>JAHRHY010000010.1:1800000-2214925 GCA_019671135.1 Linnemannia hyalina
GATCTTCGGGTTATAAAGCTTTGTACGGACGCCATACTGCAGGGTAGGGTAGATCTGAGGAGGTGTGTGATAAAGAGGCACTCCTTGGGTGCTATGAGAGGAGTTATAGGCAGTGGCATGGTTCTTCTGGGCAGCCCTACGCTCAGCCTATAGTGGTCAATAAATAAACGCAAACAGTTAATATACCTGCACCATTTATATTACATAACAGATAAGTACGGAAGGGTCAAAGAAATTGAACTTACCACCCTGAGATCGTGTTGTCGCTGGTCCTCCTCTTCGTCCGAAGAATCCAGAGCTGTGAATCGGCCAGGAATTTTGCGAATGTTCCTCTTCTTTTTAGGCTTCTCCTGCTCCTGCGGATAGCCACGTTGAGAACTCATTTCATCGTCTGATACAGGCGTGGGCGATCGGTCGGCACGGGTCCTCTTGCCAGGGTACGCACTAGGCTCGTTGTCAACTTCTCGTCCACAAGCACAGTGACGGCTGTTGGACTGCGAATGAGAGTGTGTGTGGTTATCGTATCTTTCTTCGGCAGCACTCTGAGACGACATGACAACGTCCGAAGGCTCATGGCGGAGTTGACTCCGGCCATGACCATTATGCTCCTGTGAACGAGTGGGAAATTTGTCAAGCGACCGGCGATCCTGGCTATATGTGCTTCTGGACTCCTGAGATGACTAGAAACATTGGCAAAACATGATGAAAGTGAGTAGTCTGGTTTTGGTTTGGCGAACATCCTTTTTTTTACGTGCTGTGCAGAGAAGACTTACGCGAACGATAGGGTTGTTCACGTTGGGGAGATAATCCTCGAGCAACCTCATATCTGATGGACTCGTAGCAGCAGGTGCCTATAAGAATTGTAACGAAAACAAATGAAGACGCTTATTAGCATCAGTCCGATAATACAAAAACAAAAACATGCATGCCCTCAGAAAAGTCTTAAATGCATACCTGCTTCTGTAGCCTCCTCATGCGCATGACTAAGTTAATCTCTGCAGGTGAGAGCGCTGCACCTACATCAGTAAGCGAAAACAGATATGTTGAAAGCGAGGTCAGTCATAAGGTGCAGACGTAAACGAAAATGGTACGACTGTTGCTCATCCAAGCAAGGCGGATTCATTACCAGCTTTGTACATGTCATCCAGGGTTTCTCCAGCACTCTTGACAGAGGGCTCGCTAGCTTCAGGACTATCGTCCTTCGATGTGGCCTCCTCCTGTGTTGACTTTTTAATTGTCACCTCGTTCTTCTAATACCATGATGAAGCAGTAGTGTTAAAAAAAGAGTCATGCTGTTAGTATTCTTCGTAACATTTCTAAAACCACCAAAAATATGGGTTTTAGGTCGAGTATCGCATAAAGGTTAACACATACTTGGATAGGGATAGGTAGGCCCTTGGTGCTATCCATGAGCTCCTTGCGCAACCTGAGTCTTTCGGCAACCTTCTCAGGAGTCATCGCGGCTGCCAATTCCTCAGAGTCCAACTGTCGGAAGTAAATAAAAAAAAGGAACAGAGAAAAGAAGGGTAGAAGTGAGTTGAACTGGCCAATCAGGAATTGTTGCAAAGCCCCAACAATCAATCGCGTTGTTGAAGTGGAGTGTAACCCTTATTCTCCGAATATCTCGCGAAAAGTACGGCAGCTTCGAGAATTAATAAAAAGAGGGGGAGGAGGGGCCTGCCTCCTTTCTGTAGATCTTTATGAACATGCCGCTTGTATTGTACGTGTATATGTTTCTGGGCATGACATCTTACCTGAGAAGCCTGCTTCGCGTTGAGAGAGTCGAGGTAGTCACGGAGGTCAGGGTACAACTTTGAGTACTCTTCGTCCTGATGCTTGCTCGCCTTGTCGTCCTTTCCAGTCTCCTTTGCCTGTCCTTCGTGCTCCTTGTCTGCGCCTGGCAAGAACTCAAAGTCGCCATTCGTCGTATGCAGTTCTCTGTCCAGTTCAGAATCCGAGTCCTCCTCTGGTTGAATGAAGCCGAACCACTGCAGAGACCGTTTCACGAAACCAGCAAGAGGTTTGGGCAGTTGCTATAGGTGGCGTTGAAGATGAGAAGGGAAGGGTGGCAAAGCACAATGGGAGGTGAGGGCAGATTAGTAAAACAGGGTAAGAATCGTTCCGAAAGGCACAGCTGTTATTTGTTTGTCGTGGTGTTAGTGCGTGAGATGGTTTATATAAGTACTGCTCCACCAAGTCTCGTTTGACGCGACACATTGCGGACCATCTCTTATTTCTCCTTGCCTGCAAGCCTTGGAAAGGCACACACAGAAAGTAACGCGATTCGGCGTACTTGGAGCTTCTTTTCATACCTGAATGATCTCATTGGTCCTGTCTGGCTGTCTGGCTTGCTGCCGTGCGCGACGCGCATAGGGCTGGAACCGATTCCTTGAAACGGATTCCATTGGGTTGTGTGTGATCTTGCGAGGGCTCTGTGTAGTTGTAGTATGGGGTTGGTGGTGGTTGTGCAATTCAAGAGTCGTTGATGGAAACGCTCCTATCATAGGGGTGTGTGTGAGAGGTCGTATTTGAGTTGGTATGTCCCAAAGTTACGCGAGTATGAGGTAGAGGAAGAGTGACCGGTCAGCAGTGGAGGGGAGAGGGAAGAGGGGAAGAGGGAAGAAGGGTCGAAGAGAGGGAGATACAGACGGACAACAAACAGAAAAAAAAAATCGAGAGCATTTGTGTTTGAGTATGATGATGGATCCGGTCCATGAACAAGTCACAGAAGAAAATGTAATCGTATTTATTAGCTTCTTCATTCACTTCTGAACAGCTGCAAGACTCCTCTGAACCAATGCCTCAATGGTGCTGAACTCAGTGATACGCTGCATACTCGAAATGGTCTGCCTTGCATCCTCCATATCCTGGTTCGCTGTCTCCACATCCTTCTTGATACTCATCAGTGCTTTCTACATTGCCATATCAAAGAAAGAAGACATACGCGTCCATGGTCAGTCCCCCTGGTTATCATTTGTGGCACGGCTGTTCAGTTGGCACTTCCAGGCCAAAGAAGTGACGTGTTACCTTCTCTTGAACAAGAACTGGCACTTTCTTATGGATATGCTCGTTGACCCGATAAAACACCAACGAAGCATCGTTCAAAGCTCCCGTAATCGTCTCCGACATATGTATCGACACTATCATCCCAACAAAAAAGTTCGCGTTAACAACATTCAACGTCTATAACTCCTTACAACGACTAGAACCGAGCAATTGAAAAACATCGAAGAAGCATACTTTTGCGGGTTTTGATCTGGAGTGAAGCTCCCGCAGAACCACCCTCCATCATCATCGACATCCCACTATGAGCAGGCGAGACCCTCCCCCCAGCTGGTCCACCACCACCCCCTCCAACCATCGTCCCTGCAACCGATGAAAGTCCATATCTAAGTCCAAACGCAGACGCCCTCCTCGCCGAGAATAAACCATCCAGTGAAGGGACTGTCCAGGATGAATACGCAGAGGATGCAGTAGTCGGTAATTCAGGCGAGCCTTGATGGATTACAGGTGACGAGGAAGTTGAGATAGAAGTGGTTGTTGAAGTATAGGTCGTAGTTGTTGGTGGCGTTGTAGTAGTTGTGGGTGGAGTGTTATTTGTGGTTGCAGTTGTTGCAGTTCCTTGTGCGCCTCTTCCTTGGTACTGATTCCATGACGACGGCGGAATTGAGCTCATGTCGTCTGCATCTCGTGTCTTGGTGCTGTTGGAGAAGTGAAAGAAAGGAGGAGAGAAGGAGCAAGAGTGGCCCCTGAGAGTTGATTATTTTTACAGTCACACGAAGTATAAAAGAAGGCAACTTCGCAGGTTGCATGCACCTCTTTGCATTACTCATTCACTTTCCCTACCACTCGACAACCCTCTCCCTTCAATAACGACAACGATGTGGCTCTTTGGATACGGCAGTTTAATTTGGCGACCGGACCTGGAGTTCGAAGACAGGTAGCCCCTTCCCCCTCCTCCTCCTCCTTCTCTTACTCCTTCTCTTACTCATTCCACCTCACAGCAACCGCATGAATGTCTGGGCTTTCCAACGGCTTCAAACTCGCACGTCTCCTTTTATCAAGTGAACCCTGTTCCTGACCATAACCCATGTTCCGTATCATTTCATAACTGATAGCAAGGTCGGATACATCAAAGGCCATGTCCGCCGGTTCTGGCAAAGCAGCACCGATCACAGAGGCACCGAGGAGGCACCCGGCAGAGTCGTCACCCTGATCCCCTATGAGGAGTTCTCCCAGCGCTTCACTGACGACGACATGGTAACCACCCTTCTTCCTACAACTGCGCAAACATACCAACCGGACAATTTAAGCAGTCGATTTGGACTTCAATTGCCTACTAACCCCTCCCCGGTTCTCTCTTTTCCTCCACCTCACAGCATTCCTCGGATCAGGACGATATCACTTGGGGTGTAGCCTACAAGGTCCCAGCATCCAAAGTCGCAGAGACAAAAGCATACCTCGACCACCGGGAAAAGAACGGATATGAAACTCATTTCTTAGACGTCTTCCAACCAAGCACCCACATCCCCGTCGTTGAGAAGGTACCTTGTCCTGGCCCGATCGCTCAAAAAAATAATAATCATGCTATTCGCTTTTGCACAGGACCTTTAAACACAAAACAGACCTCTGAGACTGACTGACTCACAACTCGACTTGAACATCTTAGGCGATTGTGTACATTGGATCGACAGACAACTCAGAGTTCGCGGGACCCGCACCCCTAGACCTTATCGCTCAACAAATCTATGCCTCCCATGGTAAAAGCACTCACGCCCGCCCACTCGCAAAAGAAGTCCCGCACCCCCATCATTCCTCTCCTCCTTTCAAATTATCTGCGCTCGTCAACTGCCTCACATATCACGTAATCAAAAAATCAATTAACAAATTTGACTAACCACATCCTTGGACCTTTTTCCCCTCAATTGATCTCTCCCCTTCGAAAAATAGGCCCAAGCGGAGCAAACAAGGATTACTTGCTGAACCTAGCCCACGCCCTCAGGATAGTCGCGCCCACAGGAACAGACCAACATCTGTTTGAGCTCGAATCTAAAGTCAAGGAGCTCATGCTTAAGGAGGCAGGGTCTCAGGAAGCCTTTGATCTCATGCTTTCAAAGATCATCGTCCAGTCCCACCCTGCTCCCGTCACCCCTGTCTAAGATAATCCAGCGAGCATTTTAAACTATTCAGCTCCCAAGGAAAACCAAGAGAACCATAGACAAATAGACGCTTTTCTCAATATTACTCTTGTTGATACAGCTGTTTTTCAAGAAGACGTTTTGTAATGTGCTCAAAGATCGCTCAATGTAAGGGTATGGGAATGCTCAATGACAACAGGTCCCTTGGACCGCGACAATGAAGATGCTGCCGCCGAAGTAGTCGAAGCAGTCGAAGCAGCCCTGGCTGCAAAAGAATCCTTGACATCTGCATAAGTGGAGGTTGCAGCAGAGACTGGCGGCGCGCCAAAAAGCCGAGACAGCCTCGATGACTTTGAAGGCGAGGCGGTGGCGGGCTTGGCTGCTGGCTCTAATGGGATAAAGCTCCCACTCCTGCGACGGCGTTCGTCTTTCCCTTGTTCGGACACGATGGCAGGTCTATAGGTCGCTGCAGGGGCTGATGGTGTTGTCGTTGCAGCTGTGGTTGCGGTTGTAGCGGTTGTAGCGGTCGTAGTCGTTGGTGTTGGTGTTGGTAACGGTGCGGGTGTCACTACTGATGCGGCGGATGCCATCTCCGCTGAAAATGGTGCTGAACTAGTTGTGATGTTCGTTGCTGGCGCAGTGGTAGTTATCGCTGCCGCTGTTGTTGCCCTAACACCACCCAGAGTAGTATTCGACGGTGCGCTAGTTCGTTCCTGGGACCTGTTGAAAGGATAGTACGGTTGAGTCGCTACAGCTTCACCACCGCTCTTCCGTGAACCAGCACTGCTCGCGCTACGCCGACTGAAATTGTCGCTCAGTCGTGACCGAATACCTCTCTCGCCACTAGTCCGACGACCCTCCAAACTAATGCGGCGAAGCTCCCGTGACAAACGGTGGTTGTTGCTGCCTCCAAAACTGTCCCTCACCGGAGGCAAAGGCTGTGGATGTGATCGACTTGCCGTTGGAGGTGCCGCTAGCGCCGTCGACGACGACGACTCCTCATGCTCAAATGCCTCATGCTCTCTGAAATCTTCTCCGTGGTAATGATCACTAGTCTGAAAATCCTCCGCCTCTTGCAATGCCTCAGTCTCAGGATCCATAGGGAACGAAAGTCGAATAGGCGGCTGATGAATAGTCGCCCGAGCACTGTTGGCCAACACAACCTGCCTCCTCTCCTGCTCCGTAAGTTGTTGCTGAAGCGCCTGTTGCTGAGCCTGAAGAATCTTGGCCTCCTCAAACGACCTATAGACCTCCGCATCAGGGACACTGCCTCTGGTGGGTGACGAGATGAAAGGAGAATCATTGTGGTGTCCATCGCGTCGATCCTGAGAGTATTCAAGATGCTGGAGATGTTGCTGTGGCTCGCGATATTCTTCTTCCTCTCGCTGCTGCTCCAAATGTTGCTGCTCCATCTCGTATCGCTTGCGCTTCTCACCGATCATGGGACTGACAGGTTTCGTCAATGGTCGCTTCGCCTTGTGGATAACGGTCGGCTGGTAGTGAGCGATCGGACGAGCTCTGAATGTCCGCTCTAAACTTTCTCTCATCCTCATCCTCTCTTCACGCTCCTATTGGTTTTAAAGTCACAAATTAACACATGAATCAGCATTTTCTGCGAACGGTTACAATCATAAGTCGTAATTATGACAAGGAGGACTTGCCTGGTGGATCTTGTCTGATTTCTGTTGAAGATCCAACAGCTCTTGTTCACGTTTCCTAACAGCCTGCTGTCGCTCATACTCTTCCCTCTCCTTAGCTCTCTGATCCGAGTGGAATTGAAACTCATGCGGTTGGGTCAACTCCTTGGTGCTCTTCCTCAACACGAAATGCGTGGGTCGGAGCGATGGGACGGGAACTCGGCGACCAAATTTAGGGGAGACTGGGACAGTAGGCACGAAGGGTCGTTCAACATGGATCGACGATGTCATGAACGGATGTCCTGTGGGAACTGGAAATACACCCGCCAATCGACTCCGTCTTGGGGGTGTCCGGATTGAAGCCAACGCTGCAGACTCGTGGGTATGAGTGTGTCGCGTCACAGGTGGTCGGACTTCTGCACGATGTTCAGTAGCCAAGCGGAAAGGCACCGGATTAGTTAGTCGTTTCTATAATACCATGTCCAAAATAATTACGTTTTAGTTTAGTTATTACTATCCGCCATTGCATTTGTAATCTCTTCGCTGCTAGTGAAACTGCTCTACGACTTACCAGAGGCTGAGGACGTTTAAAGATTCCAGAGTTGGCAGGCCTTGCTTTCTCTTTCACTGCCGTGGCCGTGGATGTCACTGGTGCGGCAGATTTGGAATGTCCTCTTGATTGAAACATAATATGTCGCCGCCGGAGGATGTCATCTGTCGCGAATTTGAACGGCACCGGTTGGGTCAATGGTCTCCGCGCGTGGAGAATTGGTGCCGCAGTGCCTCTTCCTGACGTCGTCCTTTCAGCTGCCCGTCTTGGTGCTGGTTCCACGGTAGCAGATGTCGCAGCGGCACCGTGTCCGTCTTTTCGCAGCTCATCGGTGGCAAACTTGAACGGTACTGGTTGTGTCGCGGGTTTCCGTGAGTGGGCCACCGGAGGAGCTCGTGATGTCGTTTTTTCTGGTATCCGTACTACTGGTGGTGCGGCTGTAACAGGAGCCGTAGTTGTACTGGGTCCGTTTCCGCGCAAGGGTGGTCCCAACGTCGTCTTCCGAAACAAGTTCATCGCTGGAGGTCGAAACAACGAGCTGGATCCGATGCTAAGTGGCTTCTGGGCGGTGGTGGTAGGAGGGTATATTGTTGTTGCTGATTCCTGCACAGGCGGTGCCAGCGGCGCTGAAGATACAGGCAGTAATGACGATGTCGTGTGAGAGTTGGCGTTATCACCACTGCGAGGGGCCACTGCCGATGCTGTTGAGCTTTGTCTTGTCTTCTTGTCGGTGTCCACAGTGCCCTTGCCATCATTCGATCCGCTTGCCTGGCGTCCACGGTCTGCGTCTTTCCTCTGGTTGGGTTTGGTGATGTTCACTAGTCGCTGAAATGCCGTCGTCCTGACAGGTCCTGAACGAAGAGACGACTTGGTGGTTGTTGTTGTTGATTTTGGTACAGCTGCTGTTTCCGTTGCCGTCGCCTTAGATCGTACTCGTTTACTGAACACAGGCGAGACGGGTTTCGTCAGCGGTAGCTTGACGATCCTGGGAACCCCAAACTCTCCAGCCATCGTAAACACCTTGGAATCCATGGGTCGGGCACGGAATCCTGTTACCCGACTCGATCGCATAGTCTCGCGCTCATTCACCGATAGAACCTTGTACGGAGCTATCCTGTTGGCTATGCTCGCTCTCGGGTTGAAACTTGGTTCCTGCAAATGATAGTGCAAAAAATTGAATGTGATCAGTGGATGATTTGGAGTCAAGCGTCTATCGTGCATGGGCAATTGCCAATAATAAAAGACCTACTCTGTCATGGGTCGTGTTTGAATCGACTGCATCTGCATCCTGGGCAGCCGCGTGCTTGTCGTGTGTGCTGATTCTATGCTCTGATTCCTCAAAGCCATGCCGAATGCGAGATTCCTGAGAAGCAGTCGTTAGGTTGAGAGGAGGGAGAGGAGTCGATTCGAAAGTAAAAGGCGTATCCGGATGACCAAAGCTATGTGTCGTTTCTGCCATGGCTGGTCGACTGAGTGTAGACTCGCCATCATCTTTCTTCTCTGTAGCAGCAAGCAAGTCGTGGAGTGATGGTTCACCATGGCTGCGGGCCGCAACCTCGCTGACCTTCAAGAAGGTCTTGCGTGGTGAAGCATCTGCATGATGCATGATAGACTTTCTTGCAATGTCCATAGCCGTCGTCCTGAGAGATTTCTTGAGAATGTCGCTCATACCTCCTGCATCCCTGTCTGGTTCCTCCGCCGCGTCGGGATTGCGTTGCGATGTGCTCCTGCTCAGAAAGTTGTCATAGTCAGCCTTGGGCAACAGTTTGTTGGTTGTGGAAGAGTCTCGCGGGACCTGTGTCGGTGCTGCTGCAGAGTTTCGAGCTGGACTGTTGATCGGCAATACCCTTGTTAGCACAAGCCCTTGTGGTCCGTTCGGCTCCTGAGGCTTTGAGGTTGCTTCCCGAGGAGGTTGTTGGGTGGAGGAGGTAACAGTAGGGGCAGCATCCTTGAACAGCTCACGAGGAGGCTGCTCTAGGAACGGGTTGTCGGAAGCATCGCCGAAGGAGAATCGGTAGGGGTTGGGGCCTTTTGTAGATGTAGTAGTCGAGACTTTGGTTGTTGCAAGTGTCGACAGTGAAACTAGAGTCTTCTTGGACGACAGCAGTCCTGTCAAAGCGGAGGATCGCGTAGGCTGGGTGTGACGCGGCTGTAAAGTAGTGGTGGTAGTCGATCCGATGTTGAATGTTGCACCTTCTCCAGTGGCCCCTTTAGTAGTAGTAGCTGTGGCCGTCGTCCGTGCCCTGTTGGGTATTGTTGCTGTCAACCCTGGCCGGCTTTTTGTGGATGTTGTAGCTGTTGACAATGTACGCTGCATCGGGATGTACGTGTCAGGGGATGTGTTGAACGGATTCAGAGTGGCGATGCGGGTGTGAGGTCCTGTTCTAGGTTGCTCGTGGCGCTTGTCCTGGTAGAAGCCTTGAATGTGGTGGGATTAAAGAAGGTTGCCTCTGTCTGTTCGTTTGTTCATGGTGGCAAACTTTAGCGCGAGAAGATGGTCTGGTGCAAGTCGAGGGATGGAGTCTGTTGAATTTGCGATTATATTTTCCTTCGCGTCACGCGATCCAGGCGCGATCAGGCCCAGAAAAGTGCTTAAAATTGCAACGTGCTCGCAACTCAAAAAAATGGGATGGCACCCTCTTTGTCACTTCGTATGAGAAAGTTGTTCGTGCGAAGGAGTGAGGGTGTACCTCTGGCTGGTCAGACATAAACGCATGAACGAACGATATTCACATTCCCCAACGCACTAAAGACGCACGACTTGATCTGTGAACTAATGCCCTTTTAATTTGTGAAAACAGAACTTTATTTCGCTTCGAACGCTACTTTCAGAAAGTGTACCTGGACTATGGAGATCACGCAACATTCCTTCTCTTTGCATTCACTCCTTCTCACCCTTCACTCCACCTCCCTCTTCACTCCTTCACACTTTTTACTCTCCTTCACTTTCTCTCCTCCTCTCATCACCTTCCGTCATAGAAGGTCATTCACCCAACGCCAACTCTCGCATTCATATACGTCTGCTCTCTTTCTCCCTTTCATTCCTTGCACCTTGCAGGGTGCATGGCGCCCCACTGTGGGGTCGCTGTTGTGCCTGGCAAGGCCCACACCAACGACCCTCTCTCTTGATACCTCACCACTACCTCGTACACATCATCAATTGATACACCAAGAGCAGGATACACAACCGCGCCTCAATTGAACATTCCTCGCAACATCAGACACCTAGCGTCCACTCCAACTCATATCCAACATACGCACTGCACACACTCTCTCTCTTTATTCACTCACCCCCTTCCACAACGAACAACCATTACAGCAACACACTATATCGCCAATAATATCACCATAAAGGAGTTCTTCCATGGTAATCATCACATCTGCTAACCCTTTTGACCCCTACTGTTTCTTCCCATTCTCATGTCCACGTGCGATTAATTAATATCTCGATTATCTCCACACATCCTGATCTCTGACACAGTGTATGACCGAGTAAACAAAAACAAAAATAAATGGACAATCTTCTTTTTACTCGCCCAGGAATGCATCCGGCATATTAGAGACGTTCATGAACGAGCATTATGACAATCCTTCTACCCCCTTCTCCTCCTCCTTCTCCTCCTCCTCCTCTCCCAAGGAGGCCGACAACTCTGTTTGCAACACGATAGAGAAGAACGATTAAATAACAAATATCGATCTGGCCTACGCCTTCCTTTATATTCTGATCCACCCTTCTCACAGGAAATACCTCCAGTTCCAATGAAATGGGACCCAATACCAGTTCCGAGTCCTCCCATTTTGCCTGTCGTTATCGCCACTTGTCTTCACGAAGGTCCTCAAGCCAGGCCTACGTTGGGCATGCAGGAAAGGTATCCGCATCTCAGCCTATCTGGACGATCTGATCATCGCCGCCAAATCCAAGGAACTATCAAAGGAACACACCCGACTATTAAAAGCCAAGCTGATGGAGCTGGGATACAAGATCAAGGTGGCCAAGTTGAGCCTGGAGCCCTCGCAGGAACTCGACCATCTAGGATTCCATTTCAATACCAAGAATATGACGCTCGCGGTCCCCAAGTCCAAACTGAGAAACATCCGTCGCGAGGCCACCAAGATCAGGAACGCGACCACAACCTCGGTACGTGCGCTGTCGTCCTTTATAGGGAAGGCGATGGCAACGACGGCCGCAGTATTCCCCGCCAGGTTGATGATCCAACACGTCATGTCCCTCAAAAACTCGGCGGTCAAGGCAGTACGACTTCCCCAGGTCCAGGACAGGATGGTCAACTTGATGATCAACAACACCACAACCATTGCGTATGTCAACAGATTTGGAAGAACACGGTCACCAGCACTGATGGAGTTGGTACAACAGATTTGGGAGCACTGCCTAGCAACAAGAACCAGACTTAGGACGACATACGTCCCATCTCCATTCAATCCAGCGGATGAACCTTTGCGGCAGATGGTGGAACAGTTGGAATGGAGCATCGACCAACAGTTCTTCCAGGAGCTGGACCGCCTCTGAGGCCCACACCACGTCGATCTCCTCGCCTCATCGAGCAACTTCATAACGCCCCAGTTTTCATGGAGACCGGACACGAGAGCGATGGGGACGGATGCACTGAAGCATCCTTGGACTGGCCTGGGCAACTTGTACCTCTGCCCTCTTTGGAACATCATTCCGCGAGCTCTGGCACGCCTTCAACAGGAGCAGCTGGAAGCAACCATCATCACGCCACACTGGACGACAACAATATGGTTTCCAACTCCTGTAGCGATAGCAATCGCAGAGCCGATTCAAGTCCCACGTCACCTGGTCCTTCCCGCACCAGGAAGCGCAAGCGATGTACTGTCCAAGAACCCAAACTGGACACTGACGGCGTGGCGGATAAAAGGCTCCGCAGGATGGTAGACGATAGATGCATCGATCGCTTCGGCCACCTCCAAGCAATACCGGCCCATACAGCGCACGTTTATTACCTGGGCTAGATCAGCAACTCGGGACCCGGATATTCACCCACTTGGCGATCCTTCACCCTCTACGGACGATCATTCCATTTCCGCCGGTCAAGAATCCGATCTGAAAATTTTCTCGATCATGTCTGATTCGGACTACAACGGCGATGTCGACTTGACGACTGACCTGCAAGACGTACTGCTATCCAAGCGCCATAGTCTGGCGCAATGGACGAAAGCGTACCGTCATTCTGTGCTCAGGGTTGCAAAGACCTCAATTGACCACTCTGAGTATGCCATCTGGCAGCCGATCTTGCCAAGATCGTGCGACAAGGACGTATTCCCCGACACACTCCCCAGCGGCCTCCCACCAGACAGAGGCGACGCGATGAAAATCGAGACAGACCCCACAGCAGACCCACCATTCAAGCCAGTCATTCGCCTCTCCATTGCAGAACTCGACGAACTCAGGAGGCAGCTGGAAGAATTACTCGCCAAAAAATTCATCAAGCCCAGTACATCACCTTACGGCGCTCCAGTACTTTTCGTTCGGAAAAAGGATGGCACCCTGCGTATGTGCGTGGACTACCGAGCTTTGAACGGGATCACCAAGAAAAATCGGCATCCACTCCCCAGGATCGACGAGCTAATTGACCGTTTTCATGGCGCACGTTATTTCAGTAAACTGGATCTACTCTCAGGATACCACCAACAGAGGATCTACGAACCACACACACACAACACGGCATTCCGATGCAGATATGGACACTTTGAATTTAACGTCGTCCCATTCGGCCTCACCAACGCACCCGCCTCCTTCTCCAACATGATGCAAAGGGTACTCAACCCGGTTTTGGATAAATGGGTTGTTGTCTATCTAGACGATATTCTTATCTACTCTAAAACTAAGGCCGAGCATCTAAAGCACCTTCGCAGCGTCCTCGCCCTCCTTCGACAACATGGACTTTACGCCAAACTCGGCAAGTGTTCGCTTATGCAGGAGGAAACCGAATTTCTTGGACACACCATCTCCAAGGATGGGATCTCAACTTCAGCAGGACTTGTCAAAGCCATTCGGGAATGGCCACGCCCCACCAGCATCAAAGACGTTCAACATTTCCTGGGCTTGGCACAATTCTACCAGACTTACATCGACAAGTTCGCCCAGATCGCCCTCCCCCTCTCTCAGCTTCTAGCAGGCGGCGCAACTTTTTTATGGGATAATGACAAGGAACAGGCTGTGCTATAATCACGTGTATCATTAGGACGAAGAGTACATAAGGACTCTTCGTCCCTGAATTAAACAGATCCCTCTCTTTGTTTAAAAAAAAAAAAAAAAAAAAAAAAAAAACGATCACTCCCACACTCTCACTCTAAAACAAAAAATCATCACTCCTATGTCTGACAACGTTGACAACAACGAGTTACCCACTCTCCAAGACTTGGCTATCGATGCCACCGGCACCTTTGTTGTCGTTCCATCTCCCACCCCTGCATCCCAAGAGGACATCATTATGAGCGATGACAACGAACAAGCCTCGTCCATCTTGTCGGCAAACCAGCACACGCAGCCCTCTCCAGTCTTCGACCTGAACACCTTTTCTGCCATGACGGATGCTGACGATGAGAGTGACTCCGAGCTCACCAGCGGTCTTGAGGAAGCCATCACCACCAAGAAACACGATCTCTCTACTTGGTCCAAGCTATACCGTCGGACCCTGCTCAAGATGCACAAGAACCCTCTCGATGTCAATTACCAGATGTGGCAGAAGGAAGCCATCCAACTCTTGGAAGTCGTGCGACAAAAGACCGCGGATTGTGCGCGTCTGTCAGCAGCACTGGCTCTCGACCAACCGATGGCACCGATCATTACCAATCCCACGGCGACTATGGCCACCGCTATTAGGGTCGACAGCAAGAAGTTGACACTCGATTCGGGCACTCCCCGATTTGGTGACAACAAGCACGGCAAGGGACAATCGTATCAAGTCATCCGCGACCCTCACCTGTTCCTCGACGGATTCAAGACTTACTGTGAGAACAATTACGGCGAGACTCCTTTCCTCGCCAGTGCCCAACGCCTGCTCTGTATGGCGATTCTGGACGATCAGACACGACAGCAGTTCACTGATGAGCTGACTCGTCACAGTAGTTCTTCTCTAACTTGGGAGGAATGTGAAGTTGCCTTCGTCGACAGTGTTTTGACTCCGACTGAACGCTTCAACACCGTTGCTCGTGTCGCCGAAATTGGCCGTCGTCACAAGGAGTCGTACCGAAACTTCGCTCTTCGTCTCCAACGATCAGTGCGCGTGTATCGAATTGATGATAACAACGCCACTGTACTGTCTGGCATCGTGAGTTCAATCCCATCGGTGGAGCTCAACCTGATCAAGACGTCGATTCAGAAGATTGGCACCTCCTTATCTGAGGTCAAACTGGACTCTATTTGTGAGATCCTAACCAACCTCAGTGTAATGGAAGGACCAGACGACTCTCTCAAGAGACCCCACAGTCTTGTCGACGATGATGAAGATGACAAGGATGCCTCCTCGTCCAAGACCAGTAATAACCATGGTCACAAGAGACAGCGTCACCGCAAGAACGACCGCCGTGGCAAAGGCAAGCCGACTGCTGATTCGTCGTCGTTCCCATCTTCGTCTAACTCTGGCAAGAAGACTTTCCACTGTGACAATCACGGTGAAAATTACTCGCATGATACCAAGAATTGCAGGCACTGCACCAAGTGCAACAAGAATGGTCACACTGCCCCCTACTGCAACAGTGATCGCAAGAAAAACTTTGACAGCAAGGGTGGCAAGAGCTACAAAAACAAGAAAGAAGGTAAATTGTCTATACCTCCTTTTTCTGAATCTGAACTTTTGTCTGTGTCTGATCAAACCTTGCTCACTCATGCTACTATTTCTCTATAGACAAGTGAACCTGAGGACCCCGTAGAGACGAACGACAAGACACTTCCCTCTCCTGTCATAACAGAACCTAGTAATAAACAATTACCACTGACTGGTTCTAATACTATCCCTCTTGGTCCAATTCTGTCTCCTTCGCTTGCTGTCCATACTTCTTCAGCAGAAGAAAACAATCTGTCTGTGACTACAGAAAATGATTTATCTGTAACCCCTTTACCTGATAGCGAACAATCAGTTACATCTGATAAGGATGTACCTGCACCTACAAGTGCACGACCCCAATACGCGTTTCGCTCGTTGCCACCAAAACAATCTGCCCTTGTCTCTGTGCCATACTTTGAAACAAAAGAACCGTCTTTTGCTAGCCTGTCTAACTTTGCTGCTCAAAGTCAGGCTAACATGGACCACCACAGTGACGATGACAGTAGCATTGGTATGACGACTGAGGAACTCGACACTTTCGCATCTGACAAATTAACTATCAGACACTATGCTGCTATTAAGGACGCAGTAGAACACGACAATAGATTTCGAATCGAAATCCGTGCATTCAAGAGGACATACCATGCGTTAATAGATACTGGTGCTACACATTCTTTTATCAGACAGGACATAGTCAAGGAACATAACATTCCTTTTACTAAGATCCTCGGTAATTTTACACTAGCAAACAAGACTACTGTTGAACGCATTGGTGTAACTGATCAAGTTGAATTCGAATTCAATGGTCAGTTTCTCTCAGCCCCTTTTGAAATAATCGAAGATCAAGAGTTTGCTCTTACAATCGGAATGGATCTTTTTTTATCATATGGGTTTCGCTCTCTGCGGCCTCCCAGAAATAAAAGAGATGGCACCTGCACATGATGTTCCCGTCGAAGACGAGAAACCATCTTTGCGTCCGATTACCACCCCTGAAGAGGAACTCACCGCCGAGTTTAAGCGCATGAAAGGAAGATTCCTAGATGCCATCAGCAAAGCACTCAAAGACAATGAAAATATCTCAAAGACAAGTCATTGTCCCGTTCCTGAGATGATGGTGTATCTACCTGTTCCAAAAGGTACCATTGTGTATCGACGAACAAGACAATTTGCTCACTCCCAGAGACCTA
Source organism: Linnemannia hyalina (assembly GCA_019671135.1). Lineage (NCBI taxonomy): Eukaryota > Fungi > Mortierellomycota > Mortierellomycetes > Mortierellales > Mortierellaceae > Linnemannia > Linnemannia hyalina. The sequence goes on from JAHRHY010000010.1 coordinate 1,816,321, forward strand.
TCCTGGACGAGACAGTCGCACGCTGGTTAGAGGATGATGTGATTGAGCTTGCACCAGCAGGCAATCCACATAACAACACACTCACCCTAGCAGCAAAGAAAGATTTGAACGGAAAGAAGTCATTGTGGCGCGTGTGTCTTGACCCCCGTGCTCTCAATGTGCATTTACCGGAGGATAATTTCCCTCTCCCTCTTATCTCCGACATAATACAAAAAGTAGCTGGTCATTCCATTTACAGCACCATCGATCTCACCCAAGCGTACCATCGTCTACCTATTCATAAAGAAGATAGGTACCTCACTGCTTTCATGCATGAGGGAAAACAATACATGTTCAAAAAGGCCCCCTTTGGTCTGAAGCCACTCTCGAGCTTGTTCCAAAGAGGTATGTCTCGCATACTTGGCGATTTGCCTTTTGTTCTGAACTTTATTGATGACATTGTTATCTTTTCAAAAAGCAGAGAAGAGCATGCAGCTCATGTCAAATGTGTGATCGAAAGACTCAACGAGGCGAAATTGATCATCAACAAGAACAAGTGCAATTTTTTCAGCACACAGATCTCTCTGCTGGGATTCATTGTTGATCTCTTTGGAAAGAAAGTCGACCCTACCAAGTTGGCTAACATTCACGAATGGGCACCACCTACCACCGCCAAACAAGTGCAATCATATTTGGGCACCCTCAATTTCTTTCATGAGTATATCCCTCTCTACAGTACTATTGCTGCACCACTTGATGCACTTCGTCACAGAGAAGGAACTTTTAAATTATCAAAAGATGAAATGGATTCTTTCAATGGACTCAAGGAACTACTTGTACGAGCTCCTGTGTTATCCTTCCCAGACTTCAGTCGACCGTTCTACGTTGCCACGGACGCGTCCAACGTTGGAATTGGTGCGGTACTGTATCAGTTGCCGGAAGGTGTACCCGAACCGAAGGATATGCAGTCCATTCCCTCGAACGTCAACTACATATCTTTCATGGCTCGCACTTTGCAGGACCGAGAGAGAAAATATTCCGCTACTAAGAAGGAGTTATTAGCGATCGTTTTCGCATTGAAAAAATTCCATCAATATCTTTGGGGTTACCATTTTACCTTGTTCACCGATCATCGGGCTCTTACTTTTCTTCACTCACAGCAAGATTTGAACCCAATGATGACAACTTGGTTTGACACCATCATGGCTTACTTGTTCAACATTGTTTACCGTCCTGGAGTACTCAATGTGTTACCTGATGCGTTATCTCGTCAGTTCCCTCAGAAGTTGTGGACTGACAGGCCTAAGTTGAAAACACCAATGAAAGTGTACGGCTACATTCATATGCTCAAAGACAAATCGGTTCCTAGAATCACTGTCGCGGCGAAAGACCGTCCTTCACTCATGACTGAGGTTCACTCCCTCGGTCACATTGGTGCGAACAAAATGGTTGACAAAATTCACGCCCAAGATAAGATGTGGCCATTCATGGTCAAGGATTGTCTTGAGCACGTCAAACAATGCCCTGAGTGTCAACGCATTAATATCACTCGCAAAGGGTACCATCCCCTCAAGGCTATTCATGCACATTTACCAGGCGAGCATATGACTGTAGATCTCGCTGGTGAATTCCATTTGTCCTCGAAAAACAACAAATATCTTCTCGTCCTGACAGACGTATGCACCCGCTTCGTTATTTTGAGAGCTATACCTGATAAAACAGCCGCTACTGTTGCGACCACGCTGTTTGACATTTTTACCCTGATCGGATTCCCCCGAGTCCTTCAATCAGATAACGGAAAAGAATTTTCCTATCAAGTCACAAAAATAATGACAGAACAATTGGGTATCCATCACCGTCTTGTCACACCCTATCATCCGAGAGGCAATGGACTAGCCGAGAACCGGGTTAAAGCGGTCAAAGAAATTCTTCGAAAAGAGACCAAAGGCAAAAACCACGAATGGGATCGTCATGTTCCCATGGCCCAATTTGCCCTCAATGCAAACATTGCGAGTCTGCATGGTTCCACGCCTTACTCTCTTTTCTTCGCACGCAAGGAAAACGGACACTACAATTACACTGACCTCTCGAACCAGGTCATGTCCCATGAAGACTTGCTGAAGAGACTCGAATTTATGACCACGATCGTGTTCCCCGCTATTGAAGCGAAGGCGAAATCTAATCAGCGGAAAATGATTGAGAGATTCAATAAAACGATACTGCACAGCGAATTTCCTGATGGTTCCACAGTTATGGCGGTTGATCCTATCAAAGGAGACTCCCTCTCTCCGAGATATGAAGGACCGTTTACTGTTGTTCGTAAAAACAAGGGCGGTGCATACATCCTCAAAGATGGCACTGGCTCTATGCTTGGTCGTAACTATGCGCCCTCGCAGCTCAAACTTGTATATGAAGACCCAGACTCTTTCCTTACGTACGAAGTCGAGAAAGTTCTTGACGCTCGTTGCACAAAGGAAGGGACATGGGAGTACTTTGTCAAGTGGAGAAATTATTCTGATAACGACAACACCTGGGAACCAGAGGACAATTTTGTTGAGAGGAAATGCATCACGGACTATTGGGCCGATCACCCACCCCGTAATGAGGATCCTCGTCCGCACTCTCGTCATGATTCGCAAACGGATCAGCCAACGCTTACCACCGACGAGCAAATGAGCGAACCTCACAGTAGCAATCGCTCGAACAAAAAGAAGAACAAGTTCACACCTAAAAAAGGTGAACACAACCTTAATCGCAATAAGCTCACTCAGTCCAGTCAATCAAAAATCAATGAGTTGAGACCTAGAACTCGTTCTCGGATCGAGAAGGATTGAAGACAATCATATCCTCCGATTGACACATAAAACGCATCGACGTTTTGTTTGAACAAAAATCGCACTGACGATTTGTTCGAGGTTTTTTAATGGTGCCACAACCTTTTTCCTCACAATAATAACAAACATCCGCAGAGGTTTTCCCGCTTTCCTCTTGCATCAAATTCACTATATTGAGGTTTTTATTTTTTCCTCACAGCTTGTCAACATATCTACCGAGGTTTTTATTTTTTATCCTCACACACACATATACATATTCTACTGTAGTCATTATTGTCTTTTCTACACCTGCTCTCCAGGGCTTTGCCCTTCCAAGGTTTTTCTATTTTTCCCTTATACCCGTTCTTTCATATGAGGTTTCCTTTTTTTCCCTCAAACATCCAAACGACAACTCTTTCGTTTAGTCATAGTACTCTACTCCACGTCGTTTTGTCAGTTAGTAAGAAGCACACACAATTACTAGCATAGATACACTACTTCTAGCCCTAGTCTTAAGCCCGGCTTACAGCCTCTCCCCCCGTGGAGGGTTATGTGCTATAATCACGTGTATCATTAGGACGAAGAGTACATAAGGACTCTTCGTCCCTGAATTAAACAGATCCCTCTCTTTGTTTCGTTATTCCCTTTTTCCATAACCTCATTGCTTATCACAACCCCGGTTATTATTTTCCAAAGGTTGACAACACAAAATTGTCACTGGACATGGGCACGCCCAGGTTCGGTGATGCCAAGCATGGCAAAGGGCAGTCCTTCCAGGTCATCCGCGACCCTCACCTGTTCCTTGACAGCTTCAAGACCTACTGCGAAAACAGTTATGGCGAGACTCAAGAAATACGACCTGATCCTGGGAAAACCATGGCTCACACACATCAACCCTCAAATCAACTGGCGTACAAATGCTCTACACTTCACCCACAACAACACATCCATCAAATGGGACTGCACAGGATTTAAATCAAACAGCATCCAAACCCCACCAAAGGTCTCCTCCTCTCCCACCTACACTTTCATACCATGGCTACCCTCCCGGTTCGGACATATTCTTGGCTCTGGTCAAGTCTTCAAAGGATCTGCAGAAGGACAAGGACAGGAATGACAAGGACTCACCATCGCCACCCAAGCGCCCTCTTATGACACCTGAGATCAGGTCAATCGTCGAAGATGAGTTCAAGGACGTATTCCCCGACACACTCCCCAGCGGCCTCCCACCAGACAGAGGCGACGCGATGAAAATCGAGACAGACCCCACAGCAGACCCACCATTCAAGCCAGTCATTCGCCTCTCCATTGCAGAACTCGACGAACTCAGGAGGCAGCTGGAAGAATTACTCACCAAAAAATTCATCAAGCCCAGTACATCACCTTACGGCGCTCCAGTACTTTTCGTTCGGAAAAAGGATGGCACCCTGCGTATGTGCGTGGACTACCGAGCTTTGAACGGGATCACCAAGAAAAATCGGCATCCACTCCCCAGGATCGACGAGCTAATTGACCGTTTTCATGGCGCACGTTATTTCAGTAAACTGGATCTACTCTCAGGATACCACCAACAGAGGATCTACGAACCACACACACACAACACGGCATTCCGATGCAGATATGGACACTTTGAATTTAACGTCGTCCCATTCGGCCTCACCAACGCACCCGCCTCCTTCTCCAACATGATGCAAAGGGTACTCAACCCGGTTTTGGATAAATGGGTTGTTGTCTATCTAGACGATATTCTTATCTACTCTAAAACTAAGGCCGAGCATCTAAAGCGCCTTCGCAGCGTCCTCGCCCTCCTTCGACAACATGGACTTTACGCCAAACTCGGCAAGTGTTCGTTTATGCAGGAGGAAACCGAATTTCTTGGACACACCATCTCCAAGGATGGGATCTCAACTTCAGCAGGACTTGTCAAAGCCATTCGAGAATGGCCACGCCCCACCAGCATCAAAGACGTTCAACATTTCCTGGGCTTGGCACAATTCTACCAGACTTACATCGACAAGTTCGCCCAGATCGCCCTCCCCCTCTCTCAGCTTCTAGCAGGCGGCGCAACTTTTTCATGGGATAATGACAAGGAACAGGCATTTCTCTCCCTTAAAACCGCCATCAGCTCCGCCCCGGTCATACGCATATTCGATCCCGACTTGCTAACAACCGTCGAGACCGACGCATCCGGATTTGCTATCGGCGCTGTTCTCTTTCAGACGAATGCATCAGGAGTATCCCGACCCGTTGCTTTCACTTCACGGAAACTTCAACCGGCAGAGAGAAACTACCCAACCCATGAGCAGGAGCTACTGGCAGTTGTGCATGCCCTCAGGACGTGGCGATACTACCTGGATGGATCCCACTTTGTCGTGTACACGGATCATGCAACCCTCCGCCATTTTCCGACACAACCAAAACTCACCCGCCGCCAGCCCCGATGGATGGAGCTACTGCAGGAATATGACTTCGACTTCAAGTATAAGCGCGGAGCCGACAACACAGTACCCGACGCCCTATCTCGCCGACCCGACCATCGTGCAGAAGATCCTGTCAGCCCAACAACAGACACAGTCGAGATCCATTCAATCGATATCCAACTTGAACCAGGTGTGAGGCAGCGCCTGATAGAAGACTACCAGAGCAGCCCCAGGCTCAGTCTCGTCTACAAAAGCTGCCTCGAGGGAAGTGCCCCCTCTGGTTACTCTTTTCATAATGGTCTTCTCTACTATGATCGCCGTGGTACCACCGTCCTTGCCATACCACAGAAAGCTGACATTTGCCGCTCTCTTTTACATGACTGCCATGATACCCCCATAGCTGGTCACTTCGGGTTTAGGAAGACATACGACAAACTGCGACGGATGGCATACTGGCCCAACATGGCCAAGGAGACTCAACTCTACGTCGACTCAGCGGCCTCTCCATGTGCAAAGGAGATAACAAGGCATATACAAAATATCCAAAGCCCAAGGAACGAGGTATTGACTTCCATAGCTGACATATCTCTTAATAGTGGGCAACAGAACACAGAATAAAATAGCAATAGACAGCACATGTTTTTTTAAAATGTAATCTCTCCCCTGTATTTCGCCCCGAAGATACAGTTGAGAGTACAAGTGCTTTAGATGATCACATACAAGAACTACTCTGGCGAATCTTGCAGTGAGGGCTACAGGTTAATAGTAGATGGACACATTCAAGAGATTGGTGTGCGAAAAATAAGAAGACTTTGTTGTTTGGAGCATATCATGGTGTTTAGTAGGATAGTTAAACAAAAAATGTTACAATGGTTGTCTTACATGCTTGGTATCATATATACATTCTCATCTCATAGTCGCTATGGATATCGTCGAGATCTATAGAGATGTAACAAACACCATATGATAATTTGGACGTGAAAGGCTTCCTTAATGGTCCATCTTTTAATTCCACTTGTGCCCAAATCTTCGCCTCCATTATGGGCGTCAACATGCTTTTTGCCTCTGCCTACCAGCCCCAGTCCAACGGCATGGTTGAGCGTTTCATAGCCTCCTTCCACAATATGATCGTCTCCTACCTCGAGGTCCCATCTACCAGCAGCAGTGCCAGCTTAGGATCCACATCAATCGTCTCAAGCTGTGTTACGACCGCATTGGCGCCACCCCTGGGCCCACTGTCGTCGCCACCGTCGATCCCGCATCTGTCCCCCTCCAAGCACCTCTTCTTCTCCGCTCCTTACTCATCCCTCCTTTGGGTTACACAAACCTTTTGCCTTTATCTATCCTTTTTCCTTTGCCCCTCTTCTTTTTCTCTCTTTTCTTCACATCTCCCATTGGTCCTCCTTTCATCTTGTCACAACGACATCATTCTCCTCTTTTTCTTATCCTTCCCTCTCTCTTTTTGGGTTACGCCATGTTCTCACCCCAGCTGCCATTTCGACTTTACCCCACCTTTTTGCATGATCTGATTGGTCCATCAACATCAGCTCACTTTTTCACATGCACCATCGTCCTCCTCCATTTTGCTCCCTCATTCCTTTTTAACCTCCATTCACTTTTTCACTTTTTATCTTTTTCCTCATCCTTCTTCTCTCATCGACTACACCTTCAACATTAACTCCACCAACTCTATCTATCTTACAACAATGCAGCAGCGCACTTCCATCAAAACACTTGTCAGCCAGTTGCAGTCCCAGGCCCAGTATTCCCAGACCCCACTCTCGGACAACGAGGCCGAACCTGATTCGTCTGAGAACTTTCCACCAAGTCAACAGCGGGGCCTCCAGCTCCCCACCACCCACGACAAGCCAGGATCCCGATTGCACCATCATATCCAGCAATCCGGGCCCACAGGCTCGCCCCCTCTCCTCCGACCGCACCACCGTCGACCCTGCCAACGCTGTTCCCTCTGAATTCGTGGGACAGTACCTCGCCCAACTTTGGGACCTATGGCGCCAGACACGTGATGAATTGGACGAGCAGTCCAGACACGCGGAAGAAGCGTGCATCACCCCACAGGCGCAAGAGTGGGCCAAGGTATTGAGGACGAGAAGCCAACTCTTATACCACCCCTTGTGCCACCCCCTGTGGAGACGACGCGGGAGTACATTGAGGAAAAGAAGTCATTCATGGAGTGCGTCAAAGAGCTACTGGAGGAGAACGCAAGGATCCCTTCCACCAGCTTTTGCCCGATTCCGGAGATGAAGGTGTTTTTACCTATACCGGATGGTATTACTTTGAATCGACGTTCAAGAGTGTTCGCTCAATCACAACGACCCATTCTGGATGACGCAGTGGATCGTCGGTTGCAGGATGATGTAATTACACTGGCACCGACTGGTAATCGTCACAACAACTGTCGCGTCGTTCTCTATGATCAGTCGACTCTTGGGTTTGATCCTTGGGTGCAGTTGGCTGAGCCAAGACAATTAATTAGCATTACTCTCAAAATACATATAGATCCCATAGCACCCCAGATAGTTTGATCTTTACCTAGTAACTTGAATAATACTCTGTCTAAACCCTTGAAAACCATCTCTGACCCTCTGTTCCCTTTGTTCTCTTCCCTCCACCTTTCACCCTGGTCCTGCTTTAAGAAACAGTCAGCCCTACCTTATTCTAGTTAAGATTCTCAACAATACCGCCATGATCTCGCAATACCGCTTGGGACTCAAGGAGTCTGTTCAAGAAACAGTGGTTACTTGTGATGAATAGAATACATTATGGACCATATTAGATTCATAGTTTCCATTTAGTTAGCCATTCTCTGTTACTTTTTCTCGTCTGGCTCGTTCATGACACTGTACCTAAAAACCTAGTTTCGAGTTGTATATATATAGCTGCATTGTAGTAATAACAATCGTCATTGCTTCAACTCTTGTTCCCATCCGTGGTTTCCCTGTCTCTGCTTTCAGCTATTGCACTAACTATGCTTCTGTCTTGTATTTGTTGTTCCTTCTTTCCACTGCTCCATCAGTCGTCGCTGCGCCCGTGCGCTTTTTTAGTGATCGTAGTCACAGATCTGAACAAAAATGAATCACTCGTTTTATGTCTCCGCCCTCGGATCGGTGGTCAACCTCACAGACAACTAGAGGGTATCAGTCTCGAAAATTGAAATATGATCGGCAGATGCTTTTTACAACGGTCAGTCGATAGCTGGTTTGTTCTGTAAGTATGAAAGTGTCACAAATAATAAAAAAAAACAGTTGATCGAACAAAAAAAAAAAAAAAAGTAAGGATGCCAGTTCTCTTGTCCAAATAAAAAAAAAAAAAAATCAGCCCAACGCTCAACCGTCATGCATCAACATTGGCACCTTTTATCCCTTTTTTGCTCTTTTTTATTTTGTGCGCATGTTTTTGCACCATAGACTTTGGTCAGTGGTCGTGGGACTCGTGGTTGACCAACATTCTAAAGTCTTGGCACATAGGCTACCTTTTTGGTTTGTAGCACAAAAACGATTATGCTTCCAAGGCGGATATCATAGCGCGCCGTGTCAACTACTTTCGAGAAATACATATCGCACGTATGAGTAGGGGTCATCTCTTTACAATCAAATATCGTTCATCCCCCACATCTTTGGATTTTTCTCGCTCACAAATATTGTTTTGAGTTGATCGTTCTAAGCTATTTTGGTACAACCTCCCCTCCTTTGTATCACTTTGCTTTACGTCCACAAGTGCATTCGTTTGCATTCACCACCTGCCAGATCGGATCCTACCTTCCTCGTCGACTGTGATTGGCGGCGGGGAGGTGCCCCGATTTTTGTTCTCCCTAGGATTCAACCGAGACTGGTAGCAAGCGTCCGCCAACATGTTGGAATCGTAGTATCGTCGTCACATATGTTTTTGTGCAGAGAACTTGAGGACCCCCTGGTTCTCCTGCACGTACTCCATTGTGATACCGAACGCTTATTGTTATGAGCAATATTGTTTCTTCGAGTCGTAAGTGTAACATCTTTTCACGTGTTTTTGAATGATTGTGCCAGGGAGTGGGAGACAAAGTGAAGAGAGAAGGTCTTTTGCATAAAGCGCGTCTTATTGTGCAACGAAGAGACACAAAGGTAGGCACTGAATGTTTATGTATGTTGGAAGCAGAAAGGAGAAAGATTGAAGACTAAAAATGAGAGAAGAAAGGAGGAAATATGATAAAGGAGAACGGAGAACGGCGAACGTAGAAAGGAGAAAGGAGAAAGGGGATCGAAAAATGTAAAGTGCGACATTGCCTATCTTATCGATCAGTAAGACAAGATTTCGTATCTTGACGCACAAAGTACATTGGTGATAAACGAGTTGTCGTCTCTTATTATTTTCCCTCGCGCAATAAAAAGACGGGTATGATGCTAATATTTTTCACTCCTCTGTTTATGTCAATTGATCCATAAGGTTACCAGAATCGTCTTTGGATCTGCCATATGACTGATCTCATCGTCGAAAGGAATACCAATCGCTGGGCCTTGCTTTTTTTCCTTTTGTTATGGCACCAAAAAAAACGAGCATCGTCCTCGCCTGGTACTTCTGTAAGTTGACTTTCTTTTCTGAGTGTGCGTGTGTGCAAAAAACTACAACACAATAGTCGATCTTGGATACTAACATTTTTTTTTCTTGGCCATGCATATCCCTCGCCCTTATTCTTTTTTTTCTCCTTGATTGAACGTGTTTGAACATTATCGTACCCATTCTACAACCACTGATGCATCCTGCGATAACAAAATATCACAAAAGGTCTGTCTGCAAATTGTGGGTGTGAATGGTTTGTTATCGCCTTCTTAAGGATCTCCTAAGTCTACTCAATTTTTTTCCGACCATGCTGACGCTGTGGAATCTTGTTGGTTTTGCACATTGCCTACAGTGCTATCCCCTGATTATGACCTACTGTTATTTTTTTATCATCTCACCAATCCAAAAGAAGATAAGGTTCTCGCGGGGTAAAAATCGATCCATACAATTCAAGTCTCATTCATTATTCCTATTTTTTTTCTCAGCATTCACCTCGCTCGGCACCGACCCTCCTGCCAATACCAGGCCCCCAACCTAGACTCATCCTTCTTGTTTTTGTCAGGGATGTTGTGATGAAAAGTTCTCTCTCTCTAATTTTTTCATTCTTGTTCATCAAGGAAGCTGCCATTAACTCTCGCCGTGCTGACTCATGACTTTCCTCCTTTCCGTTCTTTTCTTTTTCCTGACAGCAGTTCTCTGTCTCATCGTCTCCTCCTTCATCGACTTCAAACAGAACGTGAGGTGTTTCAAGGTCCCACTTGCAGATCTGGCATTTGAGGCGGTTGATGGTGAAAAGGGGAAGACTTGTCTGTCGGGAGTGCAAGGTGGACAAGAAGGGTTGTGGATTCTGGGTGATGTATTTATCAAGAACAATTATTGTGTCTTTGCCTTTGAACCCTCGCGTGGGTCTCGCGCCTCTCAAGTATTAGTATACCGCATACCTTCTTTTACCATTTCTTCTTCAACTCCTTGAAAGATACGTCAATAAACGCATGGAGGTGGGCGAACGTTGCCAATTCTTGAAAGATCCATTCCGGGGATCGTACAGAGTGGCCCCTATTTACATCTCGTCTTTTCATTTTGAGAGTCAGTTCTCGTGGCAGAGAAAGGCAATGAGAAAACCGGTCACGAATCACCTTACAAGGTGCCAATGGAAGCCATAACGTAAAACGTTCAAAACGAACAAGGATGGAGGAAGGAGACAAGGAGACAACGGCCTGTTAGCAGAAACACACAGGAGAGACGAACGACATGGTACTGCGACTCACTGCGAGATGACAAGCCTGTTTCGCTCGACCAACTGAATTGCTCATTTCTAATTCACTCGAAGCCATTTCCTCCATGGCCGCATTCCATTCACTCTTTCACCGCGTCTAAGCATTGCCTGTGTTTTATTCTTCAGACTACATAACAGACTATGCTAATCGCTATGTAAGTAGACCCGCCGCTAGTCAGTGACCCTCTCCTTTCTCCTTCTCACTCCTCATCCGAAGCAAGAAAAGAGAGAGACACCGTCCAGGGCACACCACGAGGAGGTCGCGGGTTCAATTTGGTGCCCCAAACAAAAACAGCTCCCCCCAAAGCTTCTCCAAACGGAGTCGACTTGAAGGGATTAGAAAAACAAACCCAGGCTCAGAACTGTACTCACGCTATATTCGGCCGAAAGTAGCAATCATCCTTGCCCAAATTTGAGGAAGGCGCGTCACAATGTGGCAGCGTCTTCCTATTTATCTCTCGTTGTCCCGTTTGTCCTGTTTGTCGTGTTGTTGAGATGCATCACAATGTGGTAGTCAGTTTCTCGTGTTGTGTGTTGTTGTGTTGTTGTTTTGTTGTGTCGTTATCGTATTGTCATGTTGTCATGTTGTCGTGTTGTTGTGTTGTCGTTTTGTTGTGTTGTCGTGTTGTCGTCTTGTTGTGTTGTGGTGTTGTTGTGTTGTGGTGTTGTCGTATTCTCGTGTTGTCGTATTGCTGTGTTGTTGTTTTGTTGTACTGTCGTGTTGTTGTTTTCTTGTTTTGTTGTATTGTTGTGTTGTCGTATTGTTGTGTTGTCGTGTTGTCGTGTTGTTATGTTGTGGCGGTGTTGTGCTGTGGTGTTGTCGTGTTGTTGTGTTGTGGTGTTGTCGTGTTGTCGTATTTTCGTATTGTCGTATTGTGGTGTTGCTGTGTTGTTGTTTTGTTGTGTTGTCGTGTTGTTGTGTTGTTGTGTTGTTGTGTTGTGGCGTTGTTGCGCTGTGGTGTTGTCGTGTTGTCGTGTTCTCGTATTGTCGTGTTGTCGTATTGTTGTGTTGTCGTTTTGTTGTCTTGTGGTGTTGTGGTGTTGTGGTGTTGTGGTGTTGTGGTGTTGTGGTGTTGTCGTATTCTCGTGTTGTCGTATTGTCGTATTGCTGTGTTGTTGTTTTGTTGTACTGTCGTGTTGTTGTATTGTTGTATTGTTGTATTGTTGTGTTGTTGTGTTGTCGTGTTGTGGTGTTGTCGTGTTGTCATATTGTTGTGTTGTCGTGTTGTTGTGTTGTCGTATTGTTGTGTTCTCGTGTTGTCGTATTGTTGTGTTGTCGTGTTGTTGTGTTGTCATGTTGTCATGTTGTTGTGTTGTCGTGTTGTCGTGTTGTTGTGTTGTTGTGTTGTTGTGTTGTCGTGTTGTCGTGTTGTCGTGTTGTCGTATTGTTGTGTTCTCGTGTTGTCTTGTTGTCGTATTGTTGTGTTGTCGTGTTGTCGTGTTGTTGTGTTGTCGTGTTGTTGTGTTGTCGTGTTGTTGTGTTGTCGTGTTGTCGTGTTGTCGTGTTGTCGTATTGTTGTGTTCTCGTGTTGTCTTGTTGTCGTATTGTTGTGTTCTCGTGTTGTCGTATTGTTGTGTTGTCGTGTTGTTGTGTTGTCGTGTTGTTGTGTTGTCGTGTTGTCGTGTTGTTGTTTTGTTGAGTTGTCGCATTGTCGTGTTGTCGAGGCACATCACAAAGTGGTAGCCTGTCGTCCTGTTCTAGCGTTCTCGAAGCACATCACAATGTGGTAGCCTGTCATCCTGTTCTCGCGTTGTCGAGGCACATCACAATGTGGTAGCCTGTCATCCTGTTCCCGTGCTGTCGAGGCACATCACAAAGTGGTAGCCTGTCCTCCTGTTCTCATGTTGTCGAGGCACATCACAATGTGGTAGCCTGTCCTCCTGTTCCCGTGTTGTCAAGGCACATCACAATGTGGTAGCCTGTCATCCTGTTCCCGTGCTGTCGAGGCACATCACAAAGTGGTAGCCTGTCCTCCTGTTCTCATGTTGTCGAGGCACATCACAATGTGGTAGCCTGTCCTCCTGTTCCCGTGTTGTCAAGGCACATCACAATGTGGTAGCCTGTCGTCCTGTTCCCGTGCTGTCGAGGCACATCACAATGTGGTAGCCTGTCATCCTGTTCCCGTGCTGTCGAGGCACATCACACAGTGGTAGCCTGTTGTCGCGTTCTCGTGTTGTCGAGGCACATCACAATGTGGTAGCCTGTCGTCCTGTTCTCGCGTTCTCGAGGCACATCACAATGTGGTAGCCTGTCGTCCTGTTCCCGTGTTGTCGAGGCACATCACAATGTGGTAGCCTGTCCTCCTGTTCCCGTGTTGTCAAGGCACATCACAATGTGGTAGCCTGTCATCCTGTTCCCGTGCTGTCGAGGCACATCACACAGTGGTAGCCTGTTGTCGCGTTCTCGTGTTGTCGAGGCACATCACAATGTGGTAGCCTGTTGTCGCGTTCTCGTGTTGTCGAGGCACATCACAATGTGGTAGCCTGTCGTCCTGTTCCCGTGTTGTCGAGGCACATCACAATGTGGTAGCCTGTCCTCCTGTTCCCGTGTTGTCAAGGCACATCACAATGTGGTAGCCTGTCATCCTGTTCCCGTGCTGTCGAGGCACATCACAAAGTGGTAGCCTGTCCTCCTGTTCTCATGTTGTCGAGGCACATCACAATGTGGTAGCCTGTCCTCCTGTTCCCGTGTTGTCAAGGCACATCACAATGTGGTAGCCTGTCATCCTGTTCCCGTGCTGTCGAGGCACATCACAAAGTGGTAGCCTGTCCTCCTGTTCTCATGTTGTCGAGGCACATCACAATGTGGTAGCCTGTCCTCCTGTTCCCGTGTTGTCAAGGCACATCACAATGTGGTAGCCTGTCGTCCTGTTCTCACGTTGTCGAGGCACATCACCATGTGGTAGCCTGTCGTCCTGTTCTCGCGTTGTCGAGGCACATCACAATGTGGTAGCCTGTCGTCCTGTTCCCGTGTTGTCGAGGCACATCACAATGTGGTAGCCTGTTGTCGCATTGTCGTGTTGTCATCCTGAAATGTCCATCCATCCATCCTGAAATGTCCATCCTGAATAGTCGATTCCTGTTGGGAAGGGCGAGGGTGAAGAAAAAGAAGAGAGAAGAGGGGGAGTCTGCCCTTTTATATTAAAAAAAAATCAATTTTGACTTTTGCCACCGGATTTTTTTTCCCTCACTCGCATGACAGACCTTCTCTCTCCCTTTCCCTCATCCTTTCCGCTCCTGGTGATGCCATTGGCAGAAGAAGGAAAACAGGACAAACAGGATAACCCTCCGTGACGCGCACTGACAGCACGTATGCTGTTGTTATGGGGAAACAAGAAAAAAGTTGCCGTTTGGAGGTTTGGTAACGCTTGGGGAAGCTGTTTTTGTTTAAGGCACCAACCGCTCTGGACGGTACCTCTCTTTCTTTTCTTGCTTTGGGTGAGGAATGAGAAGGAGAAAGGAGAGGTGACACTGACTAGCGGCGGGTCTACTTACATAGCGATTAGCATAGTCTGCTATGTAGTCTGAAGAATAAAACACAGGCAATGCTTAGACGCGGTGAAAGAGTGAATGGAATGCGGCCATGGAGGAAATGGCTTCGAGTGAATTAGAAATGAGCAATTCAGTTGGTCGAGCGAAACAGGCTTGTCATCTCGCAGTGAGTCGCAGTACCATGTCGTTCGTCTCTCCTGTGTGTTTCTGCTAACAGGCCGTTGTCTCCTTGTCTCCTTCCTCCATCCTTGTTCGTTTTGAACGTTTTACGTTATGGCTTCCATTGGCACCTTGTAAGGTGATTCGTGACCGGTTTTCTCATTGCCTTTCTCCGCCCTCAATGCACTTTTGCTGCCACGAAAACTAAGGCGGCCAGACTTTCAAAATGAAAAGACGAGATGTAAATAGGGACCGCTCTGTACGATCCCCAGAATGCATCTTTCAAGAATTGGCACCGTTCGCCCACCTCCATGCGTTTATTGACGTATCTTTCAAGGAATTCAAGAAGAAATGGTAAAAGAAGGTATGCGGTATACTAATACTTGAGAGGCGCGAGACCCACGCGAGGTTTCAAAGGCGAGTGGTCAAAAACACAATAATTGTTCTTGATAAACACATCCCCCAGAAGGCGTGCGTAATATCTACTATCTGGACAGGTTTGGTGACCCTTTTTAGGAAGTGCCAGAGACGAGACACCAAGGGTCTGACTCGACAGGCAGTGTCTTCGTTCTGGAAGTCGTGGATAAAGGTTACGAACTCAAAGAGCTTCAGTCATCAGTGATGAAGACGAGGCAAGGACGATGTCGAGTTAGTGTTGTTATTGAGAAGGTGAGTGATGTTGCACGAGCGAGTGAGAATGGTCAAGTGTGTCGGTTGTTGTAGCTGGAGGCTGTGGTGTTGACGAAGAAAGAAAGAAAGAGAGAAATAAAGAAAGAAAGAGAGAAAGAAAGAAAGAAAGAAAGAAAGAAAGAAAGAAAGAAAGAAAGAAAGAAAGAAAGAAAGAAAGAAAGAAAGAAAGAAAGAAAGAAAGAAAGAAAGAAAGAAAGAAAGAAAGAAAGAAAGAAAGAAAGAAAGAAAGAATGTAAAGAGGGTAGGTAAGAGAGGAAAAGATAGAAGAAAATGCTGTGCGTGAGAGGTTAGAGGAAAATGTTTATACCCCTCCATGATAATTGATAAAAACGCGTTTGTCGCAAAAAAAGTCTTCATCAGCGAGTAACGGATCAAAAGCATTTGCCTTCAAACGCATCCTATTAGTTAGTCGCGTACAATTGTATCGGCGCCAGGTCTATCCTCTTCTTCTTTGTCTCGACTCGGTGGTATTCTGGAGGAGTAAGTTCTTTTGACTATTGTGCACAAAATACAGTCGTTGTGTTCCCTCACCACCCAGTCGGTGACAGAGTCGCAAGGGTCTTGAAGGATACTACGAGTGTCGCCAGAGACCATGAACCGGAACGGCACGGTAGTGTCCTTGCAGGCGGTGGCGATCTGATATCCCTCTGGTGAGTAGGCAATGCCAGTAACAGCAAAATCGTGGCGGACCAAGGTAATGCGAGCTTCGCGAGTAGGAATATCGCCAATATCCACAATGTTGTCCTCCTGACGACTTTTGTCGAGTTCGCGAGGAGCTGGTGAGACGGCAATGGCTGATCCACCAGGGTAGTCGGCGATTTTGGTCCAAGTCGCAGTGTTGTATACACGTACCCCTCGATTTTTTCGCTGATACAGCAAGAAGCTCTCCATCCGAAGATATGACGCACCCCAGACAACAGGCGATAAAAATCGAGGTTCGGCAGCTCTCCAAACTGTACTCTAGACATCTGTGCCCTGCTGAAGTTAGCCTATCGGAGCCATGCGTTGTCGAGGTTGGTGTTACTCAGATCGACAACCTCACAGATTTGTTGAATCAAACTCTCCTCCGCGGGATTGACTCCATGAATTCTGATGGCACGCAAATCCTGTCTGTGGAATCGAATACTTGAATTTACCATGACTGTGATTATATTAGCCGCTGCTACCTTGACTCTTTCATCTCTCTTTGAGCTCGTGATTGCATCGTACGCGCATTGAATTCATCGTCTACCTCCATGCGCTCAGCCATGAATTGTACAACCGAAGGCTCTTTTTGTGGTCTGTGCTCTGTCGTATTGTATTTTACTGTGCGTTTAATGAGGCGTCAAGAGACAGTGTATATATTATCAGCGGAAGAATAGAGCTTTAGTATCTCCACAATACGAAAATTGTTTGTTTGTCCATGCTTACTGTCTTGTCTACAACCATACCACTCAATGTGTTAGTAACTCTTTTGCTTTCTCTTGGAGGTGACCGATGAGAAGGACTGGGTCGTCAGGGCGTGGTAGGGTTTGCTTTCAACAACTCATGGCTATGCTCGCAACACACGATGCTTGTACCTCTGTCTTTGTCTTCATAGAACAAGGGCGAAAGAGAAGATAAAGGTCAAGAGCGACAGTGGGAACCATGATATTTTTGAACGTCCCCAAGGACTCAATGGCGAAGGCCGGATTGGTACCTGAAAAAGTAATCAGATAAACATTGTCAAAAAACCGAGACGCGTCGAACATGAACAGGTGGCTTAAGTGCGAGACACCGGTTTGAGGCAATAAATTAACGGAGTGGAAAGTAGAAAAAAGAGGAACGAACAAAGCTCTGATCTGACTCCGTTGAGGACTGGATAGAGGCCAGCCATTGCTGATGCCGTTGGCCTTGCCATTGCTGTCGATATAGGTGAAGAAAAAATTAAATTGAGAAAACATACATGATGGATAAAACGAAGCGACTATGACTTCTTTTTCTCAAACAAGAAGGCAGCCATTTGTCAACGGATCAGAAAAGACGTTGATAGTCACCGCGTCCAAACGGATGACCAGATCCTTTTTTTTTGTACACACAGTGTTCAGAAGGCATGACCCCATAGAAAGTCTGTTGTAACACAAAGGAGAGTAATTGAGATAGTCAAACATCCACCTTCTTGTTCTTCGTTTTTGGAGTAGCTGACTCTTGCCTAACTTGTGACTTCGCCACCAAAAGGCCGATTCTCTCCCCTTTCTTTGACTTCCTACACTCGACAATCAATCGGTTACGATCAGTCTCTTCTCATTCTTCTATCGAGATCAAGGCTTCGCCTTCCCTCCTTCCTTCTCCCCCCCATTAATCTATCGTCATCTTAATTATTTCCACATCATTCCCTCTCCCTCTGCACCTCTCATTCCTGGTTCCCCCAAAGACCCCTGAAATGCGAGAGAAAAAGAAGAACGCGTTGTGGCGACAGGTAGGCTCCAAATAAAATAGAAAATGATGCAGGTTGCTATTCAGGTTACTATTTTCGCTTGGCGTTTATGTCCCTCCTTTTTCTCTCCTGTTCCCTTCCAATTTGCCGCACTGTTGCGATAAAGCAACTACAAGCGGAAAAAAAAGAAAGAAAAAAGACGCAAACTTTCTTGTTTGTCCATGCTCCAATCCTTCTTTCTATTCCCCGCGTACAACAACGCGGTTACTTACAAAGGACATGAATGTAGTCAGTCTGACTAAGTTACCCGTGTGGTGATATCTACTTACTTGTCCGTGTATATGAACTCCAGTGAGCGAAGGCGGCCACGAACCATGAGCCCCCCCCCCCCCCCCGATTGAGATGATGAATCATTAAATCACGCACCTCTTTTTTCTCTCTCTCACTCTCCCTCCCACCTACCCTGAACGCCCCCCTTCACAAGGTTTGCTCAGGAATAACCCACCATCCAGAAGCCCTAACTCTCGAATACACACCCTCCCCCCAAAATTCACCTTGCCCCCCCCCTCTCTCCTCCTGTGCAAATTCTTCTACTGCATCCACGAACCCCACAACCCTAAACTCCCAAGGTCCTCCAACCGTGGTACCCAATACCCTTCTACAATCTTTGCACACTCCCCCGAAGCAGGCCGAGATCGCCCAACGGGTGTGACAAAGGAGCTTTAGGAAGCGAGATATGAGCGGAAGAAGGTTCTTACCAAGATTGTTTGGAAGGAATGGAGTGTGGATGGTAGCGGGATGGGGATTGGGGCAGGGGGGGGGGGGGGGTGCATAAGTGGTATGATGCCGAGGAATATCATCAGGATAAGAATCCACATGGGTATGAATGTCCCTCTCATTTCTTGAGGTTGTAGGAAGTCGAAGTACAAATAAACCAAAGAACTAGCTCTCATCATCCGCATGAACGCCTCCAGCCTCCCGAACAAATACCGGTATTAAAGAAATAATGACATATGAGAGAAAAGAGCTGTGGAAGTCTTGGTTTTTTATTTCATGGTCATAAAGAACAAGAAATGTCCTGAATGCGAAAAGAATACGAAGGAAGTGAAGAAAAAGGAGAGGGGTCAAAGAACAAGGATGGCTGAGAGAGAGAGAGAGCGAGAGAGTAAAAAACTCCTTTTGATGTTGTCGGGGAGGTCGAGGGGAAATAAGGGAGTATGGACGCGCTTAACATTCGGCTGTTGACGCCTTGGTGTTCAAGATAAGGGCAACAATGAGTCCGTACAGGGCCAAGACCTCAGCGAAAATCAACACGAGAATCATTCCTGTGAACAGACGGGGTTGTTGGGCAGAGGCACGGACTCCAGCATCTCCGACAATACCGACAGCGAAACCAGCAGCCATACCAGCCAATCCAACACTCAAACCGGCGCCCAACTGAATAAATCCAGCATACAACGACATCTGCTGTTTGACTATTTTTGTCATTGGGGGAATAAGAAAAGGATGATGATAAGTGGCAGGAACAGGACACTTCAATGCTCTTCTTCACATTACATTCAGTCAGTCATGAGAGGGACAAGATAAGAAGAACTTACAGCCGTTGCCGATGAGGACAGAGACGACGAGACCGTAAATACCGATAATACCGGCCATAATAATGGGGACAATTCCCTTGATGATCAGGTCAGGGCGAAGAACTCCCATCGAGGTGAGACCGACACCCGACTTGGCGGTACCATAGGCAGCTCCAAAGCCTACAATAGTAAATAGGGATTGAGGAAGGAAGGGTTAGCGTCAGGTCGAGTCTACGAAAAATTTCATCCAAGGGACGCTTAGGAAGCCAGAAATGGATATAGAGGGCAACGAGGTGTCCATGTGGTTCTGTGTGTGCCCTTGTCATGGGTGTGAAAAGAGGACCGCCCGTACCATTTCTTTTTTATTTTTCTCTCTCATCCCCTCACCAAGAGCGAGCAGGTATGTGTCTCCTGGCAGTTCCTGGTCTGTCGAGAGGACAAAGGAAAGGATCGCTTTTTGGCGCCACTATAATCCTTTTAGCGCACGTCCTCGATCCGTGTTTGCCACAATCCGCCCCACTTCCATCTTCTCTCTACAAACAATTTCGATGAGCACCCAAGGGTAGTTGCTTAAGTTCTACGTCCTGGGTGTGTTGGGTAAAATGAGGTCGTGTTGGGCGGTGACAGTGCCGATATCCAGGATTCTTGCCGAGTTGAAAAAGTGCAGAGGCAACGTGAGGCAAAGTGTAGCTGCTATTGGGACAGGTCCAGAGAAAAGTATCGAACAAAGGAGGGCGAACGGAGGGTGATGTAGATATGCTTGGGTAATTAAAGGGAAGACTTACAGCAGAAGACAATGGCGCTGGTGGCACCCATGACTCCAAAGAAGGGAGCGTACGCGGGGCTATCAAGGAAATCGACCAAAGAAAGAGCAGGGTTATTTGGTTAGCCATTGTATTCACTATGATTGTCGTGTTTTGATTTGAGTAACTGTAGTTATTGCCGGTGTTGCAGGAGTTGCGGTTGTGGCAGTTGTTGCGCTTGTTATTGGCAAGAGCAGTACCCTTCCTCGTTCCTCTTCCCAGGAAGGCAAGAGATAAAAAATGAGCGCGCTCGCAAGAATGTTGCCAGACGATCAGCTCTGGTGTCTCTGCTGGCTCCTGTCCCTGCCATTTGCTGCTCACACTGCCAAGGAATCCAAACTCGTAAAGAGGTCATTTGTCGCCTTCAGTGTGCGCGTATCTGCGTTGCTGCTGGTCAACTCTTCCTTGCTCGTCCTTTCAACTGCTCCTGCTGTGTTCGCGCAAGCCAGGTTTCCTGCCTCTGTTGGGTGGAGTGTGCACTTGCTCTCCTTCATCCTATTCATAGTATGTAATCTCTTACCAGAACTCAGTGGCGACAAGAGTAGACATGATGTGTAGTTATGTTTTGACGAAAGGAGAGAGTGCGTGAGAGTGGAGCGGGTGACAATGAGAGTCTGGTGCGAGAGAAGGGTGGGGTAGGTGTGTGAGTGAAAAAAAAGAGAATGGACAATGCATGGAAATCACGTTGGCCAAAGGATGGACCACCAGGCCCACCACCGCCCGAGTGACGTCACATAAAAAATTGTGACGTGTGAAGTATAGGCGAAAATGATTTGCGACGCGAGGGGATCGAAGGAGGGGATCAAGAAAAGGGTTTTGCAGGAGAGACTATGATTATTTATTCATAGTTTGCAAGAAAAAAAAGGAGAGACCTTAGAACTCATAGTCACCACTCATACTGAGCAGTTCCATCTCGCGTTCCAGGGTCCGTGGCCGCTGCTCTGGTGGCCGGCTGTTGAGACCATGGCCGTGGCCGTGGCTGTGACCATGACTATGACCATGAGCATGACCATGACAGTGACCATACTGCTGCATCTGCATCTGTTGCTGCTGGAGCTGCAGTTGACGCTGGTACTCTTGCTGTAACCGCAACTCATGCTGCTGCTGATCATGCTGAAGTTGCAATAGCTGCTGAGCCTGCTCCTCCGATGCTTGGCCCACTCCATCCAAATACACCTCCGATCGCACATGGGTCGCGTGTTGGCTGTAGATACCACCATGTGGGTACTTGAGCCCACTCGAGGGGGTCGATGCTCCAGACGATGCACCCGATGTCGACCCTGCAGGCGTAGTCGTGCTGACCGAACCTGCTCCATTGATCAACGTAGCGGTTGTGGCGTTGCTGGTGGGTGACGAAGCAGTCGTGTTTGTTGTGGTTGGTGTGGTAGCGGTAAAGTTCGAAAGGCCGTGACCACTCAACTCATGCCCATACATCCCGTTGACAGCTCCCGCCTGGATCGACGACATCATCGACAAGTGCTGCCGCTCATGATCATCAGTGCCTGCACCAATAGTCAAGTATCCGTTGATCTTCAACCACTGCTCAACATCCTTGCAATCACGTTCCAACCAGAGAATGTTCATACGGATTCCCTCCAGACATGTCGCAAGGATCCTGTCGTAAGCGCTCGTGTCCTTGTTAGCGAAGAACGCCTGCACCTCGCGGTACCTCTCCAGCGTCGAAAACGACTCGATACTGAGCAGCACAAAGTAGTCCAGGAAGCCGATATCATCGCAATGGCGCTCGTAGAGAACATCCCAGTGGTGGCGCATAAAGTTCCACAGCTCAGCACGACCTACTACCGATGAGCGCAATGTCGCGATCGCACTAAGGATATCCTGAGTACGGACTTCACGCGACATGGCAAACGCCAGTGTCCTCCGCACCAGCTCTAGCGAGCTTCCATATCCAAGGACCGACAGAGCCACCACCTTCTCGCCAGGGATGTATGTCTCGCGGTAGTAGTTGACAATGTCTTCATACTCTTCTACTCCCTGAGTCGTCCTGAGAACAATCTCAAAGACTGGGAATCGCAAATCTGGTGGCAACGCAGTCACATCCCGGTGCTTCATAAACGCTGTAAACCGTCTCCTTGCCTCTGCAACAATCCTATTCAGAAGTCCAAGAAGTAACAATGGAGATTAGTCAATGATCTTTTCGTGGCATCAAGCACAAGTACGCGCGACAAGTGAGAATGAAGACTTACTCTGGGTCGCCAGCTCGTCCTGCAAAACGAATGGCAACGGCGCGCAGGTTCACAGTGGCAGGATCCTCACCCTCAGGGAACTCCCATCCAAGCCTCTTGACAATTTTTGTGAAGAGGCGCCTCTGAACTTCCTTCAAGCCATTCATAATCGGCGTGGGTTGCTCTAGCCAGACCGACAACAATTCCTGCAATCTCAAAGACACTTCAGCCCAAACCCTATATTTGCAAGGCAAGAAAGGTACTTTGTCAATATTCCGCTACAAGAGTCGATAGAACGAAGCTTCCATACAACAACGGCGAGGGTAAAGTTACTTACATGTAATTCTCTTCATCTTCAAAATACTTGAGAAGGGTCAAGAAACTGCTGGTGGGCGCAATTCCACTAGCAACCAATGCAGCAGCATCGGTCAAAAGTCCGACTCTGTTAGCTGCGTTCAGTTGCTCCGTGCCAAACGTCTGTCCGAGAAGCGCCAAGGTCTTGGGAGGATAGGACACTCTGTAGAATCCTGTCTGGCCCATGTTGAACTTGTACCACTGTGTTGTGTCCACCTTCAAAACCAACTCCTTGGTGTCCATCATGATGTTGCGAGGCGTCGAGTCCGATGCAGTGACAAGTCCCAATGGCACGGGCCAGATAATGTGATCCTCCTCTTCACGGACATCTCCAGTCGACAAGAACAGGTTCTGGCGCACCAAGATGGTTGACTCGTCCAACTCTGTAATCGACAACACGGGGTACTAAAATCATCATGACAAGTTGAGAACTGTATGAGTTGGGAATACACGTCAATAAGCCTAAAGTACTTTCTCACGCTTTTCATCCTTGATATATGTAACCTACCCCGGTCTGGCGAGTCCATTTGCGCATGAATCCAGGAACATCCATCTTTGACTCTTCGGCCAAAGTGACCCAGAGATCCTCGGTGTTGGCGTTGCTCCACATGTACTTGTGAATAAACTTTCGGAGGCCTAGCAGCAGCTGATCCTGACCCAACCAGGCACTGAGCATTCGCAAGACAGAGGCTCCCTTCATGTAGCTGACTTCGTCAAAGATCTGTGTGATCTCGCTTGGGTTGGCAACCCCGACCTCAACTGGGTGAGATGTCCGCAAGGAGTCGTGTTTGAGAACTTCCTGAATCCGTTTGACAAACTCTGACCAGATATCCCAGCCAGGGAACAGTTCGTCCACCACAATGTACGCCAAATGTGTCGCGAACCCCTCAAACAGCCACAAATCCGACCACCACTCCATCGTCACTAAGTTGCCGAACCACTAATAGCGAGAAAAGTAAAAATAAACATAAAAATTAGATTAGCATGCATGACCCAGTGATAAAAACTTGAGGCTGGATAAAATCAAAATCAAACTAGGCATATTGTTAGTTACTTGGTGAGAAATTTCGTGGATCACTGTTGCTGCAATCTCGTGTCGTCGATCCTGGGACCCGTATTCCTCAATCAACAGCGCATATGTTCTGAAGGTGATCAGGCCCCAGTTCTCCATCGCACCTGGCGCAAAGTCGGGCACCGCCACCAAGTCCAGCTTGGGCAACGGGTATGGTATATTGAATAATCGCGAGAAATATTCGACCGACTAATAAGAATAAAAGAATCAGTGTCAAGGTTAAATAGCATAAACTAGCAATGCACTCACACAACATAGTTGGAGAACAAACGTATGCCAAAGAGTTGTTACCTTGACGGCGAGATCGAGAGAGTAATGGCCCTGGTCAGCAAGACCAACAGGAGTGTAAACGCGGCACGGGATGCGCTCGCCATTGAATTCGCCAGAAGTGTACGCCTCAATGTAGTCAAAATCTCCAATCATCCATGCCAATAGCTAATTATGAAAAAGGACGAGACAGTCGAGATACATGTTAATATTAGCTGCATGTTCTAGCCTCGCCAAGTACCTGACATTGCTTACAGGAACGGCAAAAAAGGACTTACGTAGGTGGCCATGATGGGCGTCTTCAAAAACGCCACTTCCTGCATACCGTTCTCGAGCAATGTGGTTGACTGTACACTCATGTTGGATAGACACGTCATGCCCTGGGGAGCCACCAGCGTCAGCGAAAAGGTCGATTTGATAGCTGGCTACAAGTCATGGGAAGGAAGAAGACCAATTAGTCCAATGAGCGACTTGCGGACAAAATTATAGACGGCTCACTCACCCATGCTCACACGAAAAAGAGAAAAAAATGCTGAGCACCAGCAAAGAAATTCGGAGATTCAGAGACGCAATACAAAAGACGCAGAGATGCGATGCCGGGAAGGTTCTCGGCGCTGTGCTATTGATGTTACGCTGTACGTTACCTCATCCCAACATGGAAAGGCTCGTCGAGCATGCGTAGACTGGAATTGCGTGGTTGTCAATTGGCTATACGATAGAAAAACGAGAAGGAAAAAATGGTGGGCAAATAAATTAAGCATGTCCCAAAAAAAAGAGAGCAATTAAGTATAACCTTGGTGGAGGGAGAGAAAACTATTTTCCAGAAAATCCAGGACGGTTCACCCACAGTAATGCATATTATGTAAACGAAGAAAGCGAAAAAAAGCAAGGGGGGCCTGGACTTACTGAACGTTGTTGTCGGCGTCGGTGTAGACGGACCGGTAAAAGCCGTTAAGCTTGTCGTTGACGAGACCGATATATGTGATGTCGAGGATCCAGGAGGAGCCCACATGGAGGACCTGAGGGAACTCGAGGGTGATGGTCTCCTCTTCAACATTGTAGCTCACACTCGTCGCGGTGACACTATGAAAAAGCACAAGGAAAGGTACAAATGTGTGTGAGAAAACACCAGCCATGCACCTTGCTGTGAGTTGTTTTTGTTTATCTATCGACATTTACCCGCGCGTGTTTTCAGCCTCTTTTTTTTTTTTTTTTTTTTTTTTTTTTTTTTGGCGATATTGCCTTCCTGCCCCTCCCAGAAACGATGGGTCGTAGCATGTCCTCTTTTGCAAACACATGCTTCGTCTTTCTTGTGTATAAACCATGAATAATACGGGAGAGTCGTCCTATTGTCCATGTGGAGATGGGAGGGTGCGCTTCTTTTTTGTTTGTGATGTCCTGCCAGTACGCGTTCGTAGTTGAAGTGAACTTGATCCCAATGATATTATTATCAGATCATCATCCATCTAACGCGACCACTCCCCCAGCCTCTTTGTATTTAGCACCTTTCTCATGACAGTCCATTGTTTACCGCCCTCTTTTCTGTTGGTGCATACAGGTTGGTGCTTGTAGGAGCAGTAAAGAACAAAAGTAACGAATGGCGTTTGCCTTTTGTTGTTATTGTCATGTACTGAATCACGCGTAGTGTTGTGTCGTTGCGTGTTTGAGTATGACGGTGAGTGTATGTAAGTGTAAAGTGGCAGTTGGTATGAAGGCATGTGTATCTATGTGTTTGTTCCCTGAAAGGGTAGTTGGGCTTTGACGCTGGGCTTGGTCCTCCTCCTCCTTTTCTTCCCCCTGTGCGTGTCCGTCCCTTTTCGATTGCCATGTTCCCCCTTCGACTCCCCCTTTGTGTTCCCCTCAGCTGTTGTGTTGTGTTTTATTCCATTTTCCCTGAGCGTTCTTGTCACCATGCGTGATTGATCCAGCCTGTCAGTTGGTATAATCTCGGGTGACATGCAGACAGACATACATGTACACATTTTGTTTGGACGCATCGACACTTCCTCATCACAGCCCTTGCACCTTTCCTTTCCTCGATGACAAGCATAAACACAAACATGCAAAATCACAAAAGATAGCAGGAATGGGTTCCTCTCTATCGCCAATGCTGATGCAACACTCTCCCTTTTCTCATGTCAACTACTTGGCAGCTACTAAACACTTGCGCCAATGCCAATGCCAATGCTTAGGTCCAATTGACGGTATATTACCTGTACCCACTTAAGAGGTGGTCCCTTGCGGTGGCTGTCTGGATGTTGAGTTCCTTTGCGTTCAATGTGATGCCAAACGTTGGCTCGGCAATACAAATCCTATTCACACCACCAACCCCACAAAAAAACATAAACAAAAAGAACGTGAAAATAATAATAATTAATAAGTTGTTTCGTAGAAACAAGAAAACAATAGATCAGTTCGACAATTATGTCCAAGTGTAATCTCGAGAACAGTGAGGAGGGTGGCGTCGAATGAAGGAGGAAAAAGACGTAGTTGTTTGCGAAGCATGGAATGGGGAGCGTGGTGGCGATGATCTTGCAGTGCGTTGAAAGGGAGATCCCGATCGCACTGACTGTCTTGTGGGTATGTGTGTTTTGCGCTGCTCAATGTTCATCCGTTTCCCTTCATGTTGCCAAGTCCAGCTGAGGTCGAAACTGCCAAGGGTGTGGGCGAGGGCGAGAGGCGAGAAGGGAAAGGGGGTCAAGAACGAAGGGTTGTCTGTGTGTGTGCGCTGTTGTTGTTGTTGTTGTTGTTGCGTTGCTTGGAACAGGTGGTGGTGGAAAATAAAAGGAGGGAGTGTGAATGTGCCAGAAGAGTGGACACATAGAAGGAGGGAGTGACGACAGACAGTAAAAGAAAAAAAAAGTTCTTACTCGATGGAGCATTCGCCGAGGAAGGAGAAGTTAACGGGACAGGGGACAATCTTGAGTCTGTAGTGGATGGGGATGATGGACCGCTGGAGGGTCATGGAAGGTCGTTTGGGTACGGTCATGGCGGATGGGGTCGAGTTGTGGTGGAGAGAGGATCGCCAATTGCCGGGTGGAGAAGGTGAAGTTGGTTACTTGTTGACAAATGCAAAGGAAGAAAAGGAGTGGGGAGTGGTGGAGCAAGTGTTTGCGCAAGAGTGTGTAGGAGAGTGACAGGGAGTGCGCAAAAGCGAAAGTGTGTCAGTGATGATGAAGTAATGTGATATGAATATGATGATAATATGAGTGAGGATAACAACGAAGGAAGGAAGGAAGAATGAAAGAATGAAAGAACAAAGGAAAAGCAACGGAAGAGGAGAAGAAGGAAGGAAGAAGAGAGAGAGAGAGAGAGAGAGAGAGAGAGAGAGAGAGAGAGAGAGAGAGACACAGAGAGGCGTGAAAGAAAGACGAAAGTGGGGAGACGAGAGAAACCAAACAAGCACACAAAACCCTAAAATAATATATATTTTGACAAACCACGACCAGGGTGTCTGAATCTGAACCTGCAAAAAGGGTTCTACCGGGCAGGCAGTTAACTGGTGGGCTACCTTGGCAACGGTTGCACCCATGTCATCGCAGCTTACTGCCGAGCATGTTATAGTTATCAAAGACAGACAATACCGCACACCATTCGTAGACGGTTGTAAAAGTGAGGTTGAGAGTAAGATGGCACCTCGCATTGATTAGTTATCTCTGGGTCAAAGACATCATCACCCATCCACTCCCTATCGACACTTGCCCAATGCATTCGTCTCCTCAGTTCATAATTCATTTTTCATTTCAGCTGTTGCTCTCTTCATCTCATATGCCTTTTTTTTCCATTTCTTCTTTCCTTTCCTTTCCTTTCCTTGGGTACCTCCCTTTCTTTACCAAGCCCTGCGTAGCTTCGCCATGGCCCTGCCTGTCCTTCCTATCCATGCCATCCTATCCCCTACCACGCTCCTCTTCCTTGTATGGTTGTGGTTTTCTGCCTGTCCTCTTTCCTTCGTTCTTTTTCCTACAAGAACGAGAGTTGAATGACAAACCAAAAGGTGCGCACCCCCTTTATTTTGTGCATCCGAGCAAATCAACCCTCTTCAAAATCACCGAATGAAGCCATTGAATAGGAATCGAATCGTGAAAAGGCATTGAGAAAATTGGGCGAATAGCCGTTTTCGGGATCCCATTTCCCACCTTCCTCCTTTCATTTGGTTGTTGTTTTTTGATTGTTGGATCTTGAACAAAGATGATGATGAACGAAAAGAAGAAGAGAACTCAAAGGGGAAATGAACAGCCAGGAGCGGAGTTGGAGCACACGCGAGAATACCCAAAAGAAAAAAGTGTAAAAAACGGCAGTGGACCCGGACTCTCATCTCCTTCTCGGTCGTTGAACTTTTTTATTCTTTTCTTTCATGATAACCTATCACGATTCAATCAATTCAACATATGCCAGCGCCTGGTCGAGGGCCTGGTCAATCCACTCCTTTGATGAGTGGATAAGTAGCGACGAACAAGGAATGAGTTTGAGTCGAATTGAATGAGTGCGCACCATCCACTCTTATCATCGTCATCCTACCGTTTCTGTCTGCGCCGAATCGACAAGATTTGCCACGCACCCATACCTGTCTCACAAAGGAACACATCCCTTCTTTGTTTCCTCTTTCCTTTCCCCTGCCGCCCTTCCCCTGGTCTCTCGTGATCCTTTTGTTTGTATGTGAGCACATCTCTCTTTTCCCCCTTCGTTGTTTACTGTTGGGAAACACATTCAACGATTGAAAGAGCTCTCCCTTTCTTTGCTCTCTTGTCCACTTTTTCTCTCTCTTCGTATCCCCTGTGGTGGTACGAAAGAACACTCTATTCAGGCACAGCCTGCCACTCACGACATCCAAGAAGCACAACCTGCACAATCACTGAAAGCAACTACCAATGTCAAGGAGAAGGTACCACATATACCCTTGCTTGTTGGCTATTCTGCTTGGTCGACTTACCAGATTGGACACTTGCCGCTATTCACCCTCTCCCTACTTTCCCTTCATCTCCCCCTCCCTCTCCCCTGCTGGCCGATCGATCCAGTATGTTTCTTCATGCCTTGTGCCCTTATCCTCCTCACCTTTGTCTCTCGACACGCTGCAAACCTCCTCTCTCTTCTCAATTACTGTCAGGCCCTCAGTTTCTTTCACGAACAAGGCGTGTCTCGATCTGGTCCGCATGCCTCTCACTTTGTTTGTTTGCCCTGAGTCCCTCGTTAGTATTTTATCCTCCCTCCCCTACATTCATCCCCTCTTTTTTTTTCCCGCTGAACATGCAAATTTGTGTTTGTTGTTGTGCTGCATTCCCATGAGCTCTCTCCCATAACGGCACACAAATCAAGACCGGCCCAAAGATGGCGGGGAGGAGAGGGGTGAGGACAAGGGAAGGTGGGCGGAGGGCTGAAGAGAGGGACAGACAGAGATGTACTGTTGTTATTCGTTGCTGTTTACCATGAACAATTGGCTTTCCCATTGACCACAGTCCTGCGTTTTTTTTTTGCAGATGCACATGATAATATTGGACAGCCACAAACAAGAAAACACACACACGCACCTCCACACACACAAACAAACAAACAAACAAACAAACAAACAAACAAACGCAAAATGAAAAAAAAGTGTTGGAGTGTTTGCCAAGCGACACTCTACTCTCCCTTTTTAACTTTGTCTCTCTTTGCTCCATCTTCCCTTCCCTTCCCTTCCCTTCCCTCTTTCCTTATTTTTCTGTGTACGAGATGGATCAAACAAACAAAGAGAATAAAAAACATGGCCATCATCGCCATCATTGTATATTGACACGCCGCGGAAGTAAGGTTAAAGAAAAGGAAGAGGGGGGTACCTAATTGTGATGGAGGCAACTCCAAGCCTATGCATTGGGTGGCGTAACGCAAAGAAGAGTCATACAACACGCAAACGCCCGAGCCATCGATGGGAAGTTGGATGGACGGTGCTGGGAGACACGGCTTGTGGTGTGTTTGTTGCCACTTCTGTTCATGACGGGAGTCCGTCATATGGTTTTGTTGTTTTTGGTGTACAAAAATGGAGTCCATCCGAGTTTTCTTTGCCGACCTCTGTTCTTACGTCAAGAAACGCCTAGAAGTGAGAAAAAGACGGGTGAAATCGATGGGGATAGTGAAGAGAAAAAGAAGGTTAGGGACTATCAACAACAAGATGCGGCGTCGGATTTTCGGACAATAGGAGGGAGGTCAGATGGTTGACCAAGGGAGTGCAATCGAAGGACGCGATTTGCCGTTTATTCCATAAAGTGAGGCTAAAAAGGATAGTGTGCTAGGCACTGTCCTATGCTGCAACCCCCTCCTTCTTGAGTGAGTCGAGGAGGACTGTTAAAAGATATCTCACGTGAGCCCTTGATTAATCGTGTCTCCTTGTTTGTCGGTCCTGCCTGTAGCTCTCAAACATGAAAAAAAAACGCGGTTGTCTTTTGCCACCAACGTTTTGCCATCGTTCACTCCTCCATTGTCCTTTTTTCGTTTTTCTTTCACCACTCTGCCGGATCGCCTTGGTTCACCTCAACTACGACACAAACGCCTTGTACTCACCACTCGCCACATTCACACCTCACACCTCGAACTCATTCTTACCTCTGCATTCCACAAAAAGCCCTCCTCGGTGATTACACAAACACACGCACAACATGAGACTCAAGGCGACCATTCAACGAAACCTCCTCTTCTTCAGTACGAGCACCAAATAACCTTCTCTGCTACCCACAACTCTTGTCAGAGAACAGTGACCATATTATCAAAGAAAACGCCACGGCTGACAAAATACCACTCTGTGGACGTTAACAAATAGAGCTGGCACAAGCTGTAGAGAAGGTCGGCAAGTCGTTGTACATCAAGTTCTCAAAGGACTTTGTCGCCTTTGGTGCCAACCACGGTATTGGCGATGATCCAAATGAAGGAGGAGGCGGACTTCAGTGCTGGTCGTGAGTTCTCATCTTAATGTCCTGTACTCCTCTTAGACACCTATTGACTTCCGGATGATGGACGCTAACCGCCCTCCGTTTCTTTTTCTCTATGTGCTCCCATTGTTGACCCCTAGGCGACTCCCAGCGGTAAATACCCGTCTCACACTACGCCAATCGATCATCATTCGCGACAAAAAGATCCAATCACTGATGGTCACCCTCAATTGAACCATAACATAAATAGGGCGCGTTATTCTATGGATACCAGATTCACTCAAACTCGAACGACGAGATCAACATCGAGTTGAAGGCTGAGGACCTACTCCTGGCCATGAAGTCTGCCATTAACTCGTCCTCGGTCACCATGCGCATGACCGGTCGTACCGCTGACCCTTACCTCACCTTTGTCGTCACTACCGAGGTACTTCTTTCTTTCCAAATCATGTCAGTCCTAATTGTCGTCTCATGGTTCACCCTAGACGACAATGCTAACAACGGAACAATGCTTATAATGGAATGAATAGGATCACTTGGGGAATGCGAGGCCGATTACGCTTGACATCCCCATCCTCAAGATTCTGACAGCGTCAGGAGCAGAGGACACTCACGCATTCGATGAACCGGGTATCGACGACCCAGATGTATACATCATGCCTCCGCAACTGGATCGACTCCGGAATATGCTGACGAGTTACAAGGGTCTTTGTGACTATGTGGTCATCTCTGCTAACCTTCAGGGTGACATGGTCTTTACTACTTCAAACGGAGATATCCTTGATGACCGTGATGTTCCCTCCTTGACTCCTCCTCAAACACGCACATTATCTTCTGGATCGCGTCGAGGTGGTGGTAATGAGCCCAGTGCGACTGAGCAGATCATGAGACGGTATGGAGAAGCAGAGAAGGCTCAGGTCGAGACCCGGTTCTCGAACCTCTTCAACCCACCTCTGGCAGAGGCGCCTCAGAGAAATACTGATGGGACGTATGACAGCAGGCGTGATGAGCTGAAGGCGGATAGGACGATTAATCGGCCGGGCAAATTTGACAGTGTCATGATCCGAGTCTCGGATCTGCAGCGTGTCCTCCAGAGCCAGAACGTCCGTCCCCAAAACGTCATCTGCAGTAAGTTCTTCTTGTCGTTATTGTTGTTCTGGGTCATCGTAGGAGTGACCAAGTGAAAGAGAGAGGAAGAAGGAACAAAAAAGATGTTATGCTTACTCTTTCCTTTTTTTCTTTTTTTTTTTGCTTTGTTGCGGATGTGTGTAGGTTTGCTAGACAACCAGTCGATCCTGTTTATGGTGTACATGCGAGACACGGATAATGCGACCCTCGTCTATTTTATCCCCCAGGCCGGCTGCATCTGACCCTCTTTTTGACGCCCTCACTAAACCAGGTAGTAGTACGTACAATACATACACGACATTTCTTTCATTTTTTTGCATACCTACGATCCACAGCCGCCTATGGTTGCTAATTGGTTCAAGATGACTATCAACTGTCACTTTCTCATGTTTGTGCGGGTGACCCACTTATCCATCCCTCGCATTTCCTCACTTGGCACCTGTTTCTTCTTTGATCATGGTCCGCCTTCCACCTACAACATATGAATCAGGACCTGCATCTTTGCCGTTAATTGGTACCTGAAAAATTGAGCCAATGGGAGGGCACGGTTGCTAAATTGATTTTTGATTTCTTGGTCACAAATGAACTGGGAAGTGGCACGCGGCATGGAGTAAGGCGGGAGAGGGGGACAGGGCAGAGTATACCGCTCCGCTAGAGGCATGGTGCGGGAGAAAGAAGAATGTTGCTGACAGGCTAAGAAATGTAATTAAGTGCATAGAGAGGCTAGCTACTGGTGGCAGGAAATAGGGGCGGTCAAATAGCGACTTTACAAGAGAGCTAATATCTACAGGAGAGAAAAATGGGGTGTGGGAACTAAAAACAAAAAGATAAAGAGGGGGCTGTGAGCAGGTAGGTGGCTGTTCGAAAAAGAAACAAAGAGTCCATTAGACGCAAAAGAAGGGGCTCTCAGAGAGGATGGGCGGGATACTACTACTGTGAGGCTGTAACGACTAGGTTGTCGAGAGCATGGTCAATGGGTCTATCACTGCCAATTGCTTGGGGCATGTAATGGACAAGGTGGCTGGAGGGATCTGTGACTAGCAATGACTAGAGAGACGGCTCACCAGCATAGCATTGCACGATACAAAAGGGGGAAGAGAAAAAAGGCAGGGGACGCGGGAGGGAGGGATGAGGGTACCTGCACATACCTCTTGTCTGCAAGCCATCTACTTTGCAATATCTCGGGTGTAAGTTCGGTAAGATGTATGAGTACCGTGGAGAGATGGTCGGGAAGCATAAATGACGAGGTGACAAATAAACAAACAGAGAGATGAGCGAGATTGTAGGGGGAGAGGGGTAACAGGAGCAATTTGTCAATGTCAGGATCAGGACTACCGATGATGACCACTACGGGCGTTGCAGTACGTTGTCGTTATATTGTATGCATGGTGCATGCGGGTCATAATTGCGATGGAACAGCGGGAATGAGTCAGTCAATGGCCCTCATTATATGCCTATACTCCTGACCTGTCCCTATACATGTCTAGTGCGTTCCAACCATACATCCCCTGCACACTGTACTCATAACAGGAAGTTGAGTAGTGTTCCCCCTTGTTTCAAGTTGAAATGGATAATTTGTCTGTTTTGTGCCTGAGATCGAAAAAGAGGGAAATGGGCATTTATCACCCCTCCCCTCTTTGTGTCTGCATTCTGGAAGAAATTTAACTTTATTGCCGCTTGGGGCGCTGATAATTGATTTTCTTGGAGTGGGTCAGAAACGATTAGGACAGAACGCAACTGAGGGCAATGTCTCTCCCTCTTGATATTGGTGTGGTCAAGAAAGAGAAAAGTCGGTTAAAAAGTACAGTGAAAAGGAGGTGACTGAATGCCTTTTTTTCCTTATTGTTTCTGTTTATTGCGACGGAAGGTGATAAAAACCCCAAAGAAATCAAGCGAAAAAGCAGGGGGCCGGAGTGAGTGACATAAAAATTGAGAGCATTGGGTGGATGTGAGTTAGACATTCACATACAGAGTGACACACAGACCAGGATGCGGCTCTTTTTCTCACCTTGCTCTGATATCGTTTATGTAAACCAAGGTGCATCAATGAGCAGTTGGGTGAGAAAGGGGAACAATGTCATGTTAGCAAAGGGGATATATGTATTCTCTCAAACAGAAAGCAAGCAAGAAAGGGGACGGCGTTAGGGATCGATGGTTCTTTGTTCCCCATCTCTCATTCAGTTGTTGATCCAGTCAGTTGAACTTACTTGCGATTGTTTAGCGACATAAGACAAAAGGCATACAGAAAAAGGCGAGGAAGAGGAAGAAATAGGAGAAGGATTGTTTATTTACTTTGACGGGGGGTCATTCGTCCGTTGGTGACATGGCGTTGGAGTGTAATATCGAGTTACATTATGTGACAGGAAGGAATCAATTGGCACCATGGATAGGGCGTGTTTGTGTTGTTGGTGTCACCATCCCTTTTATGTTGTCCAACCTTCCGTTAGAACATTTTATGGCAGGACCAGTCCATGCTCTTGTTCCCTTTCTACTCTTTTCTCTTTACCACGTTCCTTTGCCTTTCTTCCTTTCCTCCCAATCTGCCTGCCGGCTGCTTGTAGTATTAGAGTCAACAGTGCAATCTCCCGCTGGCCGGCTGTATTACCTTACCTTTTCTACCTATGTCTTCCCTTGTTGATTCACTCCGATGTCCACATCACAAATTAGTCTTTACCGTTCGTTGACATTCTGATCTGACACATAAACAAACAATCGACAAGGCGCACCCTGACCACGACCGCTTTGCCTTACTGCATGCATGCCGATAATTTATTTCGTTTCGCATCTACATTAATTTACATTTGACCATTTGACCTCCCTGTGCTGCAGTAACACGCCCTGTTCTTCCCAAACCCTATTCTATCCCCTCATTTTTTTTGCTGCGATTTGATTTTCTCCGTTCTCCTGCCTTTAATTTACATTCAATTTGTTCGATCACACCTTATTCTTCCTTGCCTTGTTGTTTGTTTTGCTTGTTTTCCCCTCTTCTCTTTCGGTATAAAAAGCAAAGGATGCCCCCAGTCGACATGACTTTTCCTCCTCCTTCTTTTCTTTTTCCTTCACCCTCATACACTGTACAGCTTCCTTCTCTTTCTTGTTTATAGTAATACCCTAATCCTTCACTCCCTTCCACAGCTCAACAGTCTCAACCTGCACGATCCACTCCATCAACCTTATTCTTTCCTTCTCCTATCGTTACACACCATTTAATCCCTCGCCGCCACAAACACAGAGCAACAACATCAACCACCTCTTGTACAGACTCCTTCCTACTCCTCCCAAACGCACCCTTCCGTTCCCCACCCACAGCATCTACAACAATGGGTGACATCCCGCGTAACACCAACCCCTTCCCGACAACCCCCCCACCGGCGCCCAAAACCACCACCACCACCAGCGAAAAAACTACCACCACCACCGACGAAAAACCAACCACCACTACGACAGCAAGTGCTATTACCACTACCCACGCTCCGTCACCCATCGTCACATCCTCAGTAATCAAATCTGCAACTTCAGATTCACACTCAATCTCGGCCTCCTTCTCCTCGTCCGCACTCGTGTCTCCCTCCACGACACCATCCCCATTGACGGCACTCCCGGTGTCCAAAGGCGACGACGACCTGTTCGGTCGACCCGCGACCGTAGGCGGGTTCAACATGACGGCGGGCATCTTAATCTATGGATCCTTCGTAGTCCTCTTTGTTGCGGCAGTCGGATTCGCGACAGTGCATCGTCTCCGGACTCGACGTGCTTTCCGGTTGAAGCAGATGGCGACCCAGGAGGGGCCTGGTCATGGGAACGATGACGGAGAGAGTGGACGAAGAGGTTTGCCGAGAGGACTTGTTGGTGGTATTGGAGGCACGGGTGAGAAGAGGATGTATATGGATGAAGATTTGAAGTTGGAGTTTGGGGATGATGAGAAGGAGAATATGGGTGCGGTGAGGGGGATGGAGGATGAGGAGGAGGATATGTACACTTATCCTAACCGAAGTGAGTTGTTCAAGAAGGC
Organism: Linnemannia hyalina; assembly: GCA_019671135.1. Lineage (NCBI taxonomy): Eukaryota > Fungi > Mortierellomycota > Mortierellomycetes > Mortierellales > Mortierellaceae > Linnemannia > Linnemannia hyalina. Next base: position 1,852,397 of record JAHRHY010000010.1, read on the forward strand.
TTCTATGAGTCGCAAGGCTTTGATGACCGACGCTGCCCCTGCGGCGACTTCTCCTCCTTTGAAGGCTGTTTCTACTACCAACGCCAACACTCCTTCTGCCAGGGCTGCGAAACGCGCCTCATCGTCTTCTACGTCTTCTTCCAGATCCAAGAGATTGTCATCCGCCCAAGAGTACGATATCTACACCTCAGGTTCCCGTGGCGGTGTCATGACCGCCGCTGCAGCCGTCGCAGCCCTCGACCGTCCCAAGGCCGCCATCTCCAACCCCGTCGTCCGCTTTGAAGATACCGATTCAACCATGGGCAGCATCCTCATCTCCCGCCCATCCTTCAGCAAGACCACCTCCATCGCAAGCTCCGACGATCTTGACCACATGACCTCCTACAGCCCCGAACCCGTCCTCCTCGAAATCGACGACGAATCCGACTACTCCTCCCCTCCCTTGCGCGAATCCCCCTCATCCCTCGACACCACCTACAAGGTCCTGACAACCCTCCCGCCAGCAGCCTACCAATCCCGTGGCCAACAGGGGTACATGGCTCCCACCCAGAGCAGCACTACCCAACAGAAGCGTCAATCCCCTCCACCACCCCCCAAATCCCTCAAACGTCTCTCCCCCGTCTCGACCGCCGGAGCGACACTCGCCAAGAACTACCAGCAAGCCCACCCCATCGCCTCGACCGCCAAACTGGGCCCTACCAAGACTTCTACGGCCCCCGCTGTCTCTACCGCCGCCCTGTCGCGCTCCAACACCCTCCGCACCGGATTCACATCCACATCCGCCCGCGGTGCCAACAATAATGGTCTCAAGCGCTCCAGCAGTACCAGCACCACGTCCTCCATTTCTTCGTTGGCTTCGTCCAAGACCGGTCGCTCGGGCAACATCTACTATAACGCGTCGCATTATGGCCGGTCCGAGTTCTCGCCTGCAGAGAACAGGAAGGAAATCGACACGGACAAGTACCCGGTTCCGATTTTGAGGTCCACAAGCACACGCTTGCCTATGGAGATGCGGAAGGGTGGTGCTCCTGCTATTGCTACTGCTGCTGCTACTACTACTACTACTACTACTACTACTGGGTATAACAGCAACGATGCTAGCAACTACTTTTAGATGTACAGAAACCCAAAAAACTGCATTGTGTGAGTGTCCAGCTTGTACAGAAAGCACCAACATTATATATAGTAACATAAAATAAAATGAAAAAGAAGAAAAACCGTCATCAGGGGGGGGGGGGGGTGCCTTCGAAGTGAAAAGAGAAATGATGCTGAAAGAAAAACGAGAAGGGAAGGAGGGCAATGCAAAGGAAGGTGGCAAAACTAGATAAAACTTCTAGTATCCGCGCGCTGTGCTAAATAATTAGAATTGTCCAGCGAACGTGTAAGAATAGAAGGGGGCGGATCTTCTTCTTCAAACAACACGGTCAAATACTTTTGGAATCATCTTGTTTGAAGGGACGTTACACAGACATACAACCTATAATAGTCGCGATATTTTTAATGTGACATGAAAAAAGGAGAATGGAGGAGTGTCTGTGATGAGCAAGAGGACCAGTTGAACGGCCAAAAAAAAAGAGAATCCCTCTCTGATCGCGTACATCACACAAGAGAAAACATTCAAACAAGCAAAGAGTAACACCTTACGATCCAAGGTCTGGTACCGACAACATGGACAGCGAGCATGTAGGCCTTGTGAACCGCGACCATAAACTACTGTGACAAAATCATCGTACAGACATTTTTTCTAGTTCATACTCCAAGACGCCCCGATAGCTCAATTCCGATATCACTCCCTCGTCATCGTCCATCATTCGAGTCCTAAAAAGTGACAGGGGATGTCAACTGGAGTGACTCCAAAGAACTGTGATGATGAGTGGGGAAGGGCTGAAAAGAAAGTTTAGGGGCGAGCAACCAACGGAAAACAAGAGCGTACATCGAACAGGCGAAAACATGGGATGAGAAATACCATCCATTGGATGATCTGATAACTACAACGTACCGCCGCCGGACGGGTTCTCCTAGAGATGCCAGATGAACACGACCAGATGGCGCTACATTTCACAAGCAAAGCAAAGCAGCCACTGACCTTTGATGTAACACAAAAGAAAAACAAACCATTCAAGAACAACTACCAATTCAGTATCTAGGACTCGCAAAATAAATAGACTCATTCCTAATTCACTCGAATCCATGTCCTCCATGGCCGTCATTCACTTGTTCACCCCGTCAAAGCATTGTGTTTGTACTTATGTTTTATTATTCCGACTATATAGCAGACTATGCTAATCGCTATGTAAGTAGACCCGCCGCTAGTCAGTGACCCTCTCCTTTCTCCTTCTCACTCCTCATCCGAAGCAAGAAAAGAGAGAGACACCGTCCAGGGCACACCACGAGGAGGTCGCGGGTTCAATTTGGTGCCCCAAACAAAAACAGCTCCCCCCAAAGCTTCTCCAAACGGAGTCGACTTGAAGGGATTAGAAAAACAAACCCAGGCTCAGAACTGTACTCACGCTATATTCGGCCGAAAGTAGCAATCATCCTTGCCCAAATTTGAGGAAGGCGTGTCACAATGTGGCTGCGCCTTCCTATTTATCTCTCATTGTCCCGTTTGTCCTGTTTGTCGTGTTGTTGAGATGCATCACAATGTGGTAGTCAGGTTCTCGTGTTGTTGTGTTGTTGTGTTGTTGTGTTGTTGTGTTGTTGTGTTGTGGCGTTGTTGTGCTGTCGTCTTGTTGTTTTGCTGTGTTGTCGTGTTGTTGTGTTGTTGTGTTGTCGTTTTGTTGTGTTGTCGTGTTGCTGTCTTGTTGTGTTGTGGTGTTGTGGTGTTGTGGTGTTCTCGTATTCTCGTGTTGTCGTATTGTCGTGTTGCTGTCTTGTTGTGTTGTTGTACTGTCGTGTTGTTGTTTTCTTGTTTTGTTGTATTGTTGTGTTGTTGTGTTGTTGTGTTGTCGTGTTGTTGTGTTGTTGTGTTATCGTGTTGTTGTGTTGTGGCGTTGTTGTGCTGTGGTGTTGTCGTGTTGTCGTGTTGTTGCGTTGTTGTATTGTCGTATTGTTGTATTGTCGTATTGTCGTATTGTTGTGTTGTCGTTTTGTCATTTTGTCCTGTTGTTGTGTTGTTGTGTCGTTGTGTTCTCGTGTTGTCGTATTGTCGTATTGTTGTGTTCTCGTGTTGTTGTATTGTTGTGTTGTCGTGTCGTTGTGTTGTTGTGTTGTCGTGTTGTTGTGTTGTTGTGTTGTCGTGTTGTTGTGCTGTGGTGTTGTCGTGTTGTCGTGTTCTCGTGTTGTCGTGTTGTCGTGTTGTCGTATTGTTGTGTTGTTGTGTTGTCGTATTGTTGTGTTGTCGTGTTGTTGTGTTGTCGTGTTGTTGTGTTGTTGTTTTGTTGAGTTGTCGCATTGTCGTGTTGTCGAGGCACATCACAAAGTGGTAGCCTGTCGTCCTGTTCCCGTGTTGTCGAGGCACATCACACAGTGGTAGCCTGTCATCCTGCTCTTGCGTTGTCAAGGCACATCACACAGTGGTAGCCTGTCGTCCTGTTCTCGCGTTCTCGAGGCACATCACAAAGTGGTAGCCTGTCGTCCTGTTCCCGTGTTGTCGAGGCACATCACACAGTGGTAGCCTGTCATCCTGCTCTTGCGTTGTCAAGGCACATCACACAGTGGTAGCCTGTCGTCCTGTTCTCGCGTTCTCGAGGCACATCACAAAGTGGTAGCCTGTCGTCCTGTTCCCGTGTTGTCGAGGCACATCACACAGTGGTAGCCTGTCATCCTGCTCTTGCGTTGTCAAGGCACATCACACAGTGGTAGCCTGTCGTCCTGTTCTCGCGTTCTCGAGGCACATCACAATGTGGTAGCCTGTCATCCTGTTCTCGCGTTCTCGAGGCACATCACAAAGTGGTAGCCTGTCGTCCTGTTCTAGCGTTCTCGAGGCACATCACAATGTGGTAGCCTGTCGTCGCGTTCTCGTGTTGTCGAGGCACATCACACAGTGGTAGCCTGTCATCCTGTTGTCGCGTTCTCGAGGCACATCACAATGTGGTAGCCTGTCATCCTGTTCTCGCGTTCTCGAGGCACATCACAATGTGGTCGCCTGTCGTCCTGTTGTCGCGTTCTCGAGGCACATCACACAGTGGTAGCCTGTCATCCTGTTCCCGTGTTGTCGAGGCACATCACAATGTGGTAGCCTGTTGTCGCGTTCTCGTGTTGTCGAGGCACATTACAATGTGGTAGCCTGTCGTCCTGTTGTCGTGTTGTCGAGGCACATCACAATGTGGTAGCCTGTCATCCTGTTCCCGTGTTGTCGAGGCACTTCACACAGTGGTAGCCTGTTGTCGCGTTCTCGTGTTGTCGAGGCACATCACAATGTGGTAGCCTGTCATCCTGTTGTCGCGTTCTCGAGGCACATCACAATGTGGTAGCCTGTCGCCCTGTTCCCGTGTTGTCGAGGCACATCACAATGTGGTAGCCTGTCATCCTGTTCTCGTGTTGTCGAGGCACATCACAATGTGGTAGCCTGTCATCCTGTTCCCATGTTGTCGAGGCACATCACAAAGTGGTAGCCTATCATCCTATTCTCGTGTTGTCGAGGCACATCACAAAGTGGTAGCCTATCATCCTGTTCTCATGTTATCGAGGCACATCACACAGTGGTAGCCTATCCTCCTGTTCCCGCGTTCTCGAGGCACATCACAATGTGGTAGCCTGTCATCCTGTTCTCATGTTATCGAGGCACATCACACAGTGGTAGCCTATCCTCCTGTTCCCGCGTTCTCGAGGCACATCACAATGTGGTAGCCTGTCGTCGCGTTCTCGTGTTGTCGAGGCACATCACAATGTGGTAGCCTGTCATCCTGTTGTCGCGTTCTCGAGGCACATCACAATGTGGTAGCCTGTCATCCTGTTCCCGTGTTGTCGAGGCACTTCACACAGTGGTAGCCTGTTGTCGCGTTCTCGTGTTGTCGAGGCACATCACAATGTGGTAGCCTGTTGTCGCATTGTCGTGTTGTCATCCTGAAATGTCCATCCTGAAATATCCATCCATCCATCCTGAAATGTCCATCCTGAATAGTCGATTCCTGTTGGGAAGGGCGAGGGTGAAGAAAAAGAAGAGAGAAGAGGGGGAGTCTGCCCTTTTATATTAAAAAAAAATCAATTTTGACTTTTGCCACCGGATTTTTTTTCCCTCACTCGCATGACAGACCTTCTCTCTCCCTTTCCCTCATCCTTTCCGCTCCTGGTGATGCCATTGGCAGAAGAAGGAAAACAGGACAAACAGGATAACCCTCCGTGACGCGCACTGACAGCACGTATGCTGTTGTTATGGGGAAACAAGAAAAAAGTTGCCGTTTGGAGGTTTGGTAACGCTTGGGGAAGCTGTTTTTGTTTGAGGCACCAACCGCTTTGGACGGTACCTCTCTCTCTTTTCTTGCTTTGGATGAGGAATGAGAAGGAGAAAGGAGAGGGGACACCGACTAGCGGCGGGTCTATTTACATAGCGATTAGCATAGTCTGTTATGTAGTCTGAAGAATAAAACACAGGCAATGCTTAGACGCGGTGAAAGAGTGAATGGAATGCGGCCATGGAGGAAATGGCTTTGAGTGAATTAGAAATGAGCAATTCAGTTGGTCGAGCGAAACAGGCTTGTCATCTCGCAGTGAGTCGCAGTACCATGTCGTTCGTCTCTCTTGTGTGTTTCTGCTAACAGGCCGTTGTCTCCTTGTCTCCTTACTCCATCCTTGTTCGTTTTGAACGTTTTACGTTATGGCTTCCATTGGCACCTTGTAAGGTGATTCGTGACCGGTTTTCTCATTGCCTTTCTCCACCCTCAATGCACTTTTGCTGCCACGAAAACTGACTCTCAAAATGAAAAGACGAGATGTAAATAGGGGCCACTCTGTACGATCCCCAGAATGCATCTTTCAAGAATTGGCAACGTTCGCCTACCTCCATGCGTTTATTGACGTATCTTTCAAGGAATTCAAGAAGAAATGGTAAAAGAGGGTATGCGGTATACTAATACTTGAGAGGCGCGAGACCCACGCGAGGGTTCAAAGGCGAATGGTCAAAGACACAATAATTGTTCTTGATAAATACATCACCCAGAATCCACAACCCTTCTTGTCCACCTTGCACTCCCGACAGACAAGTCTCCCCCTTTTCACCATCAACCGCCTCAAATGCCAGATCTGCAAGTGGGACCTTGAGATACTTCCCGTTCAGTTTGAAGCCAATAACGGAGGATGAAGGGGTGTTGCGCAGGGCGCATGGGACAAGGTAGCCGAGTTTTTGGTCGAGAGTGGCACCGGGGATAGAGGAATGGATTAGTTTCGCGGCGGATGTAGAGACGATGATTAAGGTCGTGCCGGTGTCGAGGATTGCTTCCTGTTTAGGGGTGGCATGTTCGACCCATGCAGGCTTGTTCCTGTTATGGGCGGCGCTGCTGGCTTCTTTGGAAGGGAGAGTAGGGATCTTGAAGGCATCGAGCTTGACTTGCCAGAACCCTTTCTGAGTAACGGGGACGTAGTGGAGCTGACCAGTGTACTGTGAATGATCAATCCCGCCGAAGAGAACGTGACCATTGCGGCCGCCGTTCTTGCGGAGCGAAGGTAAGAAGACCGACACGACTGGTTGCTTCAACACACCGCCTTTGGTCTTGTTCTTCGCAGAGGTGGCTATGGCGTTGTCCATGAATGTGCTGACACCCTTGACGCTCAACAGAGTATTGAACCCTAACCCAAAGATCCCATCCTCCGGCGAGTCCTTGAACTTGTCCGACACATTCTTTGCTAGTCCCACCGTCTGCCTAACTTGCACACCACCGGCGTTGACAATTTCGGACGCGAGATAGCCGTTGGCGAAAGATCCGTCTCCGTACTCAATTTTCCAGGGTCGGTTATCTTTTTTGTAGGTTGAGGATTTGGACGAGTTGAAGCGGGTGTGGACTTTGCATGCGGGTGTAGAGCAAGAGGTGGAGGGGAACCAGATGTCAGAGGACCCTGTGTCGAAGATGAGGTTGAGTGTTTGGGCTGGAGTTCCCACTTTTACCACACCGTAGTACTATTCGCACGAACAATATAATGCAGAGAGAGAGAGAGAGAGTGACAAAAAAAAATGCCGAACGATTAATTTTTCGTATCTCTGAGTGCAGATATAAAATACACATTTATTCTCACAAGTCCTCCATGTACTTGTACAGACAGAAAGGGGTACATACCTCAAGGTCAGGGTTGACATTAACAAGGCCCACCTTTCCAGTACAAGCTGAAACAAAACCTTCACCGGCCTTGATTTTGATATTGGGGTATCGTTTATTGAGTTTTTGGATATGGGCAGGGGTGTTGTGGATGTAGTCGGGGTTGAGGACGAGGGGGACTGCACCGATACCTTCGTCTAAGGGAGAAGCGTTGGAGAAGGTAGTTGTGGTCGCTAGGGCCAACGAGAGCAGGAGAGCGAGCTTCATGGCTGTGAGGGATTGGTTGCTGTGGAGGTGAAAGATGAAGGATGGAGTGGGTTGAGGAATGAAGGAAAAGAGGGATAAGGGATGAGGTGATGGAGGGGGTGGATGAGTGAAGAAGTGAGGAAGGGGAAGACAAGGAAAGGGAATCTTGGAGAAGAAGGAGAAAAGAAAAGAAGAGAAGAGGAAGGGGAGGGGCATGGATACTTTTATCCATCCACACCCACACCATCATGGTTCCCGTGGATCATTCATTTTGTTTTATCCATCGATGGAGGAGGTTGTTCTAATTGCTCACTGAATCGATTTAGTCTTATTGCACTTCCTCCCAATTAATTTGTCTACCGCTTGCTTTGCATCCTTGGGTCCATTGATTCAAACAACGCCACCAAAATGGTCCCCTGAAACAGAACGCATGCAGCCAATTCTTCTATTTGCCTAACATCATCATCGCACCTCATTATGTTTCTTTTTTATGCGGTAAGTAGGTCGATTGCTTCCTGCCACAACCTTAAAAACAAACAATAGAATAAAGGCAAGAGGGAGAGAAGAGAGAAAAGGTAATTAGAAACGACGGGAAGCGAATGGGTGCAGGAAGTAGTGCGGGTTCTAACGCAAGACGGTGATTCCGGGAATCCTCTAAAAGAGGTCGCACACAGGGAGAGGGGGAAAGGAAGGAGAGGCGCATTCACGTTAGTGGTGCTCACCCCTTTTTCCCCTCCCTCTCGTTTTCAGCCGTGTATGGCACGAATGCATTTTCGTTGACGTCGCTTTTCCAAGCGAGAAGAGAAGAGAGAAAGAAATTAGGCAGCTGCGAAAAGGAGAGAAGAGAGAGGAGAGGATTTAATGAAAACGGACGAGGGAATGATTACAGAAACACCGTGACAGGGATGAAGAGGAAGAAAAACGGTGTTTGTTACTGGTGGAAGAAGGAAAGGGGTCGAAATCCAAGCGCCATTGAGGGTGATACAAAGAGCACAGCGCAGATCAATATTATTTCTCTTTCATCTTCTCTCTCCCAACAAGCTAGGCAACACCCTTCGCCCCAAGATTCAATTCGTTTCTTCCTCCTTCCTTCCTTCCTATCGCCTTTCACCGAAAACACACCCTCATTCTCATTCAAAAAAAAGACAACATGTCCAGCCGTTCAAGCCTACTGCGCTTCTTGATCGTCCTTGTCACCATGCTCGCCGTCTTCCACGAAACTCAGCTTCTCTGATCAAACAAATTCGCCAGCGCCGACGTAAAAGTCCTGTTCAAGCAATGCTCCTTCCGAGACCTGGCCAAGACGGTGGATGATGACACATGCATCACCATACCAACAGGTTATTAGCCCTGTGGCGTCCGATCGGTGGATGGCACTCTGTGCAAGTGCAGATATTTTAACGACGCTCTTTGTACGATCCTTCAAGAGAAGGGCTCGCTCTTTATTCGCGAGTTGCCGTGAAGTAGATTAGACCGATTTACAGATCACAATCACACATCCTTATTCACACCCTGGCCATCACTTCATCATTATCATAAAATAGTACTACATACCTTTGGCGTTTACTCAGCAATGGATACAAGGGGGGTGCGTTGGAACAAGGGTTTGTATGCAATGGTTGGAACAAGAGTTGGTATTCAATGCTCTGCCCAAAAATACCCAATTTTTGACACGATTAGCAGCATTGAAGTCGTCAACGATTACAAAGAGGGTTAAGGTAGACAGAGTTGATGGCAGCCGCCGGCGTCCTTGTGGTGGCGGCAGAATCCCACTTAGCAACAATTCTTGCCCCATGTTGACTTATTTATTAATACCGTATTAAAAAAACACGGTCCAGCATGTCCAAAAAAAATATTATATATCCCAAAAACATCGAGATAGAGGGGACTCTAGTAATGGGCTTTTGGACATTTTTCTCTTATTCTGCTCCAAGTAACTAGGGGATAAATACAGGAGGATGAAGGAAGAGTGATTGTGGGAATGAAAGAGAGGCAAGTGTAAAGGTAGGTGATAAGGTGGATAGGAGGACAATGGGTTCATGATGCTTGGCTTTTTCGTACACAATACAAACCCTACGTTCGCCTAGAAACAATCTCCACCCTACAAATAACAAACCATCCCCTCAAAGTCAGATCCTTATTCATAATTTCTTTCCCTTATTACAAATACATGTTCTCATTCCGTGCCTGTCGTGTGCATTCGTTTAATCGTCTCTCGTTCTCTCGCCTTTGTTCCGAACTCGTTGCAGGTTGTGGTAATAGGGTAGGTTGATTGTGGGCCTTTGTTGGTTTGCCAATAACACGCTCCATGAAACCCTCGAGTGTTTGGATGTGTGGGTGGGTGGGAGTGGAGGGTCTTGAGTCGTAGGGAGGTTGAGGCGTGAGATATTAGTGAAGCTGGAAAGGTAATAGGGAAAGAAAAGGCTATGCGTGGTATGTGAGGGGGTGAAAGGCGCCAAAAAAAAAAAAAAAAAAGATTGATGCAAAAAGAACGAAGAAAAAGAAAGAAGGTGGGAGAGAGAGGCCCAATGTATACCTTTCCCTCCTGGCGAGTGGCAATGCGTTGTCGTCATATCATTGACCATTGTGTTTGTGTCAAGAAACATGCAAGCGTAAGGGATCAAAAGCATTCGCCTTCAAAGGCGTCCTATCAGTCAGTCGCGTGCAATAGCATCGGCAGTTGGCCTACTTTCTTCTTTATCTCGACTCGGCGATATTCTGGAGAAGAGGGTTCTCTTGGCCATTGCACAAAAAAACACTGTCGTTATGTTCCCTCAACCATCAGCCTGACCATGCGAAAGACGCATTTCTTTTTTTTTTTTTTTCATCTCTTTTCAGATGAAAGGACCATAGGAAAAGCATTTGTTTCTTCCTTCTTTGATCTTTTCATAGATTACATGCATTTTGGTATTGTTATTTGTTGCTGCCGTTATTGTTTCGTGTTGTTCAAACAAGGCAATAGAGAAAAAGGGAGAGTATGCAAAGAGATAACGGAAGAAAAAAAAGGAGAATTGAGGGAGAGGCAGAGAAACATATAGTTCATTGACGGAACTCACCATCCAATGTTATCATTTCTCTGTTTAGTTGTCGACGCGAAGACGTATTATGTTCTATTCTTTGTTTCGCCTACGTTTCCCTGCTCCTGCTGATCATTCACTGGGAAGGGTTCTACCGCCCATCGCCCATACTATGAGTCCATTATTCCTTTGAGCATCGCTTAACGAAATGGTTAGAGCTGTTATGAAGAGTGAAAGGAGGGTTGTTCTGAAGAGTGAGTGAGTGAGGAGAGAAAGAGAGCTACGGTGTTCTCTTTGTTTCTTCTTTCTTGTCCATGAAGGAGGCTGCCATCAGCTGTTGCCGCGCTGGCTCATGATTTTCTTACTTTCCCTTCTTTTCATTTTCCTAGCAGCATCTCTCTGTCTCTGTCACTTATGCATCGTCTCCTCCTTCATCGACTTCAAACTGAACGTGAGGTGTTTCAAGGTCCCACTTGCAGATCTGGCATTCGAGGCGGTCGATGGTGAAAAGGGAAGACTTGTCTGTCGGGAGTGCAAGGTGGATAGGAAGGGTTGTGGATTCTGGGTGATGTATTTATCAAGAACAATTATTGACCATTCGCCTTTGAACCCTCGCGTGGGTCTCGCGCCTCTCAAGTATTAGTATACCGCATACCCTCTTTTACCATTTCTTCTTGAATTCCTTGAAAGATACGTCAATAAACGCATGGAGGTAGGCGAACGTTGCCAATTCTTGAAAGATGCATTCTGGGGATCGTACAGAGTGGCCCCTATTTACATCTCGTCTTTTCATTTTGAGAGTCAGTTTTCGTGGCAGCAAAAGTGCATTGAGGGTGGAGAAAGGCAATGAGAAAACCGGTCACGAATCACCTTACAAGGTGCCAATGGAAGCCATAACGTAAAACGTTCAAAACGAACAAGGATGGAGTAAGGAGACAAGGAGACAACGGCCTGTTAGCAGAAACACACAAGAGAGACGAACGACATGGTACTGCGACTCACTGCGAGATGACAAGCCTGTTTCGCTCGACCAACTGAATTGCTCATTCCTAATTCACTCGAATCCATGTCCTCCATGGCCGTCATTCACTTGTTCACCGCGTCTAAGCATTGTGTCTTGTACCTGTGTTTTATTCTTCAGACTACATAGCAGACTATGCTAATCGCTATGTAAGTAGACCCGCCGCTAGTCAGTGACCCTCTCCTTTCTCCTTCTCATTCCTCACCCAAAGCAAGAAAAGAAAGAGAGGTACCGTCCAGAGCGGTTGGTGCCTTAAACAAAAACAGCTTCCCCAAGCGTTACCAAACCTCCAAACGGCAACTTTTTTCTTGTTTCCCCATAACAACAGCATACGTGCTGTCAGTGCGCGTCACGGAGGGTTATCCTGTTTGTCCTGTTTTCCTTCTTCTGCCAATGGCATCACCAGGAGCGGAAAGGATGAGGGAAAGGGAGAGAGAAGGTCTGTCATGCGAGTGAGGGAAAAAAAATCCGGTGGCAAAAGTCAAAATTGATTTTTTTTTAATATAAAAGGGCAGACTCCCCCTCTTCTCTCTTCTTTTTCTTCACCCTCGCCCTTCCCAACAGGAATCGACTATTCAGGATGGACATTTCAGGATGGATGGATGGATATTTCAGGATGGACATTTCAGGATGGACATTTCAGGATGACAACACGACAATGCGACAACAGGCTACCACATTGTGATGTGCCTCGACAACACGAGAACGCGACGACAGGCTACCACATTGTGATGTGCCTCGAGAACGCGGGAACAGGAGGATAGGCTACCACTGTGTGATGTGCCTTGACAACACGACAACAGGATGACAGGCTACCACTTTGTGATGTGCCTCGAGAACGCGAGAACAGGATGACAGGCTACCACTTTGTGATATGCCTCGATAACATGAGAACAGGAGGACAGGCTACCACATTGTGATGTGCCTCGAGAACACGGGAACAGAATGACAGGCTACCACTGTGTGATGTGCCTCGACAACACGGGAACAGGACGACAGGCTACCACTGTGTGATGTGCCTTGACAACACGAGAACGCGACAACAGGCTACCACTGTGTGATGTGCCTCGACAACACGACAACGCGACAACACAACAAAACAGCAACACAACAACACGACAATACAACAACACGGCAACACAACAATGCAATGACACGACAACACAACAATGCAATTACACGACAACACAACAAAACAACAACACGACAACACAACAACACAACAACACGAGGACACAACAGTACGACAATACGACAACATGAGTACACAACAACACAACAACACAACAACACAACAACACAACAACACGACAACACAACAACACAACAACACAACAACACGACAACACAACAACACGACAACTCAACAACACGACAACACAACAACATGACAACACAACAAGACAACAATACAACAAAACAAGAAAACAACAACATGACAGTACAACAAAACAACAACACGAGAACACAACAATACGACAATACGACAACATGACAACACAACAACACAACAACACAACAACACAACAACACGAGAACCTGACTACCACATTGTGATGCATCTCAACAACACGACAAACAGGACAAACGGGACAATGAGAGATAAATAGGAAGGCGCAGCCACATTGTGACACGCCTTCCTCAAATTTGGGCAAGGATGATTGCTACTTTCGGCCGAATATAGCGTGAGTACAGTTCTGAGCCTGGGTTTGTTTTTCTAATCCCTTCAAGTCGACTCCGTTTGGAGAAGCTTTGGGGGGAGCTGTTTTTGTTTGGGGCACCAAATTGAACCCGCGACCTCCTCGTGGTGTGCCCTGGACGGTGTCTCTCTCTTTTCTTGCTTCGGATGAGGAGTGAGAAGGAGAAAGGAGAGGGTCACTGACTAGCGGCGGGTCTACTTACATAGCGATTAGAATAGTCTGCTATATAGTCTGAAGAATAAAACACAAGTACAAAACACAATATTTTGACGCGGTGAAAGAGTGAATGGAATGCGGCCATGGAGGAAATGGCGTCGAGTGAATTAGGGATAAACAACTCTGTTAGTCGAGCGAAACAGGCTTGCCATGTCGCAGTGAGTCGCGGTACCATGTTGTTTGTCTCTCTTGTGTGTTTTTGCTAACAGGTCATTGTCTCTTTTTACTTCTCTCTCCTCGGCCCTTGAACTTTTTACACGGTATGGCTTCCATTGGCACCTTGTAATGTGATTCGTGATCGTTTTTTTTGTTGCCACCAAATCTAAGGCGTCCAACCCTTCAAGAAAATGAGGAGATGTAATTAGGTACCGCTATGTATGATCCCCGGAATGCATCTTTCAAGAATTGGTATCGCTCGCCACCTCCATTTGTTTATTGACGTATGCTCCTAGGAGTTGAAGGGGGGGGGGAAGGTAAATGAGGGGTATGCGACATGCTAGCATCTGAGAGGCGCCAGCATGACACGAGAGTTGGAACGTGAATGACGATGCTTTGCCTCCATATCATTGATAATTGATATAAACGCGTTCATCTCAAAAAAATCTTCATCGACGAGTAAGGGATCAAAAGCATTTGCCTTCAAATGAGCCCTGTCAGTCAGACGCGTAAAATCATAACGGCAATAGTTTTTCTTCGTCATTTCGACCCGGTGATATTCTGCACGAAATCGTTCTCTTGACCATTGTGCAAGCACTTCTCTTTTTTATTTTTCTTTTTCCTTTGTGACCTAGTTCATGAGAAGTAAAGATAAGGAGTCAAGGCGGATGTGAGTTAGGGTGCGTGAAGCATGTATGGTGAATTAAGAAGAACTAATGTGGGAAGAGGCGAGTCGCGTGTCTGTTTTGGTATGAGAAATTTTTGTGGGCGCCACGCCAGTAATTTTACATGTTTTGTTTATTTGTATGTGTAATCTTCTGTGCGAGCCTTCAAGAGCAACAGAAGGAGACGGAAAACAGAGAGAAGGCACGAAAGAGGAGAGAGTATGATCCTACTCCATTCACGTCGCATAAGCCTTTTCAATTTTCTGTTTCCCTTCCATCCATTCTCCTCTGCCGACCATATCCTTTCGTCTCGTTTGTCATTTATCCCGTCGTACAAAAAAAGGAGGAAGCTTGAGAAAGGAGGAACGTCTCTGCACCCCCTCCACCCCCCAACCACCGCCCTTTCATTCTGTTGTGTTAACTTCATTGTCATCCAACCGTTGCCATATTCTGCTCATTCTCCTTCTCCCACTCCCATTCTTCTTTCCTACTTTTTCTAAGCGCCTTGCCACGGCATCACCCTTCTCTCTTTTCGACCGGTTGATAGCGAACATTTGCATGCTTTTGCTCAGCAAACACCCTAGTGGATGTTATTCTTTCATTTCGCTCTTGTGTTATTGGCCCAGTCAAGTGACAAAAAAATAAGCTACACCCTAGGATCCATTCAGGCTGATACGTAGTTCCACGCTTGAAAGGACTTGTACATATGCCACGACGCAGGGAGGTTATAAGCTCTTGAGGTCCTGAGGCGTGTGTATATGGCTGGACTGGCGACCTGGTCGAGTGAGATGGAGAAAAGGAGGCAGTAGCACATGACGTAACAGAAGAGCTTGCCTTCAATGCCAAAAGAAAGCGAAGTATAGGTTAGGGGGGATTAGCACTGAAAGTAAGAAATGAAAGAAGAAAAGGCAGCAAATCAAGGGAAAATACAGCGAAAGTTGACCACAATCCTCGAAAACACGAGCGCCATGAATGATTTAAAGGGAAAGAGATTTTAAGCGCGTCAGCTCAACGCATACCAAACCTCTCCCCTTCGTATGTAAACTTCTCGTCATCTCATTCTTCTCGGTCTTCTCCTCGTTCTCCTTTCTCAGCCCCCCAACCGGAACCTTCTTCGTCTCAGTCAGTAATGGATGTATTCATCAGTTGTGATCCCCGTGTGTTCCACTCACAACACGATATTTCACTTCCTACCATGAGGGGCTAACCCTCTTTCTTTTCCTGCACCATTTTCAGATAGCGGGCGTCATTTTTCATTCTCGTGCGTATCAAGTGAAGTGAACGACATGCTTGCCTAAAAAACGTCGATCGTTGTCTTTCTGTCAGTTGAAGGGGATTGAATAGCTCTTCGTGGGCCATTGGGGTTAAAAGAGTATCATCACCGCCCGCTGTTAATATTTGAGGCGTTCCTTTCTTGCTTACGCGTGAAGAAAAAGAATCGGCTACAGAATCAAGAGAACAGTGTATTGCCGTATCATCGTCGTTTATTTTGAACGACCGTCAACCTTCTTACCATCTACGAAGACGATCAAAACCTCTGAATCATCCCACCAAGTTTAGTGGCACTAGTAACCTTCAACGCATACTCAGGCGCACTAACAGCATACCCCATACTACAACATGGGTTCCTAAACTCCATACTCGACTCCCTCGTCCCGCCCGCACCTACATGGACCTCCTTCGCGTCCATAGCCCCAACAATCTTGTTGACATTCCTTTCAGAGATTCCAGCACCAGGAAGGATGATAATGCGGCCTTGAGCGCGGTTGGAGAGTTGGACAAGGGTGTCGAGGCCTTCGTATGCGGACCGTTCACAGCCGCTGGTGAGGATGCGTTGGATGTTGCCAATGGAGATTATGTCTTCGAGGGCTTGGAAGGGGTCTTTAACCATGTCGAACGCTCTGTGGAATGTTACTGTTTGAGAAGGATCGAGGGAGAAAGGGATTAGTAATAGGTCTTAATGTCATATCATTTCTTCCGCGATGATCGATGAAACAATTCGCATCGGAGGTGAGATCTTACCTAGCATAGGCTTGGCAGCTTCCACAAGTCTACACAAAAAAATTCAGCAAGTGTCATTAGCATAATTAAACGTCTTGGTTTGCCATGATGTCGAGCGAGACAAAAAAAAAAAAAGTCGGGCGAGCGCGGTACCTTGCAGTGCGAATTTTGTCTACTGATCCATCAGGAAGCAGAACACCAAAAACGACACCCTCAACTTTCAGCGTGTGGCACAGCTACATCGAATTTAGACAAGAAAAAGAGTACGCTTGCTGTTAGGAAATGGTATATGTGAGGTGTGTGTACAAAGTGACTGCAATCGGCAACAAACAAGGGAGTAAGTTACCTTGATATCCTCGAGCATGGCGTCGAATTCGTCGTCATCATAGCAAAAATCTCCACCCCTAATTGACAAAGTCAAGACGGTAGAGTATTGAATGGTTGGCAGTGGTTAAAAGCTCCGATTTGATCAGGATATCAGATCAGTACCTGAGATGAACAAGATTTTGAGTCGATATTTACCTTGGACGGATCATCACCTATGATTTGAAGCGGGATAACGGTCAAACGGGAAGGACGCAGAAGGATCACATATCAGTATTTTCGATCTGGTACTCGATAGCTTGGATCTTGTCCAGCTGCACGTTTGGCATTGTTGGGGATCAAAGAGATCTGCGTGGGTATTAACATTTCAACTTCTCCCGGCATACCATGATGGGAAGGGAGGTCTTTGCCTTGACCGTCTTGATGAGTCCTATTTCAACGAAAATCGATGAAGGGATGCACGAGTCGGTCAGTCGGTTACAAACAAAGCAGTGAGGGATGCAATGCGGCAGTACACACACAGATACGGCGGATCAAAATAGCGAAACAAATCAATTGAGTATTAATTCATTCCAACGTCAATCGCGGTAATGCTCTCAATTTTCTTCCTCCGTCCGGGTAAAGAAATCGCAAAAGTAATCAGTCGAACGAAGCGCGTGAATAGGATAAGAATGACATACCTGCAGAAGGCGTGATCCCACCCTCCATCAACCCCGCACAGAGCTCAATTCTCTTTCCTCCAGTCTTTTCTACGAATGGGTGTCCAAAAAAAAAAATGTGAGATGTTAGGGGGTTGCCGCTGTTCAAGAATAAAATTGGTTATTTAGTTCAATTGAACCACTTGGCCCTTCAAAACAGCCACATCTAGGTGATGAAGATACATTTGCTGGTGGCTCCCAATTGATTTGGATGTACCTGCGATGATGGCCGAGGCGACGCTGTCAAGGCATACCTATGAGAGCGGAAGAATGGACGGTGAATGAAAAAGAGATTAGAGGCTGTGTTTGTCATTCAAAAAAAAAAGAAGCGATTGATGTCCTGCTGGACATTTTTTTCCTTTCTTCTTCCGTTGTCCTTGCAGCCCGATGAGAGTAGCGTAGCTTACCTCGAAGAGTGGCGCGTGTGTTGTGTTCGTGGTGATCGACATAGTTGATTGTGAGTGGTGAATGTGTGTGTTGATGGGGTGAAGTGTTGGAGGGTGTTTCCAAACCCTGGGAAAAATTACCGCGCGTCCACGTGACAACAACCCAGAAAGCGAGCCCTGATTGGCCAATTGATTCGAACAACTGAACGACAAAAACGAGATGGAAAGGGGTGAAGGGAAGGAAGACGATGTTTGTGGTTGTGTTTTGAGTTGGAGTTAGGGAAAGGAATGGGAAGGTGGTCAATGTAAAGGAGCAAATCAGATTGGTCGATTCGTGGTGCTCAGACGAGCTAACAGCGTATCATTGTGGCGCATGGTCGATCTACTGGCCACAAAATCTCGATCTGGAGGAAACATTAGTGCTCTTGTCCGGTTGAAATGCGCCTATTTTTTCTTTCACTTTTGGGCTGAAAAACAAAAACATTCATCATCGGGTCGAGTGACAGAAGAAAGTGAGCTCTCGAAAGAGACAGGAGAGACAGGAGAGGCAGAGAGAAGTGGGTTGGGTGCGTCGAGATGGACCCAATTTTTTTGGTCTCTCCTTCATCCATGTCGTACAAACCAAACAAAAGAGAAAAGAAGAAAAAGCGCGCATTCTACTCCACGACACTGCGGGACAAGAGAGGAGAAATGGTTCAATCGAGAATTCTTGTCACCTCAATCCCCTGTCTCTTCTTTATTGCATTTTACCCGCAGGGTTTAAAAAGAGTCGAGTGACTCGACTCGAAACTCATGGTTGAGCGTGAAAGAAACGAACAAGTTGCCCGACGGGTACAATTTCATGCAACCCTGCCCATTCCAGCAGGCTGAGTAGGGCGAGAGAGTGTGGTACAGCTGCGTAGAAAAATTGGAGAAGCGGGACCTCCTCTCCTCCTCTGACCAAGGAAGGACGAAGGGCACAAGAAAAATGTCCGAACTCAAAACGGCGCTGGAAATTTTGGTCGTGTGAGGACAAAAAAAAAGGTGTCAAACGGGAGATGCTTCCTTTTTTCATATCGTCACTTTTATTCTGTGGACCACGGACACACAAAAAAAAACTCGCACACACGCATTCAACCATGTCACTATTATTAATCCTTACCCCAAACAAACAAACAAACAAACAAAGACAAGAAAGATTAGGGAGTGTTTGTTTAGTGAATGTGTGTGGAATGGGCGACACGGACAGTTGCATGAATGAGATAGAACGAAGGCTAGACAAGCCAATGAAAATAAAGGTAGATTTATTCAGGCACGGAAGATAGGTCGAGATGGACAGGCCGACTGTGAGATCTTGTTTTTCTGCCTCTCTTTTTCCCTTGGTTCCGTTTGAGTTGAGAAAAATAGATCTATTGGAAGGTTGTTCTCTCGCAAAAGGAGAGTGAGAGAGTATTATGAAATGCAAGGGCACGAGAGCGAACATGTATCGATACAAACAAACAAAGAAAAGAGCGAGAAGGAAGCAGAGATGTATGAAAAATGAAGAAGCAGAGCAGGGAATTGGAGTCGAGACCATTCGCCAGATTATAATGGACAGACATTGGTTATTTAGCATTGCCATTACCATTGGCCATTAGCGTTGGGTATCAAAGGTATTTCCGATTGCCATTGTTGTTGTTGTTAAGTATCAACAACATAGCATGGAGAGCAATGTCAGCACGTAAGTTGTAAGCAAACAAGTAAGCATGGCCCATGGGGGACACAGATGGATATACAACATCAGTTGAGAGCGATGAGTCTGATGAAGCAAGTCGAGTCCACCTCGTTTTTGTATAAAAGGCAAAGTACTGGCGATGGCAACCCTCCTTCCTTCATCCTTTTCACCCACTTTGTTCTCCTTAATCCTTAATCCTTAATCCCCTTTCCTTTTCTGCGTCCTTTACCTTCTTTACGTTGTTGTTTTTTTCCACTGTCGTTTTCATTCTTTCCTTGCTCAGTTATGTCTGTTTTCTTTGCTCGTTTGTTTTCTTTATGTCTTTTCTAATACACAACAACTAATAGCATAATAGTAATAGTAACCATTTTTTTTTGGAGTAATAGGTTTCTTACCGTGTACCCTTTTTTTTTTTTGCTTTGGAAAAAAGTTTCCGTCCCCTCTTGTCCTCCCTCTCTTTACCTTTTTTTCTGCTCCTCCACTTCTTCCCTTTTCTTTTTCTTTTACCAGTCAGATCTCGCCTTTCTTTCTTTGCATCATCCTTTTTCTTTCAGTACGCTTATTCCTTCCTTTTACTTGCACTAATCTCGCTCTCATCAACAACCACACTCCATACACACCCACACACACATATACTCCATGGACAAATACCAGGTACACCACACACACACACACACACACACATCTCCCCCCACTTTGCCACCAAATGAGAGAGCAACACAGACTCATGACACCAACTCCAACTGCGTGCCGTCACATTCGTGCCTCTTACTCACCCTTGACCTTTCCTTTCTCTCTTCACGTCTTGCTCACGCTGTTAGAAAATCGAGAAACTGGGTGAAGGTATACCTTGCCATCCTTCACTTTTCAACATCTCATACGAAAAGAACTCAAACGTTCTCTTCGAGGCGAATGCTTTCACAAAGAGGAACAAAAACACTCCAGGAATCGGCGCACGGATGAACTTGACGCCAGTGACTCCACTGCACCCTTTGCCCTGACTGTCGCTGTCAATGAACCAACAAGTCTTCAGTGGACTTTTTCGTCTCCTTCAGGAATGAACAGAACTAGCTAGATCACTCTCCTTTCAGGATCATATGACACACAGCGTCAAAAGTCCATTCGAATCCCTTTCTCTTTTCTCGGCGAGGTGTACTGGATGCACCATCTCGCATAACTGATCCCGAGGACGACACGACAAAAAGGAAACACTCAAAACCCCTGCAGTTTACGCCTCGTCTTCTTTACCCTTTTTTTCAGGCCACTGGAGCACTTATATTTTTCTTCTCTCGTACTGCAGGTATACATTTGTTTACCGATCCCTTCCTCATTAACGTTTGACTCAATTCCACCCCTTTAGGCACCTATGGTATCGTCTACAAGGCCCAAAACAGGGAAACGAACGATGTCGTTGCCCTCAAACGCATTCGTCTGGACAATGAGGAAGAAGGAGTATGTCTCTCTGCTTCACAGTAATGGCATCTTTCAATTGCATTCCATGTTGACAGCACCAAAGAACTAACGTAGTATCTTTGTTTATAACCCCTTTGATGTCAATAGGTTCCCTGTACAGCTATCCGTGAGATCTCACTTCTCAAGGAACTCAAACAACCCAACATTGTCAGGTGAGTTGCCGAGCGCACAAGCATCAGAGGGCCGAGAGCGAACGATCAAAGCAAAGAAAAAGGATAGAGGCCATGGCGGTCGTACTGTTGACCCAATTGACGGGATGCGCCTTGTTGTCTTTTCTATTGTGGATGGTTGTACATGTCTGGACAACGCTTGGTCATCCGCGATCGTTTCACTCACACGCCACCTCTAATTTCTCTTTTCGTTTGTTGACATTTTTTTTGCACGATAGATTGTACGATGTACTGCACACAGAAAAGAAGCTTACCCTGGTCTTTGAGTTTCTCGACTCTGACTTAAAAAAGTTCCTCGACACATACAGTGGTGACATTGACGTGCTGACGATAAAGGTACCAACCACTACGCGTGAATCAACTTGATTACACTGAACACTAAAGAGCAAAATCAGTTGCATTCAACTGAGACTCTATACTAACATATGTATTCCTAATGTCTCCTATAGCAACTAATGTATCAATTGATGAAGGGAATCGCATACTGCCACGAACACCGAGTCCTGCATCGAGTACGTATCATATCACGACATTGAGCAAGGGATGGACATGCTAATCGATCTGAGCATTTTTTTGGTAACATCTTGAGATGCAGAGATTAACCTCCCGCCTTATATGAACCCATGTCTCTCCAAAATAGGATTTGAAGCCTCAGAACCTGTTGATCAACAAGAAGGGCGACCTCAAACTGGGGGATTTTGGACTCGCACGAGCATTCGGCATCCCTGTCAGGAGTTACTCGCATGAGGTATGAAAAAGATAGCAGCAGCAACACACATTAGCATGCAGGAGACCCTCCCTCCTCTTCTGGTTTGCTCACTATTTTATGGGGTAAAAAATCGAGGACGGCGCTTTTCACGACTTCTGGGCCGATTCCTCACACTCGCCCGACCATGCTGCTCATGTCTGGGAGTAATAATCATGGAGAGAAAGGAGCATGATATAAGAAAAAAAGGCAGAGCGTGCGACTTGGTCAATTGGATGGACATGATACGATCTGCATATTTGTTTACCAACTCGAAATTGGACAAGCATGCATTTTTTTTCGTGCCTTCAGGAAAAATGTCAAGACAAACTACAACAACAACAAAACAACAAAACACTATGAGGAAACTAACATGCGTGCCTTTTCGATTTTTTTTTTGATGGGTCAAAATATTTTTAGGTTGTGACGCTGTGGTACAGAGCACCGGATGTGTTGATGGGCTCGAAGCAGTATTCGACTTCCATCGATATCTGGTCTGCAGGATGTATCTTTGCCGAGATGGCCTCGGGAAGGCCACTGTTCCCTGGATCATCGGTCAAGGACCAATTGCTCAAGATCTTCAAGATCCTCGGAACCCCCACAGAAGAATCTTGGCCCGGCGTGTCCAAGTTACCAGAATATCGCCCCGATTTCCCGACCTATAGTCCGATCCCCCTCGAGAACCTCGTCCCAAAACTTGATGCTGCCGGTATCGATCTTCTCTCTGTAAGTCTTCATTGTTCAATGAGTATATGAGAGCGCATCGCACTCCGACAACCACAATCGATGGGGATGCGATGTCCAGTTGGTATTACAGTTTTCAGGACAGCAGGATTCAGCAGGATTCAACAGGGTGCGACGACAACAGACATTGGCATACACATGCCCATCGTCTGTCGTCGTCGCTTTTTGAGCACAGGACTTCCTCGCGTTGGGGTTAAGGATAGACCAGGAAAGCAGAGGGAGAGCAGGATGAAGGAAATCGATCGCAATCGAGTGTATGCGTTTTGTGAGTGGGTGTGTGTGGGTGCGTGAAAAAGACAGGGGGTTGTGCGAGCGATGGCGCATAACAATGAAGGCGATAACAGGCGAACAATAACAATGACAGCATGGATAAGGGTGGGCGATGGCTCGTGAGGACGACCACTGGACAAAAACCGACACGAGCAGCCAACGCTATGGCAGGGATGAAAGAGAGCGAGGAATTGAGAGAGCAGGATGGCCACTGTAAAAGAGGATATTTATGCGAGGCAAACACACCTCTGGACAGGACAACCACACTGTGCAAGGACTGAGCAAGCACAGAGCAAAAGAATTGAGCAAAGGCCTAAGCAAGGCAGGATATGACAAGCAAGGCAGAGATTATCATGGCATGAGGCTTGCGTCTTGCGTCTTGGTGGACTAAGCCAGAGAGGGGGAGTTTGGTCGTGTTGGTTTTTTGTTGTTGCGTTGGTTGGCTGATTGGACATGCGGTTCTGCCAGGAAGAGTGGTGGTGCGTGTGTTGGATTGCGCTTTATTGAGGTTTCTTTGTTTTCATTTCTCTCTCCATATTTTATTTGTGAGCGAAATGTTGGAGAAGAGCAGCCAGAGCAGAAGGAACGTGGATGGAATTCTTGGAGGAGAAGCAATACGCGACACTGATCTCATTTCCATCCTTTCCATTTTTTTTATTGATTTTTCCTGCTTTGTGAACCACCCCTAACATTACTTTTATTCTTGATCTTGTTTATAGCGCCTTGTAACATACAACCCAGACAGGAGGATATTTGCTGACGCAGCGCTCGCTCGTACGTGTCTTGCATTCAGCCTTGTAATGGACCTTGTTATTTAATACTTTGGCGCTTCTTTTTCCTCACTGACTAACGATGGCATTCATTTTTATTTATTTTTTTGATATTAGATCCTTACTTCGACGAGATCCGCCGACGCGAAGGAGCAAGTGGACAATAATAAGCAAGGGAACGTAGGATGAACAAATACAAAAATATCCAAGCGACACGTTCCACATCCTCCCATCCCCTTCCTTTTTCCTCGCTTTCGCATGTATACCAGACTCATCACTCTCGCTCTCACCCTCTCTTCTATCCTCGCTCCTCCTCCCTCCTCGCACAAAAAAACATTAAAAGCTGGTCGATCTTCCTTTCACGTTCTGATTTCATCTGTGCAAACTGCTGTGATAGATACATTTACTGAAGTAAGTAATGGCCGTAGATGTTAACGAGATATGAGTGGGATCGAACTGATGGACTCTTGACCAAGGAGTCGGATTTTTTTTACTGTCCAGATTTTTGGTGCCGAGTATGGCGCGTGAAGAACTGGGGCTCCTTAGGCTGGTACCACTTCTGCGCGCTCCTACGTTTCATTTTCAAATTTGTATGTGTGAGCAAATTCCTTGCAACAAAAGAGCATCATGGGACAGAAAGCCAAAAAAAAAAAAAAAAAAAAAAATGAGAAGATGAAGGACTTACTTTTGGAGCTTGCGGGTGATATAAGAGAGATCGACCTTCAAGTAATCCGCCATGGTCACTCCAATCTCCGTGTTCTCGTGGTTCCCCGACAGCTTTCCATACCCATCTCCCGTCGCATACAAATTCACATCGACCCCCGTATGCCCCAATGTCGTCCACCCCAGATTGGCGCGCCGACTGATCGCATGGCCCAAGAAGGGCAAGACCTTCAAGTAGTCCGGATCCTTGTTCGCCAGGTACGCAATCTCCTCTGGCTTCGGGTCCGTGATCCCGAGTCCCTTGTCCAAGATCTGGGTCTTGACGAACTGTTCGCGGTCCTTCTGGGTATGGCCAGCGCTGCCAGGTTGGTTGTTGTACGCAAAAAGCTGGAGGGTGAGAGCTTCAGTTGACGCCGTGGCACGGTCAATGACCTCAGGCTTCCAGAGGTAATCCGGGTAAGTATCCGGGTCATCCTGGTACCCAAGCGTGAACCCTCCAGTCTCATGGTCAGAGGTCGAGATAACCAAGGTATCTGGGTTATCACGGACAAACTTCTGGACTACCTTAACAGTCTCATGATACTGCAAGATCTCATACGCATGCGACACAGGGTCGTTATTATGCGCGCCCATATCAATCCGACTGCCCTCAATCATCAGAAAGAACCCCTGGTTGGAATTCTTCTGGCCCGTGAGCATCGCCAGGGCGGCTATGGTCATCTCTTTCAACGACGGCTCCTTCTCGTTATCTCTATCAATCTCATAATTCATATGATCCAGATGAAACAACCCCATCGCCGGTAAGGGTAACGTGTCCCCGTTCTTCCCCGTTAGCGCCAAGAGATCGTCCTTGCTCTCCATAACATACTTCCACCCATAGATCTCCTTAGCCTCCTTGATCAGATCCCTCCCATCTGTCCTACACGATCCTTTGGTCGTGTTCGGCAAGAAGAAGCACCTCCCTCCACCCATCATCAGATCCACTTGTCGCAGGAGCGGGTAATCTCCAATCTGTTGCTCTGCAATCTCAGACTCCATGTCGCGGTGGATGACGTGGGCCGAGAAGGAGGCGGGAGTGGCGTGGGTGATCCTGGAGGTGACGACGAGGCCGGTTAGCATGCCTAGGTCCTTGGCTGCTTCCAGGATTGTACCGCATGGGTTTCCCATTGGATCGACTATGTTTTCAGGGGTGTGTGTTTGTGGACATATATGCGTTGGTTAGGGGGAACACATGAAGTGAGATGTTGCGAACGCATGAATAACACAACACACAGTCAACAAGGGGCATGTTTCCTTTGGCGGGACTATTTTCTTGTGGGAAAAATATCTTTGCCACCCTCTGCGGGAAAACAACAACAACAACAACAACGATTCTCAAGGCCCAACTCATGCTTATCCTATTCGCCATGTCTCTACTTTTTCACACAAAATAGAACACATCCTTACCTCCAATGGCGCCGTTAAAGGTCTTTATAGCACAAGCGAAGGCGGTGGCACCAGCAGCAGAGTCAGTAACAAGCGAGTCGCTACTCCGGGTCCGCGAAGCACCAATCAACATCTCGTCCAAGGATGTGAGTTTGTCCTCGGTGAGGTTATTCTTGTACTGGTAGAAGGATCGTCCGTAGGTCTGGGATGCGGGTCCGAACCCGTCCGACACCATCATGATCACATTACGACTCCTCCCTATTCAATGGTAAGGTTAAGGAAACGTGCAAAATGTTCGTCAGGATGATTGTCTATAGGGGGGAGGTGGGGAGGGGTCCAATTGCAAAAAGGAAAGGGACCACGTTCTTGAAGGGTAAAATACTGCCCAACGACTTACCGAGGGACATTTTGGCAAAGTAAAAGGTGATGGTGACGGCAGACGAGGTCAACACGATCGCCAAACCCAGGCATAAGATCATACGTGCTCGCTCCTAAGGCCATATACATATGAAAAGAATAACGGTTAGCGTCAATTGAAATATTAGACAAGTCATAATGTCAACAAGAACGACACTTGTCGACAATCGCTACCAGAGAGAATGAGCAGAAAGAAGTTGGGTGAGGTCATTTACCCTGCGGATGTGCTTGGCCTCCTCTTTCCTCAACAGCTCGCGCTCCTCTAAATGCACATAAGGAACAAAAAGTTATATGTCCAGTCAGTGCTTTGTTTCTTTCATTGCATTCCTCCGAGAAGTTTTGTCCAAAGTGCGAAGAAGGTGAATTGATTGCATGTGTAAAAAAGCTAACCGTCATCAAACTCATCTAGGGGGTTCTCGTTGGCGAGGAGTGGTGCAGTCTCTCGTCGCGCCATTGTGTTTGCTGCTGCTGTTGTTTGTGGTTAAAAGAGAGGAGGAGAAGGGAAGGTGGGCAGGAGGTGTGCGGGAAAAGAAGGTGTTCTTTTGAAAGAAAAAAAAAGCACATCAATGCGCCCAAGATACTCTCAGCACCCCTTAACCCTGATTCCAACATATTGAGAACAAGAAGAAAAAGCACGCGTCGTGCTCAAGAAACGTAGCTGACCATGGACATACTGTGCTTGGACCTGCTACTTCCATTCTCAACATCAACGGTCTTTCTCTAGTCTTTCTCAGAACCGCTTAGTAAATCAAAATGAGCCCAGTTTTTGCGTTTTCTATTTATTTACAATCGTTGTTTCTTTGGAGTCAAACGACGAGGGTTACCGTCGCCGACGGTAGACGCGTTTGTTCCGCATCAAAGAGGTCGTACAAGCCATAGCGCCGACAAGCTTTAGCAGCTTTGTCTAGAAATTATGTCCCTGGGGCGAGGCAAGATCGTACTCGCTATGATACCCGTCCGACACTGCTTCCCAACTCCGAGGCACGAATTCCGCATCGTCACCATTATCATCGTCTTCCTCCTCGCCTTCTCCGCCTTTCTGATCCTCTCCTGCCACCACTTCCTCGTACACCATCTCATCGTCCCTCGCTACTTCCTGATATTCCTCCCCATCCTCGTTTCCTAAATCCTGCTGTCGCTCCACCCGACGCTCTTCTTTCTCCCTCAGAATACTCTCCTGTGGATCTGGCCTTTGGTGCTCGTGGAGGTAGTAGCTTGTCTCTGAAACTTCCGACAAGTCTTCTTCATCTTGTTCTTCTTGTTTCTCGTACTCCTCATCCACCAAGACCATTACTGTCATGGGCGAGGCAGGGAGTAGGGGCTGGGGCTGAGGCTGCGATTGAGGTTGAGCCTGGAGCCGAGGCCGAATATTCGATAGCGTCGCCGATATTGGTGCTGGATTCGAATGTGGCAACTTGGAGGTGGAGGGAAGGGGTGTGAAGTGTTATGGCGGCGAAAATAACAAGAGGACAAGAAGAAGGAAAGAGAATGGGAAAGGGAATGATTTCAGATAGGACCGAAAAGGGCGCGTTGAAACACTTGACGCGGATTATGCTTTCCTTCGTTGTTATGACAGCGACCATCACACCTCGAACAAATATCGTGCACAAGCAAATAAATTGAATGCGTTTATTGACTAACACTAACAAAAGGCGTCTTCTCGAATCGCTGGTTATTCAGGTCGATGATTTTGATCGCCGGCAACGTTCCTACAGCCTCAGACACCATAATCTTGAGCGTATCCGTAGGAGCCACCAAATCCCCACGATTTTTGTTCTCGCTGCGACACCATCCTGGCAAAAGTTCGGATGGAGGAGTAGAGGTCGTACCACCAGGAACATCAAGTTCTGTCTCCAATCCTTCTTGTTCCTCATCCTGGGGTTCGTTGTCACTCTCATCCGGTCCAGCAAACGGGAACCCAACCAAGGTCAACCACTCCAGAGTCCGGCACGCCTTCAATCCTTTCAAAAGAATCGACGCGTGGTGCTCCTTGCACAGCCTGCTGTCGTTGTACATCGAAAACTCCCGAAGTCGAGTACACTTCTCCAGAACCTTGCTCACATTCTCGAACGAGTGAACAATGTTATGATAGTCGCTGAGGCTCACGTCCAAGATCTCGAGTCCATTACGGTGCTTGACCAGGGCATCCGCCAGCTTCGCATCAAACTCCCATCGGTTTAACTCAAGATGAACCAAGTTCCCGGGCGCACATGCTCCTGCGATGAACGAAATTCCGTCATATCCAGGCATCGGAACTCTGCCACTGTCGAACGCCGGCATCATATTTAGGATCGATCGCAAGTTGGGACAGGTCTCCTTCAGGTTCTTACCCAATCGCATACCAAGCTCGTTGTCAACAAATCCAATCTTGAGCGTTTCCAGTGCTGGGAACGACCGGACCAGGTTACAGACTGTGCTTCTGCTTGTGTCGCTCCACTTAACCAACAGGTGAAGCGTCTTGACCTTGGGTAACAACAGTGACCGTCCTTGGATGAGCTCAACAGCTTCAGCCTGCTCCTCGTCCGTCAACAAATCCAGAGACGATGGGTCCAGTCCGTTCCACTGTTCGTTCATATGTGGTGTCCTGAGTACAATAGACCACTCCCCCAACTCGACTTCCTCCAGTGTATTGGCGTTGTTGTGCAGGATATGGTGCAAGTAGACAGGGTTGATAGCCCACCCCTTCAGTCCTAGATACCTCAGCTGCCGAAGCGGAAAAAGCACCCTCAGGTCCTCAGGCTCGTTCAAGAACTTGATATACCGCTTCCACCTCATAAGCTGCAACCCAGGGTTGGCCCGAATCAGCTGCCCTGCATTCGTAACATCAACGCCGTGAGAAAGCCTGAGTTCCCGAAGCCGAGTACACGCGAGTTGAAGCTGGTTCAGACTGTACAAGTCGTGAGGTTCATACCGAGACAAGTCGAGATAGCGAATATGGATACTGTGCTTTGTGAAAACATCCGCAGCAACGTCCCGAAACCGGCAGAGGGTGCCTCGGTAGGAGGAGCTGAGGTATTTCTGGGATCGGTCGTAAGGGTAGGCGCAGACGTTCCAGAGGAGCGGGGTGAGGGTGGTGTAGAAGAGTCGGTTGACTGAAAGGGCGGCGACGAGGTCCTTTGGTTTGAAGAGCCAGACGACGACGTCATAGCGTTGTTCACGGGGCACCCACAGAGGGATGTTTTTCCCGACGATGAGGACGATCTCTGGAAGGGAGAGTGGATGAGTCTCCATGGTGGTTGGAATGAGAGGTGAGGAGAAGGTGATGTAGGTTGGTGAGGGCTACAGTGGAAGTTGAGTGAAAGAAAAGCAGGACTTCACTCTCCCCGCTCTCTTTCTATTCGTTAATCGCCCCTACCCCCTAATTCTCCATTGCATTTTTCAATGCAAATTGCCTTTCACTGCGATCGTTGTTTTATTTTTTTATCAGCGAGAATTGGCCTTTTGTTGACCGTCAATCGTCTCTTCATGCTTCAGGGTGAGATAGAAGAGCACCATTATCTTCGGAACGACCCAACTACCATCCTTTTTTTCCGCCCTTCGTGTCAAATGAACTCTCACATCATTTGTGCACGCGAGACGGACACATTCAAGGGGTCACCAGACATGTGACTCTCGTTTGTACTAACTTTGCGCATGGGCCATTTTCTCTCCAATCCAAAAGCTCATCTTGTCAAAGATGTTCACGACAATGGTTTATCTTTCATTCAAACAATAGAAGTGAGCAAACCTTCAAACACCTCGTTGGTCAACTCAACTCTCTTCAACGTAAGCATATCCTTCACAGCCTCAAAAACCTTCGTCCTCTGGCAATCACTAACTGCCCACAGATAAAGAAGAGGTTTGGCACGATCCCATAAATCTCAAGACGTCTGGTGTTGCTCGCTGAGACTCAAGTTTCGAATGGATCGCAGGCGCGGACAGTGGTCTCGGAGGTTCTTACTGAACAGGAGGTCATCCTCGCTAAACAGTCCATGGACCACCAAAGGTTTCCAGGGCTGGAAAGGCGCGCACCAGAATGTGTACAGGGCCAGAATCCCGCGGGTACATAGAGTTCGCACGGAAAGTCTTGTTCTTTGAGAGTAGAAGGCGTCGTACTGGGATCAACGCTGTCACATTTGCCGCCTCGTGTTTCGTTGTTCATACTGTTGCAAAAAGATGTGGTGGCTAGGCAGTGGCGGCGATGCCATAGGTTAGCAGTCAGTAGACATAGTATTAGTAGTGCGCCGAGCCCTCTTGTCTCTTTGTCCTTTTACACATCACTTCTTGTACGACAAGAGTTTCGCTGGCGCGCTGCAGGTAACAACCCCCTCTTTGATAATATGAATAGAAGGTTCTTTTACACATCACTTCTTGGACGAGAGCAGTATTGACAAGAGTTTCGCTGGCGCGCTGCAGTGTATCGTTTCGTGTGACTCTTTAGGAACCTGTTATCACTATCTCCGACTATCAACCCCCCCCCCCCCTCAGCCTACAACCCCTCCCCCCCCCCCCCCCCCCGTACCAATTGAGGACTTAACAGCGGTCCTACAACTCTGGCCTTCGACCCTCTCCCCTGAGTAACAATACGTGGCCCATCCAGTAACGTAGCACCTCCCTCCGGATCGAGCTCCTAAAGATAATCAGCATCGTCTCCAAGATCTGGCAGAGAAACATCGAACGTGAGGGATACTCTTGATGGCGATGTGTAAAAAGGATATCCTGGTAGTAGTTGTCGGCTGCTAGTTCCCCGGTGTAGACTTTTATGACTGGTTCGGCGTAGACTTCCCAAAGGAGTTGGGGGAGTGTGCCGTGGAAGAGACTGTTGACGGCGATAGCGGAGGGGATGCCATGGGTTTGAAGACCACGACTAGTCCGTAGAGGGGTCGTTCCTCGAACTGGTTTGGAATGAGTCCGCATTACGGAGGGATGAAAAACGAGAAAAAAAACAATGCCTTGTCCACGATCCCATCAGCCACACGACGACAAAGTAGCAAAAAGAATTTGGCGAAGGCGTAAGAGGACGGCGCTGTTTCCATCAGTTCATTCCTCTCTCGGCTCTTCACATCCTTCTCTCATCACCCTCACTTTTCATTAACTTCACTGGTTCCATTCACCGGCTTAATTTTTTCATCACTTGTGCCACAACATCACACAACTCAACTCAACTCGACAAAACAAAAAAGGCGCCGCCGCCACGTTCAGACCAAGTGTGTCTCGCAAGAAAGGAGGACCTCCATCTTTGAGGAGACGTGAACACAGCCATTACCATCGAATAATTGCTAACCTGTTGACTCCAATCATCCTGTCTTTGTAATAGCTCCGTCCTCAGATCACCCTTACACATCACCAGCATTCGACAGTACAAGGACATCTTTGAGTCTTCCTGGTAAGACCTTGTACTTTTTCCACCAACAATTGAACCTCACTCTCAGATCGTTTCTGTGAACAACGCCTTAATATTACGCCCTTTAGGTTTCTCGTATTGCACCTTAGTTTCAATCTACTCTCCAAGTCCAAGCATTTCAAGCGAACCAAGT
Source organism: Linnemannia hyalina (assembly GCA_019671135.1). NCBI lineage: Eukaryota > Fungi > Mortierellomycota > Mortierellomycetes > Mortierellales > Mortierellaceae > Linnemannia > Linnemannia hyalina. Next base: position 1,883,903 of record JAHRHY010000010.1, read on the forward strand.
AACCAGTTCAAGGTAACGCCCAATGTTGCTATCTTTTCATGCTAAATAATTGACTGATGATTATAATGGCTAATAGCGAATACTTCCTCTTTACTATCTGCCCATAGATCCAACGATGCCTTTTTCGTCACTCCGAGACAACCCTTTATTTCAGTCTAACCTGGTCATCCCCGGTGCTTCTACTGACCAAGGATTGAATCACGATGGGGAACGGATCTTTTCTCAATTGGTCCGCGGTGCAAAAATCGGAAGAGTTGAGGTAGGGGACTCATCCAAGCCATCAGTCAAAAGACGAACGCACAACGTCGTCCACTTTTCGGCCGCCAATACCGCATGCCTCTTCCCAATCTCTCACCACGGCCATTATTCTTTCTTCTATCCAGGTTCAGGAACTTCCAACAGTCGAGGATGCCTTGCATACCTTGAGGGTGCAGAGGAGAGAAGAGTACAAGCAGGCTGTGTACATCGACCCTTTGGCCAAGCTAAGTATTACGGCATCGGACGACATGGACCTGTTTCTTCTGATGGACAAGGTCAACGAGTTCCTGGCAGGCGATGGGCAAGTGATGTTGATCCTCGGTGATTCTGGAGCAGGAAAATCGACATTCAACCGCCATTTGGAGTACGAACTCTGGCAGAAGTACAAACCCGGCGGTCGCATCCCATTGTTCATCAACTTGCCTGAACTCGACCGGCCAGACAAGAATCTGATCAGAAAACAGCTGCGATCATTTGAGTTTTCGGATGAGCAAATCCAGAACTTGAGACACCACCACCAGCTTTTGTTGATCTGCGATGGCTACGATGAGTGCCAGTTCCTGAGCAACTTGCATACCACCAACGAACTAAATCGGTCTGGACAACAGGACATCAAGTTGATTATCACCTGCCGCACCCAGTATCTTGGCCCCGACTACCGGGACCGCTTTGTGCCTAGCGTAGCTGGTGAGTATCATCGTCCTGCCAACGGCCGCTTCCATGAGGCTGTCATTGCGCCTTTCACCAAGAACCAAATCAAGACGTATGTCGAGAAGTACACCCCTTTCGAGCCGCAGAGCTGGGTCGCCAAGGATTACATGGACAGGCTGGAGACCATCCCCAACCTGATGGACCTGGTCAAGAACCCATTCCTGTTGACGCTGGCACTGGAGGCTCTCCCCGAGGTTGTCGAAGGAAGCCTCGATCTGTCTAGGTTCCGAGTTACTCGAGTGCAGCTTTATGACATCTTTGTCGACCACTGGCTTAGAGTGAACAAGCGACGTTTGCACGAACAGAGGCTGGACAAATCAGAACGTGAGACACTCTATGAATTACAGGAGGACGGGTTCGAGAAATATGCGATCAAGTTTCAAAGGGAACTTGCGGTAGAGATCTTCAAGAGACAAGGAGGGCGACCTGTTGTTGATTACGTCCACAAGCGTGACAACACTTCATGGAAGGCACCCTTTTTCGGCCCTGGAGTTGAAATTACGCTTCTTCGCAAAGCTAGCCTGTTGAATCGAGCCGGTACCAAATACCGTTTTATCCACCGATCAGTTCTCGAGTACTTTTTTTCTTGCGCCGTCTACGACCCCGCTGACAACGATGAAGCCGACACCGACACTGACGCTACCCCACTATCAATTGGCAACCAACCGCTGTCTCAGAGGAGTCTTGCTAATGAGCCGTCAATTATCCAGTTTCTAGCTGAGTGAGTTCAAACCCACTCCGTTTTCAAACAGACTCTTCTCGCTCTTCTTGAGCTGTCCAAGTTGGATCCTCAGGCCAGCCAGGCCGCAGCGAACGCCATCTCGATCCTAGTCAGAGCTGGCGTACAATTCAACGGAGAAAACCTTCGAGGTATCCGCATTCCGGGAGCTGATCTAACAGGAGGACAGTTCGACTCGGCGCAGCTATGTGCGTCCGACTTGACAGGCGTCAACCTCACCAAAGCTTGGATTCGTCAGGCGCATTTCAACGCGGCGCAAATGGACGGGGTGGAGTTTGGAGAATTGCCATATTTGAAGGAGCGATTGCCGATCGACTCGTGTGCTTTCTCGCCAGATGGAAAACTGCTCGCGTTCTGTGGCGATAACCATTCCGCCCCAGGACGGGATAAGATTAGCGTCTATGATACCGAGACCTGGAAAAGGATACATTCACTCCAAGGTCACGATTCTAAGATTATAGGCGTTGCCTTTTCACCTTGCAGCCGGTACCTTGTTTCAGGAAGCTGGGACGGGAGACTTGTACTGTGGAACTGTGAGACCGGTGTAGTGAACAGGATTATGGAGGGACACTCTGCAGGGACCTCGGCTGTAGCGTTCTCCCCTTGTGGAAAGCAGGTCGCGTCAGTCAGCTTGGACAAGTCGTTGAGGCTCTGCGATATCAATACTGGCGCTTGTACGTTTATCTTGCCTGGACTCCCCAGAAAGGTTGACAGCCTTGCCTATTCGCCGAACGGGTCTAATCTTGCATTTTGCGGAGAGGATGGACGAATTCAACTATATGGCGTGCGAGCGAAGCCTTCTTTGCTGGCTGTGGGGAAAGGGAGAATGATGAGAGTTTTATGTTTGGCGTTCTCCCCAGATGGAAGACGGATCGTAACCGGTGGAAGCTTAGGCAAGGTGTATGTTTCTGATGCCGCTACATTAGAGCCAAGGTCCAGCTGGATGAGCCACATTGGAAACGTTACAGGAGTCTCCTTTTCGCCTGACGGTCAGCTGATCGTTTCATGCGGCGGAGACAGTTTAGTCAAGCTATGGGATTCCAATACTGGCGCACTTATCTCCGTCTTTACGGGCCATACGAAACCAGTGACCAGCGTCGAGTTTTCGCCAGATGGTTCTAACATCGCGTCCTCGAGCCATGACCATACTGTTCGGCTTTGGGAGGTAAACCCGATCGGTCTCAGTTCCCAATCCAGCGACTCTTCCGATCCGCGGACAGGTCTGGCCTACTCTCCCGACGGGCGGTTCCTCATTACTGGCAGCTTTGTTGGTGGGGTGCAGCAGTACAACTCGGAGACCGGCGACGTCGCCCTTGTGATTCCCGTTCGAACTAGAGGTTCCGAATGTGTCGCCTACTCTCCGGATGGTCTTCGATTCATCTCAGGTAGCCGAGGCGGCGATTTGACAGCGTGGGATACTCAGACTGGCAAGGCTGCATTCACGATGTGTGGTCACGCTAGAAGGGTGATTTGCGTGGCTTTCTCGCCGTGTGGTCAACAGATCGCTTCTGGAGGTTATGACAAGACGGTGCGGCTCTGGGATGCCCGCTCGGGACTACTGTTACGTGTGTTTTCGGATCACATCGGTGAGATTCTCAGCATTGCATTCTCCAGGGATGGTCTTAAGGTGGCGTCTGGTAGTTGGGGCGGAGATATCAGAGTCTGGGATGTAGAAAGCGGTGAAAGCACAGCGCGCTGGCCAAGTTCGTATTCTACGCCATGGTCCATCGCTTATTTACCAGGAGGATCTCAACTGGCTTTTGTTTGCAATGGAAGCATCAATATCAGGAACGGTTAAGACAGGACGTATCGAACGTTGTTGCGCATGGATTCCGCGATCAAGCACTTTGCGATTTCCTCCTGTGGCCAGTGGATCATTGTTGCATGCGACAACAAAGTTTACCCTTTGGTTCTTAAATCACCGGGAGGAAACGAACGGTCATATAGGGGATGTACTAATGTCATCGATGACTTCATTGCAGACATTACTGGTCTTGTCTGGAGACCCGACGCGCTGGAGTTTGCGACTTCCTGCAAAGATGGATCTGTTCGTGTTTGGAAGTTGGTCCAAGACGAAGAAACGGGCAGGGTAGCGGTCAAGATGATCTGGAGCGCTGGATGTATTGGGCTTACGGTTTCGGATGCCGATTTTGCCGGTGCCGTTGGTCTTAGCGCAATCAATCGCAAGCTGGTCGAGCAACGCGGCGCCATTGTCTAGACACCCCCTACAGCTCTAGTTGTGGATAAAATAAAATCACCAGAAAATAACTACAGACCATTCAAACACTTGTCTTTTCATTCTACTCACTCTCTACGAAATGCTTTGACGAGATACGACGAGTATTGATTAGAACAACAGAAAAATGCGACGGTCCATCTGATATGGAAAACGTTGTTCATGAAAATCTTCATTTTCCAACCTTCTTACTTGGCCCGAGCATTTATTCAAACCTCGCTCAACAAAGAGGCCGCCGCTTTCTCAACCCTCTCAATATTAACCTGCAACACCCCTCATCCTGGGCTTGTCCACGCCCACCGGAAAACCATCTCATCTCGCCCATATGCTCCCATGCCAACTCCATGTCACACATTCGTAGGGACAAGAGAAAAAAAAAGAAACAGACGATTTTTTTTTCCTTCTTGTAACGCCTCAATGCAGGTACCGATCGGACAAGACCCCAGGCAGGCTGACTGGTCGTGCGCTCCCAGTCGACGTTGAGATACGGAGTCTTGAGCTTGGGGAGCATGAGGGACCCTGCAGATTTCGTATTCCCAATTCGCCCCCCATTCATCCATCCATATGGGTGCCAATGGATACTTTGGAACTAGCCATTCCCTGTCCGAGGGCTCCTCCATGTCCTGAACCAAAAAATCGATTTTCGTCGCCAGATCCAGTCCTTCCAGCGAGTTTCTGCTCCTGTTCAGGATCTGCCGCGCAGGTGCAGCGGGAACAGAACTCACCCCAACAGGGGAGTCGACATACATCAAGATCCAGAGTTCCTGCAGGTTGACATACTCCTTGAACTTGAACATGGTCGGCTGTGGGAACACTAACGCCGCCGCCTCGTTCTGGAGGAGTTCAAGATATCGGATATGGTGACAGTTGTTGTTGAGGATATCACGAATCAGTCCACGGGGATCAGGAGAGAAGGCCACGGGCTTGTTGACGTGCGGGTCCTTGTAGGCGTGCGGGTCCTTGTAGAGACGGGGCTCGATGACGGCTTTGTTATATACGGCCCAAAGGTGTGGGGTGAGTACTGTATGAAAGGTGCGATTGACGAGCATGGCGGCGAGGAGGTTTTTCGGCTTGAAGACGTATTCCACAGGCTCGAGTCCATTGGTGGGACGGGATCATTTGCGTGGGGTGCAGATCTGAAGAACATCCCGACACGGAAGACAATCTTTGACGATGCAAGAGGATTCGTTGTTATATTTAATCAAAGAGGGGAGGAATGAATCTGTAAGGCAGTGTCAATGAGAAGGAGAAGAGGGAGAGCGACGTGAGAAGGAAAGAAGGAAGTAAGGAAACAAGAAGTGAACAGAGTTTGAGTTTGAATGTGCGTGCGGCGTGCGGAGTTATTGTTCTTGTCCACATTAGAAAGTCAGTCTGAGTACGCGCCATCAAAAGTGAAAGAAGAGTAAAAACAACACACGGGAATGGGCATTACTTGGAAAGAGCATATCTATTGGGAACGTGTCTCGTAGTGCTCGTTGTTCAGGACAACGCGCTTCATCAGTGGCATTCCTTGCACAGCCGCAAACACCATAAACCGAAGGTGAGGGTGAACGAACGCGCGCCCAGACCTGTCTAGCTGTGCCTTATCTTCATCCTTTGCCAAATACCGCCATGGCTTGGGCAGATACCCTCTCGACTCAAAGTGCGCCGCAGGGTCACCATCTGGGTTGTGGACATCATACCCATCCTCTGCACCATCGTCCGCCCCAAACTCATCCCCGCCCGCGTAGAAACCACGCATCTCCAGACTCTCCAGCCCCTTGCACGCCCATGGCACATGGTGGACTGCAAACAAATCCTTGACATCCTCCACTCTCCAGTTCTGAGATGAGGTGTAAAACGACACTCGCTTGAGCTTCTTGCATTGTCGAAGGATCGACGCCACATTCTCAAACGGCCTGTACTCGAATCCACAGAACCCCAGTTCCAACGTCTCGAGTCCGTTCCTGTGTTCCAGTAGCGCCATCATTACGTCGTCATCCAGTTCATCTTCATCCAGTCCCATTCTGAAGTCAACCAGGTTTCCAGGGGTCAAAGACTCAAAGATCGTGATGAGTGTGTCGTTGTCGAACGGGTGACTACCCTTTTCAGACCACCGATGGGGGATGTATTGGATGGATCTCAAGTTCGGGCAGAACCTGCGGAGTATCGGTCGCAGCTTCACAAAGTCAAGCATTACGTTTGGGTGGATAATAAGGGTCTCCAGTGCCGGGAACGCTCGCATCATGTCGTAGATGGGTTTGAGATCCGAGGATTTCCAGTCGATGTCCAGGTGAAATGTCTTGAGTTTTGGAAGCAAGAGGGGTCTCTTTGGGACCAGCCCGCGTGCCTCTATTATCTCCTCTTCGCTCGCTGTCGCTAGGAATGATTTTTGCAGGGTGGATGTTGTTGTGTCCACGGTCCGGTTCATTTCCAGAGTGTTGTTTTCTGCCAGGTACAGCTCTTCCAGACTGTCAGCGAGCATGTCCAGGATGTGGTAAAGATGCAGGATTTTGATTGACCATGCCTCCAGCCTGAGAGACCGTAATTTCTGTAGTCCGATAACGCACAGGAGGTTCTTGGAAAAGTCGAGCTCTTGGGCCTGGGATGATTCGCAGCGGTGGTGGCCCAGTTCGACTTCGTCGGGATAGGTCCAGTCCAGTAAAATCAAGTCGGGGTTGGCCTCGATCAGCTGGACAGCCCAGCCAAGGTCAACATATTTCGAGAGCTTGAGCTCCCGGAGTTGGGTGCAGTTCTTGAACTGGAACAGGTCTGGTTGCTGAAAGAGGTGGCAAGGCTCTGAACGGTGCAAGAGTTCGAGGTACCGAATGTACTGACAGCTGTTGTTTAGTGTGACAAGTCTCGATATACACTTTGGTAGGAAGCCCTTTGGGTGGAAGCAGCATTCGTTGTAGACGGTCCAGAGGAGGGGCTTGAGTGTGCGGCGGAAGAGGCGGTTGATGGCGATGGCAGCGAGAAGGTCATTAGGCTGAAAGTCGCATGTAGTTGTTTTGTAGATGGTGCTGTCAGATGGGACGGGGAACCAGATCTGGATATAGAGCCCGATGCGGAGAACAATCTCTGGAAGAGCGAGCGGGTTTGTGTCCATTGAGTCGAGTGGTTAGCTTGGAGTGTGGTGAAAGAAGGATGGAAGGATGAGAAGAGAAGAATGAGGTTGCGACTGGAACTGCCAGCAGAAGTGACGCGCATGTCAAGGCACGCCACTAAAATGGACAGTTAAGGGTCTCCCTCGTTTACCCACCACGAACAAAACAGATCCTCTTGTTCATGCATTCCATTCCATTCACAACCACAACTTACTTACCTACGCCCAGCATCGACTGACGGACACTATGGAAGAAGAACTTCAAGGACTACAACTGGATGGAAACACCATTCAGACTCAACAACATCAAGAACAAAGCTCGGAGGCGCCAGAAGGGACAGCAACAGCTCTCATCCCCTGGAAGTACTGCAACGTCTATGCCAACAACCGGAGCCCCGAGCGACTCTTTCTCTTCCAAGGCCAATCTAGTACGTATATCATTCCAAGGATGCATAAACACGCATATCAGGCTTGCGATAATGAATTGAAGAAATTAGGTCCATGATTTTTACTAACCATATTCTTGTAACGTCTCTTAGTCTTCATTCAACAACGCCTGGACGAGAAGGTCACCATTGATCAAAACACAGGCAATGTTGTTTGGGATGGAGTAAGTATACCACATCGATTTTTTTGATCCTTTATCACCGTCACTTTGTTTACTGCTTCGCGCCTTCAATCAGAAAAACAATATAAGAGGCCAATTAATTAACCCCATATGCTTCCCTTGTTTGCCTTCCAACCTAGGCATACCTGATGGCAAAGTTCCTCGAATCACACATCGGAAACCTGCAAGGAAAATCATGTCTAGAACTGGGCGCAGGAACAGGACTTGTCAGTATTGTCGCCTGGCTCCTGGGAGCCACACAGGTCTTGGCAACTGATCTTCCAGGCCCACATACGGAACATGTCCAGAAGAACACTGGAACCAATGCGAGGAGGATAGCTCAGGAGAGAGGACAGAAGATCGCGAAGCATGAGGAGGAGGAGGTTGTTGGTGGAGATGATGGAGGGGTGAGGGAGGATGTGAGGATCAAGCGGAGGCGGAATCGACAGGAACGGAACCGGATAATTGAACTTGATAGTGACAACCTGTCTGTCGCTCCACTTGACTGGTATGTAAATCAACAGCAGTCAATTGTACGCTAGAAAGGAGCAATGAAGAGCAGTCGCAAGTATTCCGCTCACTCGCTTTCGCTTCGTCTCCCACTTCAATCCAGGAACACACCGGTGCTACCAGAGTCGGTAAAGTTCAAAGGCCCCTTCTCCTACATCCTCTGCTCCGAGATCCTCTACCTACCCAAGTTTCACCGCGCGCTCCTCAAGACGCTGACCAAATTCGCCGACGACCAGACGGTTGTACTACTGCTCTGGAAGCAGCGCGGCCTGGGCGAGGAGCGGTTTTTTGACATCGCGTGTAGGCTCTCCACCGGGTGGAAGATTCAATATGTAAGCACCTGTGGAATGCTCTTTTGTTGTTGTCATTGGTCGAGGCGAGATGTTTAGGTGTGATTCTTAATCTGACTTTCATACCCCTTTTTTGTGTCTAGTTGGAGAGGACGGTACTGGACGCCGAGTTCCAGGACCAGCCCTATGGAGTCGCACAGATGACACGTATTCCAACAACCTCCGCTCCATCCTCCACTAGTCATCATAGCTTCGCATAGAGAAAGACTTTACCAACAGTATTAAAAAAAACAGCTTCAATTACAGCAACATTTGACACAATTATCAGCACGGGGGCCGTCAGGGATGACAAAGAGGGTGAGGAGGGATGCAACGTTGATGGCTGCACCGCTAATGTCCTTGTGGTGGCGGCAGAGCCCAGTCCGGCACCCATTTTGATCTACTTTGACCCATTTTTTTAAGATTTGCAAAACATCGAGACAGGCGACATTTATATAAATGATTGATTTTTGACATTTTTCTCTCTCTCTCTGCTCCAAATGGGGAAGAAAAGCTGGTGGAATGGCGAAGTGAGAAGTAGAGGGTGTGCAGGGATGAGAGAGAAGCAAAGGGAATGAGAAGTGAAATGGGGATGGCCATTGACACACAAAATGGACCCATGATACTCAGCATTTTCAGGCACAATGAAACCCCATCTTCAACAAAAGAAGCTTTACGTTGTACAAAGAGCAGATCTTCCGTCCTGGCACAACCACACGCCTCTGCACTGATGTTAATTTGGATTCCCGGCCCAGCATTGTATCTGTGCCTCTTAGAAGACATATGGCTTGGGACAAACAACAAACGGTGACTGTAGTTCATGCATCTATTCGCCATTATTTCACCATGCCTTTCAAGACCCGCTCTCTCTTTTCGTCTCCTGCTGTCAATAACCTTGTTATTGCCATTGATACTCTGAAAGGTGCGCAACACATAATAATGACTACCATGCCAGATGCTTTCTTCGACTCATGTCCCGTCTTTGCTGCCACTCTTCTGCTTTCTGCTACTGTCATTTCATTTGCCTGCGCTTTCTACCTGTCTTTATTAATATCGAATCGTCTCAAACCAGTGTCTCGCACATAACCCACGTGCTCATGTTTGACGCGTCTCGGTTTATTGGACAGTGCTTATCTGATAATTCTTTAAGGCACCAATTCGGCCTTCGCCAGCGAGGCCTTGGAGACGTCCAAAAATGCTAGGTTCTCACCGTCGCTCTTGACCCTTCTCTTCCCTTTCTCGTCGACCTTCACTCACTATCCGCTCCAGCATTACCTCCTTGGACCCTCAAGAAACAGTTTTGGCTGAAGACGACGACACTCCAGAACAGGACAGACGCCACTCTGTCATCACAAACGTCGCTCACAACTTACAAACCGTCGCCTCGGAACTCTCAGCAGCACAACTTCACTACCTCCAGTTTCATCCTTACTCTCAACCACTCGCAACAGCAAGACGCAGCTCATCCTGGCCCTTTGCACCAACAACAACAACAACAACAACAACAACTGGCCACGACCATAGCCTCAACATCCCATCCACCCTTACTTTTCGCTCCCCACCAACGCTCCATCCGATACCTCTACACATCCCGATACACAAACTCCTCCCGCACGCGCCTGAAGTCCGACGACTGGTTCCTCCTCTACCGCGCCGCAATCTGCATGGAGGACCTCCCACTGCAAGCCCGTGCACTCGATAAGATCCAAGCCCAACTCAACTTCCAATGTCCTCTTGAACGTGCTATGTTGTTCAACTCATCTTTTCCTGCTTGCAGGGCGATGCCTCAGACAAGTTCCGATTTGTTCGAGACAAATAGTAGAAATAATAGAACATTTGTTAGAGGCGAATAAAACCAACAGAATTTGACTATGACACACATTCTCGCCCATTCATCGCCACCTATCCCCTCACCACAACACCATGCTCCCGTACCTTCTTGGCCACTCATTTTTTTAATTGTAGGTGTCGTATATGTCGATGATCCTGGTGACAACGAGAGGTGAAAGGCGATATGGTGGGGGAGAGAAAAAGAGAACAAGTGCCAAGTGTCTTTGCCCCTCGACAGCCAACGCAAGGAAGTCTGAACACGTGGATTCGCCTTCTCGATAAGCGTAGGTTGTTGCTCTCCGCGGCTCCTAGGCCAGGATAGCCTAGGAACTGTTTCTCAACAAACGTTCCAAGGCCAGGTAGTCAAGGGTGGTCATCGACAAAGTCGATTCCCGGGCGACAAATGACAGTATCATTCTCTTCACCCGCTAGCACAATTCTATCACCATGCCTTTAGGCCCACTCTTGTCTGCCACTCCTGAAATGTCGATCCTGAATAGTTCATCCTGGCTGGTGAGGGGGAAGAAGGCAGAGGGAGGAGGAGGGGGGGATGAAGGAAGAGAGAAGGGGGGGTCTACCCATTTTATACAAAAAAGTCAGAAGCACGTGGGAAAACATCCGCAGCACATACCTATTAAACCGGAACGCCTGTATGTACAGTACACACGTGTAATAATAGCACCCACACATGATCACACGACGGTCTTTTGATGCATATGTGCTGCGGACTTTTTTAAATAAAAATATAATGGGCAGATTCCCTTTCTCTCTTCCTTTCTTCACCCCTTTCCCTTTCCCCTCCTCCCCTCCCCTTCTCAAAAGACATGGTGATAGCATTGCGCTAGCGGGTGAAGAAAATGATGCTGTCACTTATCGACTGGGCATTGACATTGTCGATGACCACACCTACGACTACACGACCTTGGAACGTCTGTTGTGAACAGCTCTTAGGCCCTCCTGGCCTAGGAGCCGCGCACCATCCCTACGCTCCCCGAGTCAGCGAAAACGCGTGTTCAGACTTCCTCGCGTTGGCTGTCGAGGGGCAAAGACACTTGACACTTGTTCTCTTCTTCTCTCCCCCACCATATCGCCTTCCACTTCTTCATATTCTCCTCTCTCTCTCCACAACCATCAGCACTCGACAACACCCACCCATCCCCTCTCCTTCTCAGTACAATCCGACAACTATCATTAACCCACTACCATCGACAACCAACGAGGAAACAGCACCAGAAAGACTGGACAAACTGGACACACAGGATAAACAGGACACACAGGACACACAGGACACACAGGACACACAGGACACACAGGATAAGCAGGACAAACAGGATAAACCAAAAAAAAACCCCCTTCGGTCCCACGCACAGACCACGTGTGCTCTTGTTGTGGGGCCGCGAGAAAAAGAGGACCCGACCTCTGTCGGTGCTCTTCGTTTCAAACTTAGGAAGGAACGATACTTTCGGCCGAATATAGCGTGAGTACAGTTCTGAGCCTCGGTTTGTTTTTCTAATCCCTTCAAGTCGACTCCGTTTGGAGAAGCTTTGGGGGGAGCTGTTTTTGTTTGGGGCACCAAATTGAACCCGCGACCTCCTCGTGGTGTGCCCTGGACGGTGTCTCTCTCTTTTCTTGCTTCGGATGAGGAATGAGAAGGAGAAAGGAGAGGGTCACTGACTAGCGGCGGGTCTACTTACATAGCGATTAGCATAGTCTGATATGTAGTCTGAAGAATAAAACACAGGTACAAGACACAATGCTTAGACGCGGTGAACAAGTGAATGACGGCCATGGAGGACATGGATTCGAGTGAATTAGGAATGAGCAATTCAGTTGGTCGAGCGAAACAGGCTTGTCATCTCGCAGTGAGTCGCAGTACCATGTCGTTCGTCTCTCCTGTGTGTTTCTGCTAACAGGCCGTTGTCTCCTTGTCTCCTTACTCCATCCTTGTTCGTTTTGAACGTTTTACGTTATGGCTTCCATTGGCACCTTGTAAGGTGATTCGTGACCGGTTTTCTCATTGCCTTTCTCCACCCTCAATGCACTTTTGCTGCCACGAAAACTAAGGCGGCCAGACTCTCAAAATGAAAAGACGAAATGTAAATAGGGACCGCTCTGTACGATCCCCAGAATGCATCTTTCAAGAATTGGCACCGTCCGCCCACCTCCATGCGTTTATTGACGTATCTTTCAAGGAATTCAAGAAGAAATGGTAAAAGAGGGTATGCGGTATACTAATACTTGAGAGGCGCGAGACCCACGCGAGGGTTCAAAGGCGAATGGTCAAAGACACAATAATTGTTCTTGATAAATACATCACCCAGAATCCACAACCCTTCCTGTCCACCTTGCACTCCCGACAGACAAGTCTTCCCCTTTTCACCATCAACCGCCTCGAATGCCAGATCTGCAAGTGGGACCTTGAGATACTTCCCGTTCAGTTTGAAGCCAATAACGGAGGATGAAGGGGTGTTGCGCAAGGCGCATGGGACAAGGTAGCCGAGTTTTTGGTCGAGAGTGGCACCGGGGATAGAGGAATGAATTAGTTTCGCGGCGGATGTGGAGACGATGATTAAGGTCGTGCCGGTGTCGAGGATTGCTTCCTGTTTAGGGGTGACATGTTCGACCCATGCAGGTTTGTTCCTGGTATGGGCGGCGCTGCTGGCTTCTTTGGAAGGGAGAGTGGGGGTCTTGAAGGCATCGAGCTTGACCTGCCAGAACCCTTTCTGAGTAACGGGGACGTAGTGGAGCTGACCAGTGTACTGTGAATGATCAATCCCGCCGAAGAGAACGTGACCATTGCGGCCGCCGTTCTTGCGGAGCGAAGGTAAAAAGACCGACACGACTGGTTGCTTCAACACACCGCCTTTGGTCTTGTTCTTCGCAGAGGTGGCTATGGCGTTGTCCATGAATGTGCTGACACCCTTGACGCTCAACAGAGTATTGAACCCTAACCCAAAGATCCCATCCTCCGGCGAGTCCTTGAACTTGTCCGACACATTCTTTGCTAGTCCCACCGTCTGCCTAACCTGCACACCACCGGCGTTGACAATCTCGGACGCGAGATAGCCGTTGGCGAAAGATCCGTCTCCGTACTCAATTTTCCAGGGTCGGTTATCTTTTTTGTAGGTTGAGGATTTGGACGAGTTGAAGCGGGTGTGGACTTTGCATGCGTGTGTTGAGCAAGAGGTGGAGGAGAACCAGATGTCAGAGGACCCTGTGTCGAAGATGAGGTTGAGTGTTTGGGCTGGAGTTCCCACTTTTACCGCACCGTAGTACTATTCGCACGAACAATATAATGCAGAGAGAGAGAGAGAGTGACAAAAAAAAATGCCGAACGATTAATTTTTCGTATCTCTGAGTGCAGATATAAAATACACATTTATTCTCATAAGTCCTCCATGTACTTGTACAGACAGAAAGGGGTACATACCTCAAGGTCAGGGTTGACATTAACAAGGCCCACCTTTCCAGTACAAGCTGAAACAAAACCTTCACCGGCCTTGATTTTGATATTGGGGTATCGTTTATTGAGTTTTTGGATATGGGCAGGGGTGTTGTGGATGTAGTCGGGGTTGAGGACGAGGGGGACTGCACCGATACCTTCGTCTAAGGGAGAAGCGTTGGAGAAGGTAGTTGTGGTCGCTAGGGCCAACGAGAGCAAGAGAGCGAGCTTCATGGCTGTGAGGGATTAGTTGCTGTGGAGGTGAAAGATGAAGGATGGAGGGGGTTGAGGAATGAAGGAAAAGAGGGATAAGGGATGAGGTGATGGAGGGGGTGGATGAGTGAAGAAGTGAGGAAGGGGAAGACAAGGAAAGGGAATCTTGGAGAAGAAGGAGAAAAGAAAAGAAGAGAAGAGGAAGGGGAGGGGCATGGATACTTTTATCCATCCACACCCACACCATCATGGTTCCCGTGGATCATTCATTTTGTTTTATCCATCGATGGAGGAGGTTGTTCTAATTGCTCACTGAATCGATTTAGTCTTATTGCACTTCCTCCCAATTAATTTGTCTACCGCTTGCTTTGCATCCTTGGGTCCATTGATTCAAACAACGCCACCAAAATGGTCCCCTGAAACAGAACGCATGCAGTCAATTCTTCTATTTGCCTAACATCATCATCGCACCTCATTATGTTTCTTTTTTATGCGGTAAGTAGGTCGATTGCTTCCTGCCACAACCTTAAAAACAAACAATAGAATAAAGGCAAGAGGGAGAGAAGAGAGAAAAGGTAATTAGAAACGACGGGAAGCGAATGGGTGCAGGAAGTAGTGCGGGTTCTAACGCAAGACGGTGATTCCGGGAATTCTCTAAAAGAGGTCGTACACAGGGAGAGGGGGAAAGGAAGGAGAGGCGCATTCACGTTAGTGGTACTCACCCCTTTTTCCCCTCCCTCTCGTTTTCAGCCGTGTATGGCACGAATGCATTTTCGTTGACGTCGCTTTTCCAAGCGAGAAGAGAAGAGAGAAAGAAATTAGGCAGCTGCGAAAAGGGGAGAAGAGAGAGGAGAGGAGTTAATGAAAACGGATGAGGGAATGATTACAGAAACACCGTGCCAGGGATGAAGAGGAAGAAAAACGGTGTTTGTTACTGGTGGAAGAAGGAAAGGGGTCGAAATCCAAGCGCCATTGAGGGTGATACAAAGAGCACAGCGCAGATCAATATTATTTCTCTTTCATCTTCTCTCTCCCAACAAGCTAGGCAACACCCTTCGCCCCAAGATTCAATTCGTTTCTTCCTCCTTCCTTCCTTCCTATCGCCTTTCACCGAAAACACACCCTCATTCTCATTCAAAAAAAAGACAACATGTCCAGCCATTCAAGCCTACTGCGCTTCTTGATCGTCCTTGTCACCATGCTCGCCGTCTTCCACGAAACTCAGCTTCTCTGATCAAACAAATTTGCCAGCGCCGACGTAAAAGTCCTGTTCAAGCAATGCTCCTTCCGAGACCTGGCCAAGACGGTGGATGATGACACATGCATCACCATACCAACAGGTTATTAGCCCTGTGGCGTCCGATCGGTGGATGGCACTCTGTGCAAGTGCAGATATTTTAACGACGCTCTTTGTACGATCCTTCAAGAGAAGGGCTCGCTCTTTATTCGCGAGTTGCCGTGAAGTAGATTAGACCGATTTACAGATCACAATCACACATCCTTATTCACACCCTGGCCATCACTTCATCATTGTCATAAAATAGTACTACATACCTTTGGCGTTTACTCAGCAATGGATACAAGGGGGGTGCGTTGGAACAAGGGTTTGTATGCAATGGTTGGAACAAGAGTTGGTATTCAATGCTCTGCCCAAAAATACCCAATTTTTGACACGATTAGCAGCATTGAAGTCGTCAACGATTACAAAGAGGGTTAAGGTAGACAGAGTTGATGGCAGCCGCCGGCGTCCTTGTGGTGGCGGCAGAATCCCACTTAGCAACAATTCTTGCCCCATGTTGACTTATTTATTAATACCGTATTAAAAAAACACGGTCCAGCATGTCCAAAAAAAATATTATATATCCCAAAAACATCGAGATAGAGGGGACTCTAGTAATGGGCTTTTGGACATTTTTCTCTTATTCTGCTCCAAGTAACTAGGGGATAAATACAGGAGGATGAAGGAAGAGTGATTGTGGGAATGAAAGAGAGGCAAGTGTAAAGGTAGGTGATAAGGTGGATAGGAGGACAATGGGTTCATGATGCTTGGTTTTTTCGTACACAATACAAACCCTACGTTCGCCTAGAAACAATCTCCACCCTACAAATAACAAACCATCCCCTCAAAGTCAGATCCTTATTCATAATTTCTTTCCCTTATTACAAATACATGTTCTCATTCCGTGCCTGTCGTGTGCATTCGTTTAATCGTCTCTCGTTCTCTCGCCCTTGTTCCGAACTCGTTGCAGGTTGTGGTAATAGGGTAGTTTGATTGTGGGCCTTTGTTGGTTTGGCAATAACACGCTCCATGAAACCCTCGAGTGTTTGGATGTGTGGGTGGGTGGGAGTGGAGGGTCTTGAGTCGTAGGGAGGTTGAGGCGTGAGATATTAGTGAAGCTGGAAAGGTAATAGGGAAAGAAAAGGCTATGCGTGGTATGTGAGGGGGTGAAAGGCGCCAAAAAAAAATAAAAGAAAGATTAATGCAAAAAGAACGAAGAAAAAGAAAGAAGGTGGGAGAGAGAGGCCCAATGTATACCTTTCCCTCCTGGTGAGTGGCAATGCGTTGTCGTCATATCATTGACCATTGTGTTTGTGTCAAGAAACATGTAAGCGTAAGGGATCAAAAGCATTCGCCTTCAAAGGCGTCCTATCAGTCAGTCGCGTGCAATAGCATCGGCAGTTGGCCTACTTTCTTCTTTATCTCGACTCGGCGATATTCTGGAGAAGAGGGTTCTCTTGGACATTGCACAAAAAAACACTGTAGTTGTGTTCCCTCAACCATCCGCCTGACCATGCGAAAGACGCATTTCTTTTTTTTTTATTTTCATCTCTTTTCAGCTGAAAGGACCATAGGAAAAGCATTTGTTTCTTCCTTCTTTGATCTTTTCATAGATTACATGCATTTTGGCATTGTTATTTGTTGCTGCCGTTATTGTTTCGTGTTGTTCAACAACGCAATAGAGAAAAAGGGAGAATATACAAAAAGATAACGGAAGAAAAAAAAAGGAGAATTGAGGGAGAGGCAGAGAAACATATAGTTCATTGACGGAACTCACCATCCAATGTTATCATTTCTCTGTTTAGTTGTCGACGCGAAGACGTATTATGTTCTATTCTTTGTTCCGCCTACGTTTCCCTGCTCCTGCTGATCATTCACTGGGAAGGGTTCTACCGCCCATCGCCCATACTATGAGTCCATTATTCCTTTGAGCATCGCTTAACGAAATGGTTAGAGCTGTTATGAAGAGTGAAAGGAGGGTTGTTCTGAAGAGTGAGTGAGTGAGGAGAGAAAGAGAGCTACGGTGTTCTCTTTGTTTCTTCTTTCTTGTCCATGAAGGAGGCTGCCATCAGCTGTTGCCGCGCTGGCTCATGATTTTCTTACTTTCCCTTCTTTTCATTTTCCTAGCAGCATCTCTCTGTCTCTGTCACTTATGCATCGTCTCCTCCTTCATCGACTTCAAACTGAACGTGAGGTGTTTCAAGGTCCCACTTGCAGATCTGGCATTCGAGGCGGTCGATGGTGAAAAGGGAAGACTTGTCTGTCGGGAGTGCAAGGTGGACAAGAAGGGTTGTGGATTCTGGGTGATGTATTTATCAAGAACAATTATTGTGTCTTTGACCATTCGCCTTTGAACCCTCGCGTGGGTCTCGCGCCTCTCAAGTATTAGTATACCGCATACCCTCTTTTACCATTTCTTCTTGAATTCCTTGAAAGATACGTCAATAAACGCATGGAGGTGGGCGGACGGTGCCAATTCTTGAAAGATGCATTCTGGGGATCGTACAGAGCGGTCCCTATTTACATTTCGTCTTTTCATTTTGAGAGTCTGGCCGCCTTAGTTTTCGTGGCAGCAAAAGTGCATTGAGGGTGGAGAAAGGCAATGAGAAAACCGGTCACGAATCACCTTACAAGGTGCCAATGGAAGCCATAACGTAAAACGTTCAAAACGAACAAGGATGGAGTAAGGAGACAAGGAGACAACGGCCTGTTAGCAGAAACACACAGGAGAGACGAACGACATGGTACTGCGACTCACTGCGAGATGACAAGCCTGTTTCGCTCGACCAACCGAATTGCTCATTCCTAATTCACTCGAAGCCATTTCCTCCATGGCCGCATTCCATTCACTCTTTCACCCCGTCAAAGCATTGCCTGTGTTTTATTCTTCAGACTACATAACAGACTATGCTAATCGCTATGTAAATAGACCCGCCGCTCGTCAGTGTCCCCTCTTCTTTCTCCTTCTCATTCCTCATCCAAAGCAATAAAAGAAAGAGAAGTACCGTCCAGAGCGGTTGGTGCCTCAAACAAAAACAGCTTCCCCAAGCGTGACCAAACCTCCAAACGGCAACGTTTTTCTTGTTTCCCCATAACAACAGCATACGTGCTATCAGTGCGCGTCGCAGAGGGTTATCCTGTTTGTCCTGTTTTCCTTCTTCTGCCAATGGCATCACCAGGAGCGGAAAGGATGAGGGAAAGGGAGAGAGAAGGTCTGTCATGCGAGTGAGGGAAAAAAATTCCGGTGGCAAAAGTCAAAATTGATTTTTTTTTAATATAAAAGGGCAGACTCCCCCTCTTCTCTCTTCTTTTTCTTCACCCTCGCCCTTCCCAACAGGAATCGACTATTCAGGATGGACATTTCAGGATGGATGGATGGATATTTCAGGATGGACATTTCAGGATGGACATTTCAGGATGACAACACGACAATGCGACAACAGGCTACCACATTGTGATGTGCCTCGACAACACGAGAACGCGACGACAGGCTACCACATTGTGATGTGCCTCGAGAACGCGGGAACAGGAGGATAGGCTACCACTGTGTGATGTGCCTCGATAACATGAGAACAGGATGATAGGCTACCACTTTGTGATGTGCCTCGACAACACGAGAATAGGATGATAGGCTACCACTTTGTGATGTGCCTCGACAACATGGGAACAGGATGACAGGCTACCACATTGTGATGTGCCTCGACAACACGGGAACAGGGCGACAGGCTACCACTGCGTGAAGTGCCTCGACAACGCGGGAACAGGATGACAGGCTACCACATTGTGATGTGCCTCGACAACACGAGAACAGGATGACAGGCTACCACATTGTGATGTGCCTCGACAACACGGGAACAGGGCGACAGGCTACCACATTGTGATGTGCCTCGAGAACGCGACAACAGGATGACAGGCTACCACATTGTGATGTGCCTCGACAACACGAGAACGCGACGACAGGCTACCACATTGTGATGTGCCTCGAGAACGCGGGAACAGGAGGATAGGCTACCACTGTGTGATGTGCCTCGATAACATGAGAACAGGATGACAGGCTACCACTTTGTGATGTGCCTCGAGAACGCGAGAACAGGAGGATAGGCTACCACTGTGTCATGTGCCTCGATAACATGAGAACAGGATGACAGGCTACCACTTTGTGATGTGCCTCGAGAACGCGAGAACAGGAGGATAGGCTACCACTGTGTGATGTGCCTCGATAACATGAGAACAGGAGGACAGGCTACCACTGTGTGATGTGCCTCGATAACATGAGAACAGGACGACAGGCTACCACTTTGTGATGTGCCTCGATAACATGAGAACAGGAGGACAGGCTACCACATTGTGATGTGCCTCGATAACATGAGAACAGGATGATAGGCTACCACTTTGTGATGTGCCTCGACAACACGAGAATAGGATGATAGGCTACCACTTTGTGATGTGCCTCGACAACATGGGAACAGGATGACAGGCTACCACATTGTGATGTGCCTCGACAACACGGGAACAGGGCGACAGGCTACCACTGCGTGAAGTGCCTCGACAACGCGGGAACAGGATGACAGGCTACCACATTGTGATGTGCCTCGACAACACGAGAACAGGATGACAGGCTACCACATTGTGATGTGCCTCGACAACACGGGAACAGGGCGACAGGCTACCACATTGTGATGTGCCTCGAGAACGCGACAACAGGATGACAGGCTACCACATTGTGATGTGCCTCGACAACACGAGAACGCGACGACAGGCTACCACATTGTGATGTGCCTCGAGAACGCGGGAACAGGAGGATAGGCTACCACTGTGTGATGTGCCTCGATAACATGAGAACAGGATGACAGGCTACCACTTTGTGATGTGCCTCGAGAACGCGAGAACAGGAGGATAGGCTACCACTGTGTCATGTGCCTCGATAACATGAGAACAGGATGACAGGCTACCACTTTGTGATGTGCCTCGAGAACGCGAGAACAGGAGGATAGGCTACCACTGTGTGATGTGCCTCGATAACATGAGAACAGGAGGACAGGCTACCACTGTGTGATGTGCCTCGATAACATGAGAACAGGACGACAGGCTACCACTTTGTGATGTGCCTCGATAACATGAGAACAGGAGGACAGGCTACCACATTGTGATGTGCCTCGATAACATGAGAACAGGAGGACAGGCTACCACATTGTGATGTGCCTCCACAACACGAGAACGCGACAACAGGCTACCACTGTGTGAAGTGCCTCGACAACACGGGAACAGGATGACAGGCTACCACATTGTGATGTGCCTCGACAACACGACAACAGGACGACAGGCTACCACATTGTGATGTGCCTCGACAACACGACAACAGGACGACAGGCTACCACATTGTGATGTGCCTCGACAACACGAGAACGCGACAACAGGCTACCACATTGTGATGTGCCTCGACAACACGGGAACAGGATGACAGGCTACCACTGTGTGATGTGCCTCGAGAACGCGACAACAGGACGACAGGCTACCACATTGTGATGTGCCTCGAGAACGCGACAACAGGATGACAGGCTACCACTGTGTGATGTGCCTCGACAACACGAGAACGCGACGACAGGCTACCACATTGTGATGTGCCTCGAGAACGCTAGAACAGGACGACAGGCTACCACATTGTGATGTGCCTCGACAACACGAGAACGCGACAACAGGCTACCACTGTGTGAAGTGCCTCGACAACACGGGAACAGGATGACAGGCTACCACATTGTGATGTGCCTCGACAACACGACAACAGGACGACAGGCTACCACATTGTGATGTGCCTTGACAACGCAAGAGCAGGATGACAGGCTACCACTGTGTGATGTGCCTCGACAACACGGGAACAGGACGACAGGCTACCACTGTGTGATGTGCCTTGACAACGCAAGAGCAGGATGACAGGCTACCACTGTGTGATGTGCCTCGACAACACGGGAACAGGACGACAGGCTACCACTTTGTAATGTGCCTCGACAACACGACAATGCGACAACTCAACAAAACAACAACACAACAACACGACAACACAACAACACGACAACACAACAACACGACAACACAACAACACGACAACACAACAACACGACAACACAACAATACGACAACACAACAACACAACAATACGACAACACGACAACACGACAACACGAGAACACGACAACACGACAACACCACAGCACAACAACACGACAACACAACAACACAACAACACGACAACACAACAACACGACAACACAACAATGCAATAACACGACAACACAACAACACAACGACACGGCAACACAACAATACAACAACACGAGAACACAACAATACGACAATACGACAACACGAGAACACAACGACACAACAACACAACAACAAGACAAAATGACAAAACGACAACACGACAATACGACAACACGACAACATGACAACACGACAACACAACAATACGACAATACGACAATACAACAATACGACAATACAACAACGCAACAACACGACAACACGACAACACAGCAAAACAACAAGACGACAGCACAACAACGCCACAACACAACAACACAACAACACAACAACACAACAACACAACAACACGAGAACCTGACTACCACATTGTGATGCATCTCAACAACACGACAAACAGGACAAACGGGACAATGAGAGATAAATAGGACGACGCTGCCACATTGTGACACGCCTTCCTCAAATTTGGGCAAGGATGATTGCTACTTTCGGCCGAATATAGCGCGAGTAGAGTTCTGAGCCTGGGTTTGTTTTTCTAATCCCTTCAAGTCGACTCCGTTTGGAGAAGCTTTGGGGGGAGCTGTTTTTGTTTGGGGCACCAAATTGAACCCGCGACCTCCTCGTGGTGTGCCCTGGACGGTGTCTCTCTCTTTTCTTGCTTCGGATGAGGAGTGAGAAGGAGAAAGGAGAGGGTCACTGACTAGCGGCGGGTCTACTTACATAGCGGTTAGCATAGTCTGATATGTAGTCTGAAGAATAAAACACAGGTACAAGACACAATGCTTTGACGGGGTGAAAGAGTGAATGGAATGCGGCCATGGAGGAAATGGCTTCGAGTGAATTAGGAATGAGCAATTCGGTTGGTCGAGCGAAACAGGCTTGTCATGTCGCAATGAGTCGCAGTACCATGTCGTTCGTCTCTCCTGTGTGTTTCTGCTAACAGACCATTGTCTTCTTGTGTACTCTCTCAGCCCTTGTTCGTTTTGAACTTTTTACGTTATTTGGCACCTTGTAAGGTGATTCGTGACCGTTTCTTCTCTCTTTCTTTCGGAGGACTCGTTCCCGCTGTTGTAGATGATATCCTCTTGCGCCGTCCGTCACTCTTTTCCTTGGGGGGTCCCTTTGCGGGCACAGGAGTGCTGTCGTACAGTCACCAAGTCGAAGGCAAGTGGAGACGGCGATGGCAGATGGTCACACCTTTTGCAGACCTCTTTTCACCACCGTTATTGTTTCTAACAAGTTCAATTATGTCAATTGCTTTGATTCTTGTGGGTTGTTTCGGTTGCCGACGGTCGTACCTTGCTTTTATCTCCATCCTGTGAGAGGAGTTACAGGGCATTTATTCATCGACTCGATGGCAACAATGAGTGGTTCCATGACAGATGACGAGGCTACACGGTAGAAGTCTGAAACTAACGGCATATGCGTGTCTGTATCATTAACAGCGTGAAATTGACCTGGCCATTAGCTCGCGCCTGGCCTTCTCGCCACTGTCGCTCCGCTTGTGAAATGCGGGACGCAAACAAGTGTCACCTCTGGTCGCAGAACCAAGGAGAGAACAGGACGTTGACTGTATATGCAAGATCTAGCTAGATATCGAGTATCCGAGTGAAGAATATCGTTTAGTCGAATCTCAGTGCACATCTTCGACCATATCTTCCTCGAGCAAGGACGTTAACGAGATTGTCATCCAGAAGCTACAGAAACACCTAAGGAACGAACTATGCTAACATGGATAGTAGGTGTTATTAAGGTTATATTCGTACTCTCTCTGTCAAAAGCGGTACTTGTTTGTTATTTGTTGTTGTAACGAGGTTGGTTCTATAGGCTGTGGTTTTTCTGACGATAGAGAGAGAAAAAGTTACAGTGGAGGGGTGAAGGAAATACGATGCAGAAAAGGGTAAGGTGAATGGGTGTACGGATATTTTCGATCGAGGGACTTGAGGTCAGAAGGGATATCGGAACTTTGTTGATGGGAGGAAGAAAAAGTGGGGTCGGGAGGAGGGAAAGGCGATGAGAAGGCAAAGAACAGAAAAGAAAACAAAAAATATAAACAAGACAAAAGTCATTTTCTGACAGGTGTTGCTCCTCTGCATAGCGGTGTGAGACCCAATGCTTGTGAATGTGTGTCCTCGCCCTCTTTTCCTTTTTGACCCCCTTACCAGCCCCTAGAATGTTGGTCACCTTTTTTTGTCGCCATTTGGCCAACCCTGAATTCTTTCGCTTTGATTGTTTTGTTTGTTTATTTTCACTAAAGAGATGGCACAGCTCATCACTTACTTTGCGTTCCTTCACCAAGGAAAAGAGTGAGAAAGTAAAGGGAAAGGAGGAAAGAGGTAGTCATCCAGGTTAAACGAAGTACGAAGGCATCCCCGCAGGAACATGGTGTTGTGAGCCATAACAGGAACCATCACCGATTCAGTGATGGGCACAAATGCAACTCTATTTGTTTCAGGACTGTCAGCCATATGATCACCTCAGCGCTAGGGCCAGGTAGGGAACCCAAAAGCGCGTCTACTCTCCTTTATCTTTGCCCTGCATAGGACATCCACTGCAACATACCCCCTCGCTGTCAGCAGAGCATAGCGGACATTTCCTCAGCCTCGTCTCTGTTTCGACAGCCCATCAAAGAAACAAAACCTTGACATTTTCTTTAGAACAAGCAAAACAACCTTGTTTTGGGCATAGAAGCAAAAGAGCACAGCCTCATATTAATCCGACCACCTATGACTGAGCGATCCTGCATGTCACTTTATCTTCTCCGCCATTGTCAAAACATTCAGTGCCACTCTCCTTTGCTGTTCTATTCCATCTCCGCCACTGTCTATCTTTACTTTTGCTTTTTCATTTCTTGTCTGTGTCTATGCGTTTCTTACCCTCGTTTCCATTTTCTTCGCCCTCCTTTCAAAAACTATAATTCCGATGCTTTTCATTCCCCTCTCCATAATCTTGCAGAGAAATGGCAAACAAACCAAGAAAAAGACACGCAAACAACTACACCTATAGAAGCATAGCCTTCACGCAGACAGACAGACAGACAGACAGACAGACAGACAGACAGACAGACAGACAGACAGACAGTGTTGAAAGAACTGATAAATAGATTGGACGCGGTTCGTTTTTCTCACCATCATACCCCAGACCATCCTCTCCTCCAACTCCTCTCTCTCTCTCCTTCTCAAATACACAACTCCCGCACAAAAATAACGCCCACCTTGCCAGAAACAAAAAACACAAAATGTTGGCCTCATTTCCTACAAGGCTGGCAACCTTCTCAATGGCGATCCTCATCACCACTCTGGCCTTCAAAAGCAGTGCCTATTCCGTCCCCCGTCCCAGCCTCCGCTGACGCCACTCCGCTACCGACATCATCCACATCGAAGAATGACCCCCACCCTTCGTTAACACGATCCTCTCTCGCCGCGCTGACACAGCTGCCAAGCCTGAGACTGGAGACTGGGTTTGGCACTACCGCCGCTAAGGACCCGCGATTATTATTTTTTGTACCTTCTCTCTCTCTTTCCCCCTTTTCTTTACCTCTTTTTTTTTTTTGTTACCTCTTTTTTTTCTTTGCCCTTCTATGAAACCATATATCCCTTTCACACATACATCTCCTTGTTCCATTTTTCCCCCTTGAGATCCCAAACGATGTTTTTATTTGTATCCATCGACATCAAAGAAAATGTCATTTTGAAAACCGTTTTTGAATTCAAGCGAACGGAGGTCTTCTTAGAAGACATCAAGTGTGATATATAAAATAGGAAACGTACGGAACGTTTATATCATTTATAGAAGTTCACACATTGTTATGATATTACACTCTATAGAGAATAACTGGCTTCTTACATTATCGACCTTTAGATCACACACCATGTTCTACAAATGGAACTGCTTTCAGGTTGCAGGTAGAAAGCGCATTGAGCTTGTGATTTAAAAAAAAAAAAACAGCTTGCCGCGTGCTAAACCCATGTAAAATCATGTATATAGATCAAGCACAAAAAGACTTTGAAGAGTTCCAAACCTTGATAGAAAGTCGTATAAGATTGAGGAGGTAACTCATTGAAGTTTGAAGGTAATTAGAGAAACTAAAAAAGACGCCGCAAGTTGAAAAGAAAACGGTGATGCATGCGATCCAATAAAGACCCTCGAGCTTCTTTCTCGCCATTTTTCCTCTTCCCAGTTGTTCATATCACATTCTGCAAGTGAACAAGGGTCCAAATAGATGTGAGTCAATGTTATTTGTAGATGTCTAGAGCAACACTGTGCCCTTCGAACTGGGATCTTACAAGATCCTTCTTTCTTAGTGGATTCACAATGATAAAATGAGAGAAACTTGTCTCATCAGAACGATTTCAGTGACCAGTTATGTATCAATGGAAGACGCGAATCCAGTATTATTTGGAGTGAGAAACTGAGACTTCAACTTTTCGCCCAGCTAGGCTAGTAGTATGGATGTGAACACTGTCGAAATCTTGTGCAGTTTGTGGACCCAACAGGGTTACCAACTCACGCGCATCACTCCTGGGTAAGCCATTCTCATCCGTAGGGATTTTCTGAGAGGCAAAAGCAAGAAAGATAGCTTCCCAACGGTCCTTATCATGGTAGTGGAAAACGATCCCCCCATCTTGACCGACGCCATGGTCAAACTGCCCCAAACTGCCCTGATTCATATGGATATCGTGGATCCCGTCTCCGTGTGGAAATTGGGATCCAAATATGTAGACTGTAACGTTGTCGCTCTCAATAGCTCTCTGAATGATGGGGGCGACTTGGCCGATGATGTCGTTATCAGGCCATGGAGCATGATATTCAAGTAGCGTGCCATCAGCGAAGTCGACCAGATGTGAACGGTCGTAATCTAGACCGCGACCTGCATCAAGTGGGTGGAATCCGCGCTCAAGGCCCCTCAAGCTGTTGATGAAGTCGTTCTGGAGGTTGTTGACGAGCCAGTAGATGAGACGTGAATCCAGACCGATAGATTTGACATTGATGGCGGCACTGAACTGTCTTGTTGAGTGG
Organism: Linnemannia hyalina; assembly: GCA_019671135.1. NCBI lineage: Eukaryota > Fungi > Mortierellomycota > Mortierellomycetes > Mortierellales > Mortierellaceae > Linnemannia > Linnemannia hyalina. The sequence goes on from JAHRHY010000010.1 coordinate 1,910,422, forward strand.
GAATGGTTTTTGAATTTGAGATGGATGTGAGGACTTCTACGATCAACATCATTGCGTTCAATTGTCAAAGCTGTGGGTGTTGCAACCCAGACGCCGTAGTGTGGAATAGGCATGGAGATAAAGTGCGGAGGCTCGGTAAGGATGTTTGGGTAAAGAAGAAGAAAAAGGCACATCGTTTGTTAAAAAACCATGAAGCGAATTGGACATTCGATCACTGCATTTTGTCTCAGATGGTGTGCAAGCGACACCAATGGCTAGATGTGCATTGGCAGTCTCATCCTCACATACACACAGTATGAGTTTCACCTACGAAAACTAAGACAAGGTAAGAACAGTCTACGATACTATCACACAGGGAGAGGGAGTGGATCTTTCCCCTCATGGCAAAGGAGAGAGGGAGGGAAAATAGAAAACGGGGGGAACAGAAAACAGAGGGAACAGAAAGAACAGGGAGAACAAAGAGAAAAGTGGAAAGAGAGAGAGAGACTCGTCGTTTCCCTCTGTGATCGGCTTCCATCCCGCCATTCATGCATCGTTTGCGTGAACTAATCGTCACTCATCCATCCTCTAGCCGACGTTCAGAGTGCGTAAATTCCTTACAAGGGTTTGTGTTTGTCTCTCGTCACGCCATCCTTCCATCGTGTGCTTAAACCAATCATCATCATCCACGCTCTGGCATTCATCCTCCACTTGTTGTCCATGAAAGGGATGGTAAGAACAATAAAGAAGGGAGGGTATGTCGCTGCTCTTTCCATCTCAATTCCTCGTTTGTGGTCAAGTTTCCTCACTCCACTCGTCCATTCCTCCATTTTCAACACCTCCAACAACACCTCGATGAACGCAACACTTCAAAAGATGTGATCGCAATGAACATTTCTCCGAAGATGACTTCCACTGCCCCTCCATTACAATCGGCCCGTCTGGGTCCGCGCAGTCCTCGTCAGGGTCCCATCCTTCTTGCATCATTTGTTAGAGAATCGTCGTTCAATGGGCCTTTTGGGGTTGATGGATGATTGAATTCCGATGAGGTCTTTGGTCAAGCTCCCTCAATACTCTCAGTTCATACCCCCTCACCTAAAAGCAGGCGAAGTGAAAAAGAAAAACGCTGAAGGACGCCATGCTTAGCCATGCCTAGAATGAATCATGCCCCCATTTTAAGAAAAACAGAGTGAGACAGCCTTCCGCAATAACGAGCACGCACATCTCTTGCACAAATTTTTTCTCATTCGTTTTCTTCGAACAAGATTTTCCGAGACCAAGAGTCAACTTATCCCATCTGATGTGAGAAACACAAACTCTTGTACTGTACATTTTCTCTATTCTCGTTTCTTGTTCTTTCTCTATTCTCGTTTCTTGTTCTTTCTCTCGTTCACTCTTTCTTGCCCCAATTCCTCTTACTATTCTTGCCTCCAAGACCCGTTCCTCTGTTCCCTATCTTCAGCGCGTCCTCTTCGCGACTATGCTAGAGTCGTCTACTGAGAAGCCAGTCATCAGAGTCGCCGTCTTCAGCGCGCAGCCACACGACAAGCACTTTTTCAACTGTGTCAACCAGGAGTGTTTCCAATCGCTCCATGCCGAGCTTGTGTTCCATACCAGCCCGCTGTCCAAGGAGACCGCCGCCCTCGCTGGACGCTGCGATGCCGTGTGCGTGTTCGTCAATGACTGCGTCGACGAGGATGTCCTGCAGCTGTTGCTTGATCAAGGTGTTCGGGGTGTTTTTCTGCGCTGTGCTGGCTTCAACAATGTCGATCTCAAGGCTGCTAAGAAGCTTGGATTATTTGTCGCGCGTGTGCCAGCCTACTCGCCCGAGGCTGTTGCCGAGTTTGCCGTGGCCCTGATACTTACACTGAACCGACGGACACATCGCGCCTACAACCGCGTGCGGGAAGGCAACTTCGACCTCAGCTCTCTTTTGGGATTCAATATGCACGGCAAGACGGTGGGTATCGTTGGCGTCGGTAAAATCGGATTGGCGGCGGCCAGGATTTTTAAGGGCTTTGGGTGCAACTTGCTTGCGTACGATCCGTACGAGGTGGACGAGTTCAAGGCCCTCGGTGCATACACGACATTTGAGAATCTGCTTCAGCAATCAGATATTGTCACTCTACATTGCCCGCTCCTGGTCTCGACAAAGCATCTCATCAGCCGAGCCTCGCTCATGAATTTGAAGTGGGGTGCCATGCTCATCAATACGTCCCGCGGTGGAATTATCGACACGGCTGCTGTGATTGACGCGCTCAAGTCTGGCCAGATCGGTGCCCTTGGACTCGATGTCTACGAGAAGGAGGCAGGCCTGTTCTTCGTCGACCACTCTTCGGACATTATCCATGACGATGTCTTCCAGCGCTTGCTCACGTTCCCGAACGTACTGGTGACAGGTCATCAAGCGTTTCTCACGGGGGAGGCCTTGACTGAGATTGCTGAGACAACCTTGCAGAATTTGCAGCATTTTGCCCACGGCACCGCGTGCAGTAACGCCCTGGTCGGTGGGGATGCGATTTGAGGCTTCCTTTCAAGCCCTTTTGTTTTCCATGGGCCCTTCTGCCACCAGCACTCATAGATGTCGCCATCTTCTTAATGAACCGCACTCTTCCCACCTATTACACGTTTGTTCGTGATTGTTGTTAGCATATGCTGTTGACGTTCGCGCTCAGATTTCTTTATACCTTTACCGTCACTTTTCCGTTCCCTTAATAACCACCCGCTCAAACTCCACTCGTACTCAACAGTGACTAGCCCAACCTGTTCTGATCGGCATTTGGCCTTCCAATATTGAGCAGGCATCCTTAACAAAAGGCATTGTCGAAGCTTGACATAAATGACCTGTGAATGAGGACATACTAGCCGTCACTTAAGCAGCTCTCCTTAATATTCGCCCTGTATATGATATCCACTTGCTGTCAGCTGAGCAAAGCCTCCGGATGCTGAATAGAAACCCAGTCCTTCCGGACATTTCTTCAGCCTCGCCTCTGTTTCGACAGCCCATTAAAGAAACAAAACCTTGACATTTTCCTTGAACAAGCAAAATAACGTTGTCTTGGGGCACATAAGCAAAAGACCACAGCCTCATTTTGATACGGCCGCCTACGACCAAGCGACCCCGTATGTCGCTTTAACTTCTCCACCAGCGTCAAATCATGCTGTGGCAGTCTCCTTTGCTGCTCTGCTCTATCTGCGTCGTCTATCTTTACCCTTGTTGTTTTTTCTTCTCTTGGCTGTGCCTATGCGTTTCTTACCCTCGTTTCCATTGTCTTCGCCCTCCATTCAAAAACTATAATTCCGATGCTTTTCTTTCCCCTGTCCGTAATCTTGCAGAGAAAAGGCAAACAAACCAAGAAAAAGGCACGCAAACAATTACACCTATAGAAGCACAACCTTCACGCAGACAGACACAGTGTCTTCAAAGAACTGAAAAATGCACTGGACACGGTTCATTTTTTCTCATCATCAAACCTCAGCTCATCCTCTCCTCCCCTCTCATCCTCGCTCCTCTCTCTCTCACACACAAAAATAACGCCCACCTCGCCCGACTAGCCAGAACCAAAACACACAAATGTTGGCCTCACTAGAGTCAGAGTTTAGCACTATCGCTGCGATGTCGAGGACAAAACCGAAGCTGCTAAGCCTGACACAGAGTTTGGCACTGCCACCGCGAAGGGCCTGCCATTTTTTCATTTTGTACCTTCTCTCTCTCTTTCCTCCCCTTTTCTTTACCTCTCGTTTTTTTTTCTTTACCATTCTGTGAAAGTATCTATTCCCTTACACTTACAAATCCTTGTTCCATGTACCCACTTTTGCTTTTGTTCATAAATAATATCAACTCTGTACTTTTTCCCAACGAAATTATTTTTGTATCCATCCATATCAAAAAGAGCGTTTGAAATATGCGCACGGAGGGTCTTTTCCACCTATATCATCCCCTTTTTTCAAGTGGCAGGCCACTCACCAACTAGTCATCCATTATATGAGCAATGGGCATGAGGAGAACAAGATGTACCTAGACCTAGCCCCCACCCACCACCCTCGTCTCTTGTTTAAAGAGAAAGGCTTCCTCTTTGTCCAAATAAAAAAGGGGGTTTAATAAAACTACAAGCTCCAAGTGCACTTCCTACTTAACAGAAAGACCATACTCCTGGTTGCTACGAAGATTGGAATCCAAGAGATTCGACCGCCCCACATCTTCCCCATAGCCCGGCAGCACATCCCCCAATCCCCCATCTTGTGCACCGTCAGGACTGTACTCATACCCCGGCGCACTCTCCGAATACATCCATTCATCAACTCCAGCCGCACTTTCAACAACTTGCCCCTGCAGAACCGGCCGTCCAGACGCCAAGTTAATACTCTCCCTCCCAACCACATACGCAACCTGCACGGGTGCCTTGACCACCAACGGCTTCTCCCCTCCGGCATCCTCAAACAACACCCTAAACCTGACCGCATGACTAATCGTCACCCAGGGCAACACCTCAGACGTCAAGACCTCGGTCTGATTTCCACTCGCGTTAACGAGTTTCTCCCCAGCGGTTAGGTCCAATTCGAAGGTTTCGGAGTAGTCCTGGCCAGGGGAGGAGTGGACGCCTTCGGTGTACTGGTTTGGGTCCTTGACACTGACGAGGTTGGAGATTGTCTTTGTCTGGGTTGTGTTTATCATGGATCCGACACTCGCGCTTGCGTTGGTGTTGGGATTAGCGTTGTCGGTGGTGGCGCTGGGTGTGGTTGCGGTAGCGCTTGAGCGGTGGGTTGGTTTCTTGAATTTTTTCGGCGCCATTGGGTCATCTTGAATTCCGATCGGTATCCTATTATGTTTGTTTCGGCCATGTCATAAAATAAAAAAAAAAGGAGAATACGTTATGGTGAGTACCAGAGATTGGGGTCAGGCACAGCCTACTTTTAAAAAAAAAACCGCAACAGCTCAAAGTAGCGACACCCATGATAAGAAGAAAAAAAAAGGACAAAAACTTACATGCGACGCAACCCCTCCATGGAATTATAGGCTTCCGGCGAATTATGCACCACCTTCTCCGTCTGAATCATCTGCGCCTGAATCTCCTTCACCTTCCACCTCTTCCCCCCACCAGACCCCTTCATCTGCACAGTAATCGGAACAATCGTCTGCTTCACATTCACAACCTGTGGCACGAAGATCACCGCCATAAACCCTCCGTCCTTCTCGCTTCTGCCATCCCGTCTCGCATTACACCTGACACTATTCCTTCCAGACTGCTCAACAACACACTTGCGCAACACCAACGGCATCTGGATCGTCTTTCTCTTCTGGAAAAGCGAGCTAATCGTGGACCCCTTTGTCAGGTTGGCAGGGACGGCGATTGTGGTGAGATGGTACATCCAGATGAATTCCTGGGAGATGAGTTTTGTAGAGTCCGTCGTGGAGAGGTCGGAAGGGATGGCGAGTTGGAAGGGGAAGGTGTAGTCTCCGGGTGTGTATTCAGTGGATGATGAGGAAGAAGCAGGGATAGCGTCGAATTGGTTCCGGTAGATCGTCATTGGGTCCGAAGATGTCGAGATTACCGACGACCTGTACCCCACCACCGCTATTCATCAATCAAAAACATCAACAAATAATGTCAGCATCAGCACTTGGATATAATATGAACAGAGACATAGGTAAGGTGATAGGTAATGCGTGTGTATAGGATACCTTCGCAGAGGAAAACGACGCTGAGCTCTTTGAGATGAATGGTCTTGTCGACATGGAGGTGCACCACCCCGGAGACCTTGTGGACGACTCCTGGGGCGTTCCCAAACAGTTCAATTACGCCTGGCTCCCTTGTCTCTAACACCGTCTCGATCGTGTAGCTGTTCATCCTTTGTCTTTTGTTGTTCCTTGCTTGTCCTTGCTTGGGTAGTTGGTGAATAGAAGAATAAGCTGTGAAAGAAAAGTTGTGTGAAATAGAAAGATAAAAAATGAAAAGGAAAAGACGATCCTCTTTCCTTTATAGTTTTGTGGCGCTCAGCATTACATTTTCGCCAGTCCTGATGTTGCTGTGTGAAAGTCGAAAAACTTTAATTGCATCCACCTCACCTATCGGCAGTTCACCCGCTAAACCGGCAATTGACCCGTACACCACCCAACACACGCGCGCATCTGTTCAAAATGTCGACTTATTGCCCATGCGCACACACACACAGACACGGCGCTACTTTAGGAAAAAAAGGCAAACAAGACCAAAGCACAACTCTAAAAGAAAACGATCGTGACCATGCTATACCCATTTCCCATCCCCCTTTGTCATAACAAAACAGAGGAAATGCTCATTGGCCGCCAAAACCCTTCCACTTGAAAAGTCGAAGAGGAGGCGTGGATTCAGAAATTGGAACGATGACAGTCCTCGCAAGACGAAAAAAATCCTTCGCTATTCTCTCCACGTTTGTTTTTGTCGCCTTCCCTACACACCTTCCGAAGGTACCTTTCTACGCGTCATTCATCCATACTACAGCATTTTCGTTCACGGCCAGCCTGTAGGCTTTTTTCCCCCTCCTCTCGTCGACTCTATTGGGAAAAAAATGCCTCATCTACGAAATTCTCCCATGCACCTGTTACCACTACTCGTTCTTTACAACCACTCACCATCCTTGTCTGTCATACCTCCCTCTCTCTTGTCACTCCTTCGCTTTCTCAAAAAGCGGTTTGTTGTTGCCGCCAATGGCAAGCTCAAAGAATAAGGATAAACCGTCGTCATGTACCACACACACACTTTTTCGTCCTGTCTGCGAATGGGTAAGGCGATTTTGACACAGTCATCTTCGTGAGATGTCAAGACGACTAACAAGTTATCCCCTCCTCCGTTTTTGGGCCAAATTTGACCTGAAATTTATACGTGACTAGCAAGAAGACACCCTTCACTCTCCTTGTTCACGAAAAAAAATCATTAATGTTGACCTTCCCCTATGCCAACATGTAAAGAGAACCCAGACCGAGATCATCACCGAAATCTACTTTTTTTTCCCATTCCGGATACAACAATGAAAAATACACCATCAGTTCTAGTGACAATGTTGTCAGATCACAGAAAAAAAAAAAGTGATAACATATCTTACATAAGGCAAAATATTATGAATACGAGAGGTTAAATCACATAAATGAAATTGGCTCAAAAAATGCCTGACGAATTAACAAGCCTTCGAACAACTTCTTTCGAATGGAAAACGAACAAGAATTTTTTTTTGAGCAGGTTCAATTAGGCCTCATGCATATGCTCCATTCCCTCCCTCCGTTTCGTTCTCTTTGTTCTTTTTCTCACGTGCATGTGCCTGGAATGATCAGCCACATTTTCGGTTAATGGTCGATCATCGATGACAAAGATAATATCGAAAATGAATCGAAGGAGAAGACCAGATGCTCAAGGACAATAACCAAGGCGATGACAGAATCATTGATGAGAAGACAAGGAGATGTAACTTTTAAGATAGAAAATGTTTATTATTATGTACAAAAAGAGCAGAATGCAAGAGTGTTTTTTGGAGGGGGGGGGGGGGGGGGGTTGTGGATATATGATTGTAGAATGCAAAGTGAAGAACGATTTAGATCTTGGGGCCGACGGCGATGACATCCTCGGTGGCCTGGTCAGCATACTTGGCAAAGTTCTCGTTGAACAAACCAGCAAGCTTGGAGACGGTGGCGTTGAAGGTCTCGGGGGTTCCCTGCCAGGCAGTGGCGGGGTTGAGGACCTCGGCGGGGACACCGGTGACGGTCTTGGGGATCTCGAGGCCGAAAATGGGGTAGGTCTCGTACTCTGCGCTCTTCAACTCGCCGTTGTGGATAGCATCGATAATAGCACGGGAGTACTTGAGGGCAATACGCTTGCCGGTTCCGTAGGCACCGCCGTTCCAGCCAGTGTTGATCAACCAGACATCGACCTTGTGCTCCTCGATCTTGGCAGCCAACATGGTGGCGTACTGGGTAGGGTGGAGGACCAAGAAGGGCTGACCGAAGCAGGCAGAGAAGGTGGCCTCGGGCTCGATGATACCATCCTCGGTACCGGCCATCTTGGAGGTGTAACCGGAGATGAAGTGGTACATGGCCTGGGACGAGGTCAACTTGGAGACGGGGGGGAGAACTCCGAGGGCGTCGCAGGTGAGCATGACAATGTTCTTGGGCATGTTTCCAACGCAGGGGATCAAGGCGTTGGGGATGTACTCGATGGGGTAGGCGCAACGGGTGTTCTCGGTGAGGGACTTGTCAGAGTAGTCGACGACACGGGTGTCCTCGTCAAAGACGACGTTCTCGAGAACGGAACCGAAGCGGATGGCGCCGAAAATCTCGGGCTCCTTCTCGGCGGAAAGATCAATGGTCTTGGCGTAGCAGCCTCCCTCGATGTTGAAGACTCCAGTGTCAGTCCAGACGTGCTCGTCATCACCAATCAAGGCACGGGCAGGGTCAGCAGAGAGGGTGGTCTTGCCGGTTCCAGAGAGACCAAAGAAGAGAGAGGTATCGCCCTGGGGTCCCTGGTTGGCGGAGGAGTGGAGGGAGAGAACACCAGCCTTGGGCATGAGGTAATGCATGATGGTGAAGACACCCTTCTTCATCTCTCCAGCGTACTCAGTTCCAAGAATGACCATCTGGCGAAGCTTGAAGTTGATGGAGACGGAGGTGCTGGAGGTCATGCCGGTGGTGTATCTGTTGGCGGGGAAGGCACCGGCGTTGAGGATGGTGAAATCGGGCTCGCCGTAGTTCTTGAGCTCCTCCTCGGTGGGGCGGATCAACATGTTGTGCATGAAGAGCGAGTGGTAAGCGCGAGCGCAGACAACACGGATCTTCAGGCTAATTGGTTGTATTGGGTAAGAATGAGGATGACCATGGTTAGAAACATGTTTCAAAAGCAAGACATGACAAGATCGCATGCAGGGACTGATAAAAAAAAGGGGGGGAAGGTAAGACTTACCGGTACTTAGGGTCCCAACCAGCATATCCATCGAAAACGTAGAGACGCTCACGGGTGTTGAGGTAGTCGACAGCACGCTCATGGTTAATCAAGAAAGCATGCTCGGTCATCTTGGTGTTCACGGGTCCCCACCAGATATCCTCGCTGGTGGAGTCCTCATCAACAATACGCTTATCCCGGGGAGAGCGTCCAGTCTTCTTTCCGGACGAGGTGACAAGGGCACCGGCGGAAGAGATGGAGGTACCGGGCTCGTAGCGGAGGGCATCCTCGTAGAGCTTTGCGACGGATGTGTTGCGGAGGAGGTTGACGCGGGTGTAGTCAATACCGTCCTTGCCGACGGAGGCCTCGAGTTCGGGGTCGTGCTTGTGGATCGATCCAGCGGGTGACTTGGTCATTTTTGTAATGTGTGTTTGGGGGTAGAGAAGGGGAGAGGTAGAGTGGGGAGGGGTAAGCAAGAGTGCTTGAAAGAGAGTAAGGAGAGTGAAGAGGGGAGTTGAAGTGAATGAAGAGTAAAGGTCAAAGAATAAGAAAAGTGGGAAAGTGCCTTAGTATTTATACCAGCAGGAGTGATGGGAGGCGATCCGGAAGGATGAGGAATGGAAAACATATTAAAAGTGCACACGGAGCAAGAAAGAGAGGACCCCGATGGAAGTAGTTAACGTAAAGAAGAAACAAAGTAAAGAAAGTAAAGGAAAGAGGGCTAATTGAATAGAGAAAAGGGTGTCTAGGCACAGTCAACCTAAACACAAGCCTAGAAACAAGAAATTTTAGAAATGGTGCTAGTCTGACAGCATGTAATTATTGCCTTCGGTCATCCACGAGTCATCCTTTTCTTTACTATATGAATTCAATTCAATCGACAGCAAAAATAGATTCAACAAAAAGTCGGATCGAATGAGTCTTTTTTTTTTTTTTTCGGACCCCGGACACACTCTTAACTCAACACTCAACAGAAAAGAAAGCCCTTTCTCTTTGTCCTGTGTCAACACAGAGTAACCCTATTCGCTCTCCCTCTTCTCACTCTTCTTTTTCACACCCATACGGTTTCCGTCTTCTGTTCTCTATTTCCTTGGCCCACGGATTCCTCCGTTGACAGAAAGTCAAAAAATGAGGCTTCTTACTCTCCTGGTCAAGGTCCCGTAGGCGTGTCTTCTTCACCTCTGCCTTACACCTGAACACTCTTTCGCTGCTTGACACGCTGTTTTGCCATGAAAGAGAGGAGAGAAAAGGCGCTTCCGAGTCCTTCTGACATACACCCGATGTTTCCTTCCCTTCAATTGCATCTAAAAGAACAGGTGAGGCAAAGCAAAAGAGAGTGGGAATGAGCTCAACAAAAAAAAGAAAAATGAGGGGTAAAAAAAAAAGACGCAAGTACCAATCCAATTCCCCTCAATCCATTCTCCGACAAAAATTGGAGACACATCCACTTCCCAACAGCCAATGCAACAGTTGCAAAAGCACCTCTTTGTATGCCGCGAATGGTGCAAGTATGTTGTGCTTTTGTTTTGGGGGAGGAAAAAGGCGAAAAAGGTAGACGAGGGAAGGTACAGAAGAAGGGCGAAAAGGGAGCGGGAACTGAAGGAAGATGCGTGGGGAAGAACAAGGAAAGGCCAAAGAGAGATCCGCAAACGAACGAACGCACGAACAAAAAGGAACAAACTAAGGCGAGAGAATGAGATTCAGGGCGGTTGGTTGATGAATGCGGGGGACGCAGTAACAAAAGAGGCAGACAAAGGAGAGTGAGTATAGGGAAGGGGAAAGAGGATCACTCCTCTTCCACTCACGTCTCCTTTGTCTCTTACCGTTCACTCACTCCTGTCTCTCTGTTCCTCGTTAATACATCAAAAAAATGCAGAGATGCATGGACCAGGTCGCACCAGTTGAAATAAATGAGGATCAAAAACGGCGTCCCTTTTGTCCCTTTTCCTACCCCAGCGTCCCAACAACAGAACAAGGAGATCACTTTTGCCTTCTTCTTCCCGTCTGTCCGTTGTTAGCGGCAACAACACTTCGTAGGAGTGTCAATTGTCAACAATGCAAAACAAGGACAAGGACAAGACAGACCCATGCTCGACGGAGGAAATGAATATTGTCTATTATTGTCGAACAAAGGCGACCATTTCCTTCTCTTCTCTCTTTTCTGCAATGAGAATGAATGAACCATTGAGCCCTCTTCCGTTAAAGGAGTGGAAGGTAATGAAAGGGAAAACACCACAGACCCCGTTCCACTGTTTGACTCATGGGTGTGAAGAACCATGGAATGGGAATGAGAGTATGAGTGGTAATAATAGACCAGTTGTTGGACATTTTTCATGAGGAGACGCAAGTACCAACAGACAAAAAAGACGGTGACCCCTGTCCCATTCCTCCACATTCGTGAGAAAAATAATTATTTATCCCTTTTTTGCCGCTGACTAACATCTATGGCACTCATATGTCTCTTCCACTTGAATTAGACTAGTCTCATTCAATTGAACTACATAGTGCTACTCCAAAGCATGTCGCCATCCTGGCTCCCCAGCTCGACTCACGCCCTCCTCCTTCTCTCACTCTCTCATCGTCGCCAATTGCCTTGTGCAAATCTCCTTTCTTTCCACCCACCGATGGTGACTCCTTTTCTATTTCATCCCCCCGAGCAAGCGTTCCAATTGGTCCCCGCCTTTTTTATTTTTTATGACGGACCTTTCCTTCCTTCCTCCACACACCGAAGAAAAGAAAACCTTGTTTGTTGGTTGTCCCAAAGAAGGCAAACCGTGAAAGGAAAGAGCGAAAACCGCGGGGGAGTGTTCAAGAGTTGCACTGTGAGAGAGAGGAGAGGGAAATGGGCGGAGTGTGTGAAGGAAACGGAGTTTGGATGCCTCTCTCTTCTCTTTTCTAATTTTTTTTTTCCCTAAATGGGGTGGCGTTTTGCAAAGGATGGGTAGCCTTTCTCATATGGGAGTACGTGCGTGTGCTGGCTGGTTGTCTATGCAAATTGTCCTGTCCTGTCCCTGCAAGGCACTCATACCGAATTTTATTCCTTCTCTCAGACGTACTATACACATCCAACAAACGAGACAATAATGTCTTTCCCCTCTTTTTCTCGTCCCTTCATTACCTATCCATCCGCCTTGAACAAGGTAAGCAGCCTTTTCCCCCCCCCCCGTGTTTACGGTCACGGGGGATGTAGCAGTGTAGCATGAAGACAGAGTGCCCCGGGCCTTTGCATATACAAACGGACCAGGGGTCCTTTCATTACCATTCTACACGCAATTAGAGCGAAGAAAAAGAGGAACATGTGCTAAAATGGGGGGAATCGGAAGACTTTACAACTTTATTCTGCCGGAAATGTCCGACGACGTGTTCTCTTCATCACATCTCTTTTACTCTGAACAAAGGGGGAAGGAGAAAGGGGAAAGGAAAGGGCCAAACTGACATGATGCATAGATTACTCCGATGAAGAGGCGATGAAGAAAGAGTGTGCATGATCCCCCCTCTCTCTCTCTTTGGAGACACGCCCAATGCGGAGGAAGGACGAGAAGGAAAGAAAAAGGGTCAGATACTTTCCTCACACGACCGGACCAACATACGCAACTCACATCAACCACAGCCTCACATCGCCGCCTTCTCTTTTCGTTGCTTAGTTACCTCTCATCTCTCATAGCCACAGACACCAGTCCGGACGGGCAATGACTCCCTTGCGTCAATTTGAGGCCCGAGACAGAGAGACAGAAGAGACCGGACTTTTTCCGTCATTCTATACGATCCACGGAACACTCCAAAAGAACAACTCCGCCCAATATTCTTTGGTCGTGCCTCATTCTCCATCGATCTCTCACACCCACACACATACACAGACCCTGTTGCATTACCCGGGGAACACAAACAAGCAGTGGTTCTCTTTGTCCTTCTGCTTACATGAACAACAACAACAACAACACTTTTGTTCATTTCATTCTTCACCTTGCTTTTCCATTTCATTTCATTTAATCGATACACAGAACATTGGACAATTGGTAATGGGGGGGGGGGGTTTTGCACAGGTAAGGGGAGTCTTGCGATTTTTTTATTTTTTTTGTGAGTATGTAAAAAATTATTTTTTTTTAGGTCAAAGAAGTTTTTCAGAAGAGAAGGAGTGGATGTCAAAAGTAGAAAAGGCTATGTAAAGAAAGTCAAGAGGAAAGGACTTGTGAAGAAGGAAAGGTAGAGAAAGAAAGGTCTTGTAAAGAAAAGAAAAAACAATTGTGAGAAAGGAAAAAGGAGACATATCCAAATAAACTAGAAAAAAACTAGAAAAACCAAAAAAAAAGAGATACAAAAAATCAACAAGAAAAGAAAAGGGCAGGAAAGTGTAGGCAAAAGGAGAGAGAAAGGGCGAAGTGAAGAAAAAGAAAGTGGCAAACTAGTTTGGTCGGTGAATGCCCCCTCCTCCTCCAACACTCCAAATCCTACTCTAACTCCCCTCACTCCAACTCATCCACAAAAAGTACCCTAGTCTCAATTGCAATGCTGTTTTTGGTCTTTCGCATGCATTGTTGACGCTCGTAAAGCTCCTAGCAATGGTCCTCCTGTCTGTCTGGATTGATAAAGTCTTTTTTTTCCTCTTTTCATGACAATTTTGGTCGCGTTTTTTTTCTTCAGATGATCTTTTTTTCTGTTTTTTTCTTCTGCGAAGCGTCTTTTTTTTTTTGTTCTTCATACGCGTTTTTTTCAATCGAGCCAAACTTCCAACAAAAAACAAAAAGAAAAAAACAAAGGGAGAAAAAGGGAGGAACCATCAAGAAAAAGAAGCAGGGAAAGGTAGAAGGGACAAACTGCGACGTTTGGTGGGGCATAGTTGGTCGTCTACGCGCCAGAAAAAGAAATCACATATTGTTCCACTTCACAACACATCTCTGACAAACAAAATGTCGAGTGAGAACACAAACCCAAAGTAAAGAAAGAAAAATGAAATGAAAAGTAGTGTGTGAAAGCAACAAAGAAAACAAAGAAACAAAGTATGATGATGTGTGGGGGATATCAAAAAGTAAAAAACAACAAAAGGGAAAGGTACCAGAGTCCTAGGGGCTTAGGCGATGACCTCGACGGGGACCTTCTTAGGGACGGAGAGGGGCTCGGCGACAAAGAAGGGCTTCTGGGAGTGCTTGAGCTTCTCGGCACGGGCCAAGCTCAGGAAATCATCAAAGAGGTACTCGGTATCCTGGGGACCGCCCTTGGCCTCGGGGTGGAACTGGACCGACGAGAAGGGCTTGGTCAAGTGACGGATACCCTCGTTGGAGCCATCGTTGGCGTTGACAAAGTACTTCTCCCATCCCTGGACAACCGATCCGGGAGTAGACAAGACGGAGTCCTCAAGAGCATAACCGTGGTTCTGGGAGGTGATGCTGCAACGACCGTTCTGCATGTTGATGGCAGGCTGGTTGTGGCCACGGTTACCGAACTGGAGCTTGTAGACGTCCAATCCGGCAGCCATGCCCATCAGCTGGTTGCCCATGCAGATTCCAAAGATGGGCTTGGGGGCGGGGTTCTTGAAGGCTGTGGCCAGATTCTGGACCGTCTTGGAGGCAGCGCGGGGGTCACCGGGGCCGTTGGAGATGAAGAGACCGTCGTACTGGTCCATGACTTGGTTGAAGTCATAGTCCCAGGGGAAGACGGTGACGGAAGCACCGCGGGCGACGAGGCAGCGGAGGATGTTCTCCTTGACACCGCAGTCTACCAAAGCAATCTTGACATCTCCGAGGGGGTTGAGCTCATAGACTTCCTTGGTCGAGGCCTCGGAGACGAGGTTGCGGACGTTGGGGTTAGGGAACTCAACGACCTCCTTGTTCTCCAAAACCTCATCTCCAACCTCGAGCTTGGCCAAGGTCGATCCTTGATCACGGAGCAAATGAACGATCGCACGGGTGTCGACTCCAGAGATGGCAGGAATGCCCTCGCGAGCACACCACTCTCCAAGCGACTCAACGGCAGTCCAATGCGAGTACTTTGTTGCGTAATCGTTGACGACAATTCCTTGGCACTGGATCTTGTTCGACTCAAAGTACTTGAGCAAGCCAAACTGATCCTTCTCCTGCGAGGGAACACCATAGTTTCCGATCAAGGGCTGGGTAAAGACCAAGATCTGACCACGGTACGAGGGGTCGGTCATCGACTCAGGGTATCCAACAAGGGAAGTTGTAAAGACGGCCTCACCAAAGGACGAGATGGGGGCGCCGAACGAGGTTCCTGTAAAGACGTGGCCGGACTTGAGCTTGATCGCAGCGGGGACGGCCTTGGGGGCCTCGGAGTCGAACTGGTAGGGGGCCGAGAAGGTGCTGGCAGAGGGGGTCTTGGGGGCAGCCTTGTTGGCAGCGAAGACGGTGTCGGCGACGGTAGCGAGGGAGCGGACGCCTGAAGTCTTGAACGCTGAGCGGACGAGAGTGGGGCGGGTGGCGATGGAACGCATGGCCATGGAGCAGGTCATCAATGCGGCTTTGTTGAAGGCAGACATGTTTGCTGGTTGTTGTTGTTGTTTGTTGTTTGTTGTGTTTGTTGTTGTTGTTGAGTTGGACTACGGATAATCTCGTTTCTTGTTACGATAGGTTGTTGAAGAGTGCGATCGCGTCGATTATTATCTGTCGGATGTTGATTGATGTGAAGGTGAGCGAAATATGTTTTCTTTGAAGGCGGTGGTAAGAGAGTGACTGCTGAAAAATGACAATATCTTGATGGATAATTTCTTTGATGTTTTCCTTGTGTTTGTTGGAAAGGATGGGATCTGACCGGATTGTTATCAACTAGACGTTCGTCGTAGGAAGAGGATTACAGCGGTATCGAAACGATTGAAAGGGGGGCGAGTGAAGAAGGTGAAAAAAAGGAGTGTTCACAAAAGAATTTGACAGAAAGAGATCAAAATGAAGAGAAAAAAATGGTGCGATGTGTGTATATGAAAAGAGAGAGAAATGGAGCTTTAAGCAAGAGAGAGAAGAGGGTGCTAAAAGGAGCTTATGAAGGTGTCAAATTAATGTAGAGAAAGAAAGGCTTTGCAAAGGGAAAAGGGCTTTTAGGTGAAGGTGTGTGAGAAGCGAGGAGGTGTTGAAGAGGGAAAGAGAGTGCTGAAGAAAGTGAGAGTAGTGTGGAGAGGGTGTGCAAAAAGGTATGTAGAAAACTAGTTGCAGAAAGGGCTTGGGACAAAAAAAAAAAAAAGTGGGTAATGGGTACTGAATGGCGGTGTATCGATACGATGTTTCGTTGTTTTTAAGAGGCTTTAGTGGTTTGGATTGCTGTTCTTCCAGACTGTAGGAGGTAAAGAGAGAAAACAAAAGGAGGAAACGTGAGAGTTAGTAACCGAGGCCATGGTGTGAGAGTTAACATAGGGAGTAGAAACAATAGGAAGGGAGTGCCAAGTTACCTTGGTCAGAGATGTAATCGGCAGAGTTCTTTTCTTGCGAGTGGGAGTACATGGAAAGGATGTACTACTGAGGCAGAAGAGGGGGTTGTTGGGGTTGGCGGTAGAAGACTTTGAAAGTGTTCGCCTTTAGCAGAGTGTGAGTCGCAGGTGGGTTGGTTGGGTTGGTGGTAGTTGGATTGGATTGAAAAAGAGAAAAGGAAGAGAAAAAAGAGGGAAAATGAGAGACGGTTGGGATATTTATATAGAGGAGGGAGGCTGGATGAGTAGGTGTGAGTGAACGTGAGCGAGAAAGAAAAGAAGGGAGAGGGAGAGATAAGACAACAGCAGCCAAGTGGTCCACATTAGATTGGGCAATCTCCTCTTTGCATACGTGAGTGTGTGGGTGATGTGTGGGTGTTTGATATGTATCCACCCAAAGTACACAACAGACAGACAGGGCTCCTTTCTTTCCATCCGCGTGGTCATCGCAACTCATCAAACCATCTCCATAGGCCCATACCAAATATCATAAATAAGTTACAAACAAAAATCTGCTATCACACCTGCCTTCGTTCTCTTCATCGTCCACAACAGCAATACGGCCACTCGCCCCTTGGCTCTTTCTCCTCCGTCATCGCTATTCTTTCTCCCTCTCAATCCGCTTCCCTACCCTTGATCCGGATTGGTACCCCCTAGTTTCACCTTCAACAAGCCCTTCTGTCTCTCTCCTACCATCATTGATACTTTTCTATTTATTTATTTTCCAGAGCAGTCTCAAAAATCTCCGGTGGATGGGTTGGATCATGTCAAAGTGACTCAAAACCTTAATCAATCAATCATTACTGGTTCGTCATGTGATCAAATGTCACGGGGATGGTCAGTTATGCGTCGGCCATTTAAAATATCTGATTTGGTTCCGATCGA
This sequence comes from Linnemannia hyalina, assembly GCA_019671135.1. Taxonomy (NCBI): domain Eukaryota; kingdom Fungi; phylum Mortierellomycota; class Mortierellomycetes; order Mortierellales; family Mortierellaceae; genus Linnemannia; species Linnemannia hyalina. Next base: position 1,927,600 of record JAHRHY010000010.1, read on the forward strand.
AGTGAGATCGACAAAAAGCACGGACAAGAGAAAGAACGACAATGTAAAACGAAGGTCTCCATTCCTTCTATTCTCATGGTCTCCTTGTTGTTTTAGCTTCAGTTGATGGGATATGTAAGATTCACAAACTGGTTTATTGTACAGTTCGTGGCAACAAAAAGGAAGTTACAAAAAAAAGAGGGTAGCGAATGTAATCTACCAATGCCAGCGACGCTTCTCAAACTCAACCCCTCTCTCTCCTTCCACTCCTTCAACCTTCGCCTCTGCCTCTGCCTCACCTCCCTATTCCTCACGCTTGAAATGCCACGTTCGGAACTTCTTTTTCTCCAAGGTCTCCAACTCGCCAATATCCTTCTGAGATCCGGCAGCAGCTCCAGCAGCATCAAACCTGTCGTCAACATTGCGCTTCTTCTGCTCGGTCTTGAGTTGTCTCTTCTTGGCCGCGCCGTTGCCTTTGCCCTTGCCCTCGATGTGAGACGTCATCACCACCCTGACTTCGAATCTTCCAGCAGCTCCGCCCTTCCCATTCCACTCCCGCCATATCGACTCGGGCGCCTCATCTTTTCCATCACCGCGCTTGGTCACAGCAACAACAGGAAAGATATTAGGCCTGCTTATGAGGCTCCACCGCGAGTCGTCCTTCCTCTTTTCATCCAATGCAGGATCGGACCGCATGGTCACCCCAACAACATCCTTCCATTCGCCTCCTGCTGGGGAGGTTGTCTCGTCACGCTTCTCCATCCACCGTGCCTTCCCGAGCAGCTCCAACATCTCCTCATCGTCATCTCGCTTTGTAGCATGTCCAGGGTGCATCGACAGTTCACTACTAGATGGATCGGGTTTTTCGACAGCTGAAGGGTGGGTCTTGCCCAGACCGGACGTTTCTTTCACGCCACTGACAGCAATGCCGCTGCCGCGACGGTTGAGGAGAGGTCCACGAGGACCGACCGGGACTCTGAAGGCTTCTGGGTCGGCCTGCTTGACACCGTTCACTAAGGGGGCGCCGGGGTTGGAGATGGGAGCTGCGTGGACGGCGGGTGTGTTGATGACGGAGAGTACTGCCAGGAGTGCCATCGAGAGGGTAATCAACTTGGCGGCCGAGGAGATCGAAGGCGTGAGTATCATTTTTTTTGTTTTGTTTGGTGTTGGTTGTTTTGTGTGCTGTGCTTGTTTGTTTTGTATGTGTGAGGTGGAGAGATGATTGCTGCTTTTGTTTTTGTTTACTTGTTGGTCTGTGTGTTGGTGATGATGAATAAACAAATAGAGAGCCTGAGATCCGTGAATATTTATTAGCTCTTGCGCGGCTGTGTCATGATCTTCTTTACGGTTCCCTGGCATTGAATCTTCTTGTAAACAGGTAACCAGTCAGCCATCTGGGCAGACAGATCACTTACAAGGTTCTATTACTTTAGTTGGGTCTAGGAAAGGAGAGAGGGGGCTAATAAAGAAAGAGGCTGAGAAAAAAAAGGAGGGCAGTAATGAAGAACAGCAATGCTACTTTTACTGGACAACAATGGGAATCATTGGCAAATGGACAACATGGGCGTGATGAGAGGCTGTGCTGATGAGGGAGGGACCTTGGATGAAGAAAGCTGAAAGGGAGTAATAGAGAGGGGAGACAAAGGGCTGGTGTCCTGGGAAAAAGGAAAATGCCTTAGAAAACATGGAAGTAGCTATGACGCCCATTTCTATTAGACTTATGCTCTGTGTTCCCAAGAAAAACATTGGGATATGTTCTCTCCTAGAGATCACAGACAAGGCGGCCAAGATAAGGGACGAGTATAATGTATAGTGATGAGTGCTTCGTGTAGAAAGTGTGGCGACAGACGTTGTGACCAAGAATGAGCTATTCCTAGAGATCTCGTTCAAGAAAACTAGAGGGAGGAAGGTGAATCGCTGTGTGTGTGTTTGTCAAGAACTCATTGGAATGAAAGCGCGCAAGCACGTTCATTAGCGGGAAAAGAAACTTCTCGTATGTTGAAAAAGCGTATACACCTGTTGTCTTCCACTAGTACCAAGGAATCATTCACAGAGCCAGGAGCCAGGACCAACACAGAAACAGCACCAGCACCATCGCCATCGTCATCGTCAGCTGTTATAATATGCAAGAATTATCAAAACAATCAAGAATCAAACAACAAGAATAGCGACAACAACGATAGATAGGGAACTGTATCAGCAACATCATAAATGCCGCAACGACAACATCGATGCCTAGTCCGCCGTGCGTTACACATTTTGCTTGTTTTGTTCCTGACGCGACAACAACAAACAGCACCCATCAGCTTCATCAACAATACCCCTCAGCTCATCGACTAACAATAACCAGCACAATGACTACCTCATCACGACAAAGGTAATGACAAACACACACGCGGCAGCTCTCTTGGATGTATTGGATACGCCATCTGGATGGTGATGGTCGTGATCGATCAAGTGAATCTATTTCGAGAGTATTATATGTTATCGTTTCGAGGAATGCGGGAAGCAGCAGTCGGCCCACTCCCAAAGGGTACGCCCTTGGCCTACCGCCCTCTGAGTTCATCGATTTATCGACCCATTGGGAGTTTGGTGCAGAGGCATGATATATGCCAGTAACAATGACCATGACAATAGCAATAGCAATGACAGTAGTTGACAGTGGCAATATCAGTAACCAGGCCTCAGTAGGAACAAACAACTAACGTGAGGAAGAGAGAGAGTGTGTGTGAGAGAGAGAGACAAGTGATCATTAGCCAGTCAGGCAGTCGGAGATGGAGAGATAAGACAAGTTAGATAACGTGCCACTTTTAATCAATCAGCCAAGGCGTTCCACTGATCTACAACAAGATACCATCACTACCACCCATACCGTTAGGCTCTTGTACGCTGCTGGTGAGTACTTCTACTGTATCCCTGTGGTTTTGATTCCTCGTTGTTGTCAGTGGAAAGAAATTGAAGGTGATCCATGCTGCGCTACAGTGACATATGAAATCATCGGGCAAGGAAAACATAGAGATGTGGGTCTATGCCATACATATACACACACGCAAGACAACGCAAGTTCTCTCTTTCTCTTTTTTTCTTCTTCACCCTCTCCATCACACTTTCTCCATTCCACCTTCCGCATCCTCACCCAGGTTGTGAATCACTCCTTCCATTCCATTCTTGACATTCATTCATTCATTCATTCATTCATTACATCTCTTTTCTTCGACCCTTCACCTCCGCCTTCACTCCCTTTTTATTCACACCTGACAGAGAACGCGACACCCACGTAGAAACAACGCAATAAAAAGAACCCCTCACCTCTCGCTTGAACCTCGACCGGCCAGTCGACACTCGACAATAGGTACGCGCCTTTGTCATATTTAGGCCTCAGGTGAAGGACACCAGACCATTCTCTGTGTGGACAAGCCTATTAAACTCCCACTGCTCTCGATAAACCATAGAAACCCTTCTCAAACCTTGTCCCTGGAAAGCACGAACCAGTGTCACAACCACCTTTTTCATCTCGGGTATGTTCACATACATGACGACTTGTAGCGTAAATGATCATTACCGCCCTTGTTTAGATCCTAATCCTCTGCACTCTTCCTACCTTAGAACAGCCTGTCTTCCAACTTCTCGCTTTTATCGCCTGCAAAGCAGCCACTCTGTCCATCTTAACTGTAAGTTCCACAGAACATTTTAAGATCACGCGACTAGGATCATGGCGGATGTGGACATGGGTTCACGACCACAGTGTCAAGGTGAAAGATGGTGTTGAAAAGGTGATATTGCAAGGATGTTCACCATTCTTCCTCTTCTTTTGCAAAAATGGCGAAGGGATGAAATGACAAAGCAGAAGAGATGAAAATAGAGCTAAAAAATACCATGGGTCACTTCTTGCATGCCATGTCTCAACCATGCATACCATTAGGACCTTCCTCGTCATCACTCCAGTTTTCCTATCAAGTGCCATCGAAATTGACGGCCCTGCCTGAGCTTTTCTAACCCTGCACTCTACAGGTATGTTTGCCTGATTGACATATTACGACATCATTTAGTGCTTTTTACAATCAGGTTCGCTAACTTGCCGACAATTTTTGCTTTTGTAGGACATATAATACTATGGCCACTTTCAATCAGGGCAAGGCATCTGCCGTCTCTCGTTTAATGCCCAGTTCTGGCCAATCTCGGTTCATTCGACTGAAGGATGCGGCTAAGGAATTGCGTCGAGTGAACATCACCTCCAAGAAACGGACGGTGCCCAATGCACTCGCCTCAATTCAATTCAGGACGATTGGTATACTTATTCCTCAGGACTACACAGGAGGCAATATCTCGACTGCCATCACCGCATCAACCATCACCACTGCCTCCACAGCCACCTCTGCGACCATCGCGACCAACGCCGTCACTACCACCACTGTTAACACTGCTACCTCTATCAGCAATGCCGTCTTCTCAAGCTTACCTCCGACCGTCTCGCAGCCTTGGCTGCATGCTTTCCCTACGAACGTCAGCCAGCCCTCGCTTCACGTCGCATTGCCGCCTCCTGGATCTCACTTCGAAACTACATCGCAGTTAGCCTACTGCAACAATTTACTCCTCATTCATCTGTCGCCCTCATTGGCAGCTGCGAGTACATTTGCCTCTCTGTGTCCGTCTCAGCAAGCATCTATAGACACCATCCTTAACAGCGAGGAAGAACAAGGTCGCATCCGTGAGTTGACGATTATGCTCATTGAGGAGTTCGCTTCAGATGTTCTCAAGACGTCGGAGAAGGTCTTTGAAGTCGCCTTGCTTGGTCCTTATCTTGACAAGGAGTATTACCGCAAGTTGCTGAACTGCTTCATCGCTGAGTTCGAGACGGCGAGGCTGTTGGACATCGATCTACTTCAGGGATTGGTTTGGCTTGTTGAGTGTGCAAGAACCGACTACCTTCTGCCCGACGACCTGGTCCGTATTCTCGTTGTTCTTCGGACTCGACTTCAGGAGACCCACCACCAGACAGCCAAGCATCCTTTCTACCTAACGTTGGCGCTTTCTCGCCTCCTGGACATCATGGTCGAGGGAAAAGTGCAGGACCTGAGACGTGTCATTGACCATGAGCCATTGACTTCGCTCTTGGGTCAGCTGGTAAACAGCCCTGATCCGCATCTCAAGCACCAGGTAGTCTATGCTCTTCAAGGTCTGCTTCATGTGCCAAATGACGAGACACGTCGCCAGTACATGTTGCGACAAGCGGGAAACACTGCCATGGGTCTTCTCGGTGTCGCTAGTGTGTGTAAACTGGACCTAGGCGAGTTCAGAGACGGAGTTGAATATCTATACAAGGCTGCGGGGGAGGCTCATGAAGTCGGCACCAAAATAATCGGCGGAGTTCAAGCACTACTGGAGAGTGGCCAGGACATTGCTGCGAGTGTCAAGGGAGGCATTTTGTCTGGCGGTCGACGACTATGGTATATTGCTCTGCGCGAGGCTCAGGGACATGTTCGGAACGGTTGGCTGGCGGATCTCAACCATTTGGTCTTCGAGGCGCCCTGTCGTCAAGATGTCGAGTTTCAGTGGGGCATTTGTCAGCTCCTTGGAGAGATCGTCGTTGATCTACAATGGGATATCGCCACCCGCCAACATGCCATCGACTTTCTTGCCGGGTTGTACAGAAACGAGACTGCTTGGACTTCCAACGCCGAAGTGCTCAGACGGATCCTGACCATCATTCGCCAAGCCGCAACCTTGCCGGACATAATCGTCTCGGACCACGCTCAATTGATGCTCCAAAGTCTAGAGAAGGAAGGAATTGCTGTAAAGCAGGCTCTGTATTGTGATGTCTTGGCCGGTCCTCCCCACCCTTACTCATTGCAGACTCGATGTCCAGTGCCATCGTCTTCCCCTTTACTTGCTCGGGTTCAAGCTGTTCCTGAAGTGGAGTATGACCTTTACAGATTGCGAGCCCAGCGACTGAAAAAGCGCGAGAACGTGATATACACTCCACCTCAGGCCAAGCCCTCCCTCCAGTCTTCTGACGATACATTGTTTCCGCTGATGGAGAAGGCGCTCGAGTTCTTGGCAGGTTCTGGTCTTGTGCTTCTGCTGCTGGGCGATTCAGGAGGAGGCAAGACGCTTTTCAATCTTCAGCTCGAGCGCACACTTTGGAAGGGGTATAAGCGAGGCGGCGCGATCCCACTACACATCAACCTTCCTACCATCAACAACCCACAGGAGGATATGATCGACAAACAACTGCGACGACTTCGCTTCTTTTCCGACGCGCAGATTCAGGAACTCAGGCAGAGCCGGCAGTTTATTGTCATCTGCGACGGATACGATGAGAGTCAGCTCAAGAAGAACCTCTACACCACCAACCTACTCAACCAACCGGGACAGTGGAGGGCCAAGATTATCGTTAGCTGTCGTAGCCAGTACCTGGGTCTGGACTATCGTACACGATTTCTGCCGACTATCGACCCTTACCAGAAACCAGTGGCTGAGCATTTCCAGGAAGCAGTGATCGTGTCGTTTTCGAGAAACCAGATCGAGCAGTATGTCGAACAGTTCGTCCAACAGCCACCTCCACATACCACCGATGCTGCTCAGCCTTGCTGGACCACCAAGGATTACATGAACAAGCTCACCAAGATCCCTGGTCTGATCGAGCTAGTTTCTAACCCCTTCCTATTGTCACTTGCCCTGCGAGCTCTGCCCAAGATCGTCCACTCTGAACAGGACTTGTCCCAGGTCCGCTACACCCGCGTTAGATTGTACGACAGTTTCACGAATCAATGGCTAGAGACGAACATGCGACGTCTGGAGGGCAGTGTATTGTCATCGGAGGCGCAATCGACATTCGACAGCCTACTCGAAGCTGGTTTTATTCAGTACGGGCTCAGCTATCAAAAGGATCTTGCCGCGGCCATCTTTCGGCACCAGGATGGAGCTCCAGTGGTGGAGTACACACATCTTCACGACAGTCAAACTTGGAAGGCGGCATTCTTTGCGCCGGGTACCCTGGCCACTCTTCTGCGAGAAGCAGGCCCGATATCTCGATCCGGCAACCAGTACCGGTTTTTTCATCGCTCGATCCTGGAGTACCTTTATTCACGTACCATTTCCGATCCTTTCGACCTCAACCAGGTGCCAAAGCATGGAGCTGCCGTAGCAGAGTCCATCGAGTCCTTTGCCGCCCATCCCTTGAACCAATGGAGCATCATCAGAGAGCCGTCGATCCTGCAGTTTCTGGCTGAGCGCGTGGAACTGGACACCTCATTCAGGAACCTCCTTCTTGTGGCCATTGAGAACTCGAAAACGGATGATACGATCAGCCTAGCAGCAGCGAACGCCATCTCTATCCTAGTCAGGGCAGGAACGCGATTCAACGGCGCAGACCTACGAGGAATCAGGATTCCGGGAGCTGATCTCTGTGGTGTCGAATTAGATTCTGCGAACCTCGAGGGAGCCGATCTAAGTGGCGTCAACATGACCAAAACGTGGCTTCGACAAGCGAACCTTGGCAGTACGCAGATGTCAGGAGTTCAGTTTGGGGAGTTGCCACATCTTGTGCTGGAGAAGAACAGGGTCGCTCGCATCGTCTTCTCATCTGATGGAGGTCTCCTCGCGGTGTCGACAGAACGTTTGATAGTGGTCGTTTTCGACACGGCGACATGGACTATTGTTGCAGCTCATACTGGGGGAGTAGCCACTGACATTTCGCCGACCACCCGCGAGCTTGCCAAAGGAGGCAAGGACAACTCCGTGGAACTCGTTGATATCCTGACCGGTGTACTTCGGCTTGCCTTGGTTGGCCACGACGATGGTGCTACATGCGTTTCCTTTTCACTCGACGGCACCCAGATCGCCACTGCCAGCAATGACACTACCGTGCGCATCTGGTCGACAGTCTCTGGAGATACCCTTCACACCCTTCGCGGCCACTCCGAATCTGTCACTGGTGTTGCTTTTTCACCGAGCAACGTTCAGCTTGTATCGTGTAGCAAGGACAAGACACTACGAACATGGAACGCTCAGACAGGAGAGCCTCTGTTTATAATGAATGGCCACACCGACCCTGTGCTATGCGTAACATATTCTCCCGATGGAAGCCAAATTGCTTCAGGAGATAGCAGCGAAGCAGCTGCACTATGGAGCGCACACACAGGCCAGCTCCTTCATGGTCTGAGCAGCTCGGTTGGGGTAGTTTCTGGTGTGGCGTTTTCTCTGGATGGTCATCAACTCGCGTCCTGCGGCGAGGACGGGACAGTTCACCTGTGGGACGTCTCTACTGGTGAGTGTATCAACGTTCTTTCTGGACATCTCTTTGGCGTCACCAGTGTCGCCTATTCACCGACAGGAGGATACATTGCTTCAGGATCAGTAGACGAAACTGTGCGATTTTGGAAGGTTGATGGAGCCTTGTCGGATGCAGCAGAGTCAGGCGTCCATGCCAAAGCGTGGCATAATGTCGACATGTCGCCAGATGGTGCGTGGATTGTTATTAGCAACATTGATGACGGTGCGGCACAGCTCTGGGAGACACAAACAGGAAAACCAGGAACGATGTTGAAGGGTCATACAGAAGCGGTTAACGATGTTGCATTTTCACCCTGCGGACAACGGATCGTCTCGGCCAGTGATGATACAACTGTACGACTTTGGTGCGCCCGAACGGGAGCGTCTTTGCAGATCCTTGAAGGTCACACAGTGTCTGCCGTCGGTGTCACTTTTTCACCCGATAGTTCTCAGATCGCTTCCACCAGCAAGGACAGGACCGTAAGGATCTGGGACATAGAGACCGGAGTGCCTGGTCGTATCCTGGAGGGTCATACGGACATAGTTAGAGGAGCGACATATTCACCGAGCGGTCATCAACTCGCTACTTGCAGTGATGACAAGACCGTGCGACTATGGTGCACCCAGACTGGAGAGCAACTCTTCATCATGGACCATTCTGCAGAAGTAGACAGAGTGATGTTTTCCCCCGATGGACAAGAGCTCGTGTCAGTCTCGATGTCGTATAGTGAGCTTCGGTGCTGGGATCCGCAAACTGGCGAGCGTCTTGAGAGACTGGACCTGGAGGCAAAACCCTACGGCGTGTTTTGCTGTTGCTCTTCACCCATCATCAAGGAGCAACAGCGACAGCGACTTGTCGTCACCTCTGGAACAGATGGAATCATGCGTATATGGGATCGAACTAATTCAGGTCCTTGGTCTGAAGTCTTTCAAACCAAGATCGGGATCAACTTCAGGATTCTATGGAGGCAGAGCAGTTCTGGGGACTCGTACCTGGTCGCTTTGGGTGTTGGATCTATCCGTGTCTGGAGACTGGTAGAATTGGAAGAAAACAAGTACGTCTTGCGACTAGTCTGGAGTATGGGCAAGAAGGAGCTGTCGCTGGAGAATGCAAACTTGAGTGGCGCAGTTGGATTGAGCCCTGTCGATCAAAAGTTAGCGGAGCAGCGTGCGGCTATTATTTATCCAACCAAGAGTTATTAGTTAGTCAAACAGCTTTTGAAAGCGCAGAATAAAAATATACAAGGGCAAAGGTGTTTATCGTTGGTTCCGTTTGTCTTATCTCGTATGTTAGGAGAAGATATAGGCAGTGAGTGCTTGCGAGAACGAGCATAACATTTTGTTATGGGTCAACAGAGAAATCAGAAAAATGATTCACGCAGTGTAACCCAAAATTATTATCTACCTTGGTTTCATGGGGGGTCTTTAAGCATGGTCCATGGTTCACTATGACAGGTTTAAGGAAAGGTATGTGTTGTAATCTTGTGTTTGCTGTTCATTCTTTTCGCTAATTTATCCCTTTGGTGCATTGGGCACCAATCTTAGAAATTGTCTGTTTTCCTTTTTGTCACACCCATTCTAGATGTCCTGAGGTGGGCCTGTTGTGGGTGTGACAAAAAGGAGAATTGACATGTTATCATACAAATGTTCAACAACTCAACCTGTTCTCACATCCGCCTAGACCTTTGACCTCACCATCTCTCACCTCCCTCGCCCTTCATTGTGATTGCATTCAGTCGCCGACATCACCAGCTTAAACGGGAAAAATAAAACTAGATACGAATGAAGGGGATTCTTCCCATCCTCTCCATAATTGGCAACCTCCTCCTTCCTAACAAACACTCCAACAACCGCTCGTCAGCAGCGCGTGGGTCCTTGGTCGCTCCAGGGCACCTTCCTTCATCATGTGTGGCTAGCGAAGCGCCACACGGGCAGAGACCATCGTGTGTGATGTAACCGTATCCTTGACTCCAGTCACCTCGGGGGCCTGTGTACTTGGATATCTTGTCCTTGGCAGAGATACCCTGGGTCTGCTCCCACGCGATCGTCGCGGAGCACTGAGGTTTCCAGATCAGCTCCGAGGCCTGTGCCTCCTGGTAGCCAACAAACTTGTGAAGAACCGTCTTGGCGATGGACATTAGGGTCCGGAAGACCGCGGACCATTCAGTCAACATGCTTATGGGAGTGATGCCTCGGAGGAGGTTCGACACGTTCCACATCGGGCTTTCGTCTCGATCGGGAGCAGGACTACCGCTGTGCACGGCTCGAGCTCCACCGATGGAGGAAAATCCTCGTACATGATCCGCATCCGAAGGGGGCCACCAGTGTATGGGTACTGGCCTCGGTACCTGACGACCCCTGTCCACCGCGCGTTTGTATTCCCGCTTTCTGGCTGCGTTGTAGCTGTTTGTCGCCTGCACACCCCACTCGTTAATCTTGCCCACGGTCTCCTTCCAGATCTCAGTGGTGGGCTTGCGAGCCTGCACCTCTTTTTTTTTTTTTCGTACACAATTTTATTTCTCTGACAAACAGCATAGAGAAGTTATTTGGAAGTAAAAGGGAACTACAGACCAAACTCTTCAGTGCACCATCCACCAGTCGCAGTCCGGTCCAGAACCTGGCTCTGCGCAACAATTGTCGCTGCTCTTCACAGCTTAAACGGAAGAAAATAAAACTAGATACGAATGAAGGGGATTCTTCCCATCCTCTTCATCATTGACAACCTCCTCCTTCCTAACAAACTCTCCAACAAACGCTCGTCAGCAGCGCGTGGGTCCTTGGTCGCCCCAGGGCACCTTCCTTCACAATGTGTGGCTAGCGAAGCGCCACACGGACAGAAACCATCATGCGTGATGTAACCGTATCCTTGACTCCAGTCACCTCGGGGGCCTGTGTACTTGGATGTCTTGTCCTTGGCAGAGATGCCCTGGGTCTGCTCCCACGCGATCGTCGCGGAGCACCGAGGTTTCCAGATCAGCTCCGAGGCCTGCGCCTCCAGGTAGCCAACAAACTTGTGAAGGACTGTCTTGGCGATGGACATTGGGGTCCGGAAGACCGCGGACCATTCAGTCAACATGCTCAAGGGGGTGATGCCGCGGAGGAGATCCGACACATTCCACATCGGTTTCTCGTCTCGATCGAGAGCTGGACTACCGCTGTGCACGGCTCGAGCTCCACCGATGGAGGAAAATCCTCGTACATGATCTGCATCCGAAGGGGGCCACCAGTGTATGGGTACTGGCCTCGGTACCTGACGACCTCTGTCCACCGCGCGTTTGTATTCCCGCTTCCTGGCTGCGTTGTAGCTGTTTGTGGCCTGCACACCCCACTCATTAATCTTGCCCATGGCCTCCTTCCAGATCTCAGTGGTGGTCTCAGCTGCCGAAGGGCATTTCCAGACGTGATCGTTATCCTCCTTCTCGAGCTCGCATCGTCGGCACACGCATGTTGGGTACAGGTTGGGCTTGCGAGCCTGCATGGAGTTCAGAGTGGGCAGCATTCCATGCAGCTTTTTGATGTGATGTGTTCTTTGATGGGAGTCCTTGCTGTTGCTGTAAAAGGTGAAGACTGCGTGCCTGTCGTGGACATAAGCCAAGGTCGAGTTCCATTCCACGTCCTCGATGTCAGGGATCGCCCTCTTGACCCGCCTCTGTGACGTCCAGGCCTGATGGTGACGGATTGTCGATTGTTGTTTGAGGAGCTGACGTAGATCGATTTCAACAATCCCGCCGTAACAATGTGCAAAGGTCGTGATATCCGTCTGTTGAGTGAGATCCACCATCCAGGGCACTGAACCACTCTGTGCTGCCACCTTCGCCGCCTGATCCGCAAGTTCGTTTCCGTGGATGTTGCTGTGACCTTTGATCCACACCACCTCAACCCCGCCTGGCCGAGATTCCACAACCTGACAAAGCACCGCCCAGATACCCGCATATGTACTCCTGAATCGCTTCCTCGGTAAGGTGTCCCGACGATTCTTCACCAGGCGACTATACTGATCCACCACTGACTGATTGTCCAGCTTGACCACAATGTCCTGTTCCGGTGGTGCTGACAGGACTGCGGCTAATAAGCCCATGAGCTCGGCCTTAGCCGAGGATGCGTGACCGTCCGTTCGTCCTTGTACTGTCAGAGGGTTGTCCTGAGTGAGATCCACCACTCCAAAGGCCTGGGATACTTCTAGCGTTCCCGAGTTCAGAAGAGATCCGTCAGAGTACAGGACGCGAGGGGTGGAGTTGTCGACGTGTGTGTCCTGAACTACGCGCATGGACGCCGCCTCTACTGGAGACAGGCAAAGGGGGCCGATCTGTGTGGTCGGGGGTCCTGGTACAGGCGGTGGTTGGACTTGATGGCGTTCTTGCAAAGGAAAGCTAGCATCTGTGTCAAAGGCTGGTTTGTATCGTGGTTTCGTTTCCTTGAGGCTGGATAGGATCTCTTTTAGGCGAGCGACGACCAAGCGGTGTTGTTGACGGAGTGCTTCCTTGTCCTTTTTCTGCTGCAGTCTCCTGGCTTGGTGTTGTTGACGGAGTGCTTCCTTTTCCTCTTTCTGCTGCAGTCTCCTGGCTTGGTGTTGTTGATGGAGTGCCTCTGTTTCTTTCTGCTGTTGCAGTTTCCTGGCTTGGGAGGATTCCAGCTGTTGCACCCTCAATCGATAGTCCTCTGCTTTCCTGGTCAGCCTGATCTCCAAATCCGAGCGAAGAGAGACAAAGCGATGAGCACGGTATTCGTTGACGGCCTCGGTGGCCCGGCGACGTATCCCAAGGGCGACGGTCTTGCGACGACTAGAAATTGACTTGATGCGGGCGGCTGCGTTGTCGGCCTGAGTATTGGTCATCAAAAGAATGGCAGCCAGTTCTTGTGGTTTCCTGGCAAGTTGACTCCAGTATCGGCTTCTGAGTCCATCATACTTTGTGTTGTCTGCCGACTGCGAGCCTGCACCTCGGTGGCCCGGCGACCCACACGGGGCCTTCTGGGGCCCGAAAAGCTCAAAATAACGAGCGGAAGGTAAATCTAATAAATAAATAAGTCTAAAAATTCAACGACAATCACGAAGCAATTGGGGATCTAGCTCAAATGGTAGAGCACATTCAAGGACATGCTATCCGGCCTGCTGACACAAGTATACAACGAGGCAACGAAAGAGGATTTTGACCTGCCCCCGTCGACCAAAAAGTCGGCCGTCGCTCTTTTTTTTAAAAAAGGAGAACGATCGTTGTGCAAAAATTATCGCCCTATATCCCTTTCTGGGTGCGACTACAAAATTTTTACAAAAGCACTGACAGAACGAGTCAACAAGGTCGCCACCTACCTTCTCCAGCCCTGGCAAACAGGTTTTGTCAAGGGCAGGCAGGGTCATGACAACGTACTTAATATGCATCTTTTGATGCAGCATGTGCAGAAACAAATCACAGACGAACAGTTGGCACAACATCGCATTCTCCAATTTTTGGATCTGAATGACGCGATGGAGAGACACCCACGCCCCGACCTCCCTGCTGATGCCCTTCTTAGTCTCGACCAAGAAAAGGCATATGACAGAGTAGAATGGAAGTATCTTCATGAAGCGCTCAAAGCCTTTGGCTTTGGAGACCGCTTCAGGACGTGGATTACTCGATGCTATACTAATCCGTCGAGCAGAATCATTGTCAATGGACGCATGACCCAGCCTTTTCAAATTGAACGAGGACTGAGACAAGGCGATCCACTAGCACCACTACTATTCAACTTTGTTCTTGAACCCTTTCTTAGGTACTACAGCCAGAGAGCTCGTGGTACCCTGCTCCCGAACGGTGACGCCTCCAAAGTGAACGCTTTTGCAGATGACACCACCCTGTCCATCTCCAGAGGGGATGAGGAAGTAGTGATGGGGGCCTTGGCTCTACATGAACTTGCATCAGGAGCCAAGGTAAACAAGGACAAGACAGCACTCATACCACTACAACCTTGGGCCCAACACTATTTCAATTTTGATCACCTCACAAATTGGGAAAGATATGGAGCACCATTCACACATCTAGGTGTAGAACTGTCCGTTAATGGATTTAACCTGGAAGTGATCGAAAAGAGACTTATTAATGACCTGAAGGGATCGACCGCAGCCTGGCGGCTGCGCGGTCTCACCATTCAGGGCAGAGTCACTGTCTTGAACACATATCTGTTATCCAAACTATGGCACTGTTCACCGTTCTACCCCTTTACAAACAATTTTTACGACCAAATAGAAAATATCCTAAGGGACGTGCTGTGGCATGGCAGAAAAGTCCGTATCTCGCTGGATACATTTTTCAAGCCAAAAAAGGACGGAGGATGGGGTCTTATCCACCCTCGCTCTCAAGTCCTTGCCCTCAAGGCAAAGTGGATTGCTCGTTGGAAGACGGAACGGCCAGGAGTAAAATGGCAGCACACCTTTGAGACTGTTGCCCAGTACACCCGCCCCCTTATTCAACAAGACACACCTATCACACACTTTGCGGCACTACCACCAACAAAGATGCAACAAAACCCAACACCCCAAGCCATCAAGTCCAGAAAAGCCGACACCCTCACCCACCACATCCTCATGTCATGGACAAAGGTCAAGGCGTTACTCAAGGACGGAACCACTACAGACTCGGATCCAAGGGAAGCCATTCTTTTTGGTAAACACAAGTCACCCCTCAAAGAATTTTCTGTCCGCAAAGCACGAAGCACAATCGTCAGCGGACTTGAGCTCCCCCAGCCCATCACCATTGCCGACAAGCTCGCTAACCCGGGCCAAGCCTCTTTCCCATGGGACTGGACGGCTGCGCAGTGGAAGTTGATCTGGGACCGAGTACACAACACGAACCTACGTCGCAAGGAACACGACCTTCTATACAAGCTGGCCTATAACAGGGTGACCACCAACAATATCCGCAAGCACTACAAGGAAGCGGATACGGACGGTACATGTAGACGGTGCGATACAGGAGCGAGTGAAGACAACCGTCATGCCTTTCACGACTGTCCAGAGTTGGCGACACACTGGGACAGCTTGCATGACCTCATCAAGACTATTTACCCTGACCTCAACGACTTGTCTCGCACCGCCCAGGACAGGATTTTTTGCTGGCCTGAACGAGACAACATGAATGACTACCCTCTTGTATACCACCTGCAAACAGCAGCACTCTGGTCGATATATGTTACCTTTTCCAAGCTGGGAGCAGGAGAGCAACTCGAGCCAGGCGCGCTACAGTCGATTTTTCTCCAGAATTGCCGTACCAGAGGCATGGAGGAGTGGATTCGAGCGGAGCAGCAGGACAAGAAGAACGCAACAAGGCCGATCCGAGAAGAGGAGGCACCGATGGACCCGCACGCGGGCAAGAACGCCTTTTATGAGATGTGGCACCACACACCACATATCAAGGTGACCAAGAAGGGACCTCAGTTCGGAGACGCATTCCAACCACCATAACATGAGCAGGAGGAGAACGGGCAGCCAGCAGGATTAATTAGTATAGATTTCCTTTTTTTTTTTTTTTTTTTTTTTTTCTTTCTCTTTCTTTCTTTCTCATTTCTCTGTATCTCTACGTCAAGCGTCTATATACCCTCCCTTTCGCCTTTCGCTTGACCTTTTCCCTTTTTTTTTTATTTTTTTATTCTTTCTCTTTCTCTTTTTCTATCTCTAATCTCTTTTTCACTATTTCTATTATCCTTTTCCCCTCCTCTCCTCCAAACCCACAAACACAAACCCACACAAACACCAAACACACACACAAGCCTCAACGTCATTACCTTCGAGCCTGACACGCTCATGCTCACCTCCGTATCAGATCACAGACACAGAGGACATGGATCTCACCCGTTTAAGCAGCGGAAACACTTTGAACAAGCAGTCAACGGCTGTTTTGGCCCACACAAGACCAACAGGCACCGT
Organism: Linnemannia hyalina; assembly: GCA_019671135.1. Classification (NCBI taxonomy): domain Eukaryota; kingdom Fungi; phylum Mortierellomycota; class Mortierellomycetes; order Mortierellales; family Mortierellaceae; genus Linnemannia; species Linnemannia hyalina. Next base: position 1,943,750 of record JAHRHY010000010.1, read on the forward strand.
ACCAAGGCGGCGATGCCTGCCCAACAGCTCTAACACCCCCCCGAGCCGAGATCCACCCCCTCCCCCATCCTTACCTTCGCCCTGTACTATAACTTCCAACTTGGATCCTCCCTCCCTCTTTTTCCTACTGTCCCCTCCCTACATTTTTTTTACACCTTAAATCCTAGAGTAGCATTTTTTTATCAGCCCTTTTTTGGTGGCGTCGCAAAAATTAGGTAGCGGGAACCAGACGGAGGAGTTCTGAATGACCCGAAATTAAACATACCCGAGGTTAAACAACCGTCGGGGATCTAGCTCAAATGGTAGAGCGCTCGCTTAGCATGCGAGAGGCACTGGGATCGATGCCCAGGTTCTCCAAACATTCCTTTCATCCTTCTTTAAGGAGTTTGAGGGATTAACCCTTTCCGATTTTTTTAGTCGACCTTTGCCTGATCAATCAGACAATGGCTGTCTTTTCTTTTGCAGCCACTTGCTCAAGACTCCAGGCACTTCCTTTTGCTTTTCGCTTTTTTTATGATCCGTTGGTTGTTCAAAGCACGCTTGCGGTGAACGACAATGAATGTAATGCTCCCATTCTCCGTCTTTGAAGAGGGGAAGAGAGCAAAGTGTTGTTAATGAAGCAATATTGTCATGATACGAACGTCACCAATGAGCCAAGGTGCTTCATCTTTTTTCATTCTTCTTTCTGCGCGATGGTTTCTGTATAGAAGTTAACGGTTAGAGACCACAGGGAGATACGTGTTCGTTTGTGATTAGAAGGATAGTTGTCATTCGATTCATAGCAAGTTTTTCTGGTTCGAATATGAGGAGGGCGAATGAGGAGGTGGACAGTGGTCGCCTGTTTTTTTCCTTCTTTGGGGTCAATTGAACACCCTGTAGTGCTTTTTATCACTGTCAATGATACTTCAAAAGAAGCAGGGTTTAAAGCAACAAGAACACAAAGCGTCGAAGTAGAATAGTACAGACAGGACGCGTTGTAGAGTGGCCACGATGATCCAATCAACGTAGAGTGAGTCGCTTTCGCATAAAACCCAAAGGTCCAAATCCATTTCAAGCGTGTGATTAGGCGTCACACAGGTCCACAGGCACAAGGTCACACCGTCCACCCTTCTTTTTTTTCGCTCCTTCGCCATCTCCACAGCACAACCTCTCTCTTCTTCTTTCTTCATCACTCCTTCCACCCTCACTCACACTTTCCGCTTCACCCATTATCCCTTCTTTTCATTCACCTATTCATCAAAGGCTCGACAACAACAACTTTCATCAACAATGGCCATCCCCTCCATCTACCCCACCGACCACGATGAAGCCGTAAGCGAGATCTTTCTTCTACTCTCTTGACCATACTCTTTACGCCGCTCCTCCAACCTGACGAACATAACGAACAGGAACACCCGCCCTCACAATTCTCTCATCGATAGGCCCTGCTGGAGCCATACACGTATATCTGCTCGAACCCCGGCAAAGAGATGCGGACAGAGCTGATCGAGGCATTCAATATCTGGATCAAGGTCCCTCCCCAGGAGCTCGCCATCATCACCAAGGTGGTTAAGATGCTCCACACCTCCAGTCTCTTGTACGTTCGCCCCTTGTTTTTCTGCTCATATTAGGAGTTGGGTTGTTAGTTCAGGAGCCAAATGCTATAGTGAGACAGCTGATCAGCGTACCCGACATTTATCTAACAAATCCTCTCTCTTGTGGTGCTATAGGGTCGATGATATCGAGGATGACTCTGTCCTGCGTAGGGGCGAGCCTGGTAGGAATCACAGCTGACACAGGAACACAACAATGGCAATGAAGCAATGGTTGTTCTTTCTCTCTTCTACCCTCCCTCCTACTTCGTATTCCCTCGAGGCTTACTTTTCCCGCCCTGCTGTGGACAAGTTTGTTCTTTTTTCAGTGCGGAATTTCCCTTCTCCAAAAAGCTCACAACCCAGCCGCCTTTCCCTCGACTGCTCGTGCGACAAAAACACAAGACTAGCCCTCTCCACAACAGGGAACGTTCTTTGGCTTTCCTTTCGGTACATACCCACCAAAGTCATGCACTCACACTCATATCTACCTTTTGTTTTTCTACAAAAAACTATCTAGTGGCACACAAGATCTTTGGAATACCCGCGACGATCAATTGTGCCAACTATGTCTACTTCCTGGCACTGGCAGAACTCACCAAGATCTCCAACCCCAAAATGCTTACCATCTTCACCGGTATGCTCAATTGCACCTGCTCGTTGCAACGATCCCGTTCTTATTTTTAAACGTTGACTCTAACCTGATTTCTCCGTTGGTCTGACAACTTTATAGAGGAGCTATTGTGCTTGCATAGAGGACAGGGAATGGAATTGCTCTGGAGAGACAGTTTGACATGCCCGACAGAAGAGGAGTACATCGCCATGGTCAACGACAGTACGTTCATTATTCATATGTCACGACCTTCAGGAACCGAGAGATGATACTTGAAGTATACGTTCATTTTATACTTATTCGACTACGTCTGTGATTCCTTTGCTTAGAAACTGGGGGTCTGTTGCGTCTCGCTGTGAAGTTGATGCAGGCTGCCAGCGACTCTACTGTGTATGTTTCTATATCCAGGATCACAATTTCATCTGCTCAGAGCTGGATATGATATACGAAAGGACCACACATACTCATATCCATCCGTTCCCCGCCCCTCAATAGCGACTATGTGCCTATGGTCGAGCTGATCGGGATCCACTTTCAGATTCGGGACGACTATCTCAACCTCCAGTCTAGTCAGGTACAAATCAACAACTCAAAGCAATGCGCGCCTCCTTCTTTCAATGATGCTGAGCGATGCACTCCGGGATGTAATTTGGTCCGCGCCGTATTAACTGAAAGTCTGTCTTTTGGTGACTGTGGCTGATAGTATTCTGCGAACAAGGGATTCTGCGAAGACTTAACAGAAGGCAAATTCTCATACCCAATCATCCACTCCATTCGCGCCTCACCCAACAGCCGAAAGCTCCTCAGTAAGTCTTCCCATTCTCTACCACTGGCGCTATCATACCCCACGTTTCGCAACAGAAGTAAAATCACAGGTACTAATGGACTCCAACGACTTTCTCAATGTTTTCCCGAAAATAGACATTCTGAAGCAAAAGCCCAAAGATCACGAGCTCAAAGTCTACGCCGTGAATCTGATGAACGCCACAAAGACATTTGAGTACTGCCGTCAACAGTTGGCGCTTTATGAAGAACGTGCGAAGGAGGAAGTGAGGCGTTTGGGAGGTAATGCGCGGTTGGAGAGGATTATTGATCGGTTGAGTATTCCGGACCCTGCTTCTGCGGATGCTGAGAAGGATGCTGTGCCTATGTTTGTTACCACCTCCACCGCCGGAGGTGAGGCCAAGTAATGACGTAGGAGAGAAGAGAAAATAAAGCGTAGAAGATGTTTTCATGATGATATGCGATTGTTTTGTACTGTAGGATGGTGATGTATACGCAAAGTAGAGGTGAAGTCTAGTTATGTTCTAAGCTTGGTCCTGGTCTTCTTGAGGACCTGGTGGTGCTGGAGGAGCTCCCTCCATAGGTTGAAATTCAGCAGGTTGATCAGCAGTATCGACTAACCCTTCCATAGCCGCCTCCTCGTCCTCCTCGACCAACATATCCTCCTCCATTCCTCCAAAATCAATCTGCTCCCCATCCTCATCCTCAGACACAATAACATGCAGCCCCAACACATCCTCGTCATCATCCCCAAAGTACCCGCAAACCTCAATGCCCTCCCTCCTTAAAATCGGCTCAAGCACCATCCGGCTCTCCCTCTCTGGGTGCACAACCCCTTCAACCCTCACCAGCCGCGGCCAATAGTCGACCATCCATTGGACATCTGCTTCTTGCATCTCTTGGGCCAGTCCATGGAAACAGAAGCGTTCCAGGTTTGTGAGGGTGGAAAGGGTGGAGAGGCCTGAGGAGAGGGAGAGGGGGAGTCCGTCCTTGGTTCCGTCGAATTCGGGGCCCGTGGGGGAGATTGTGAGGAAGTCGAGGGAGGTTAGGCGGGCGAGTTGGGTTAGGACTATGGGGAGCCATGTGGGAGGGGCGTTTTCGAGACCGCAGATATAGAGTGTTAACCAGGTTAGGTCTGTGCACACCCAGTCCTGGGGTTGGAGTTGTTGTTCCTGCGATGGCTGTACCGTTCCGTCGGCGTTGGTTTCCTGAAGTTGTTGCTGAGGTTGAAAACCGACGATATCCCGAGCGTGAAGGGCATCTCCACAAAAGAAAACCAATCTTCTACAAGACGTCAAAATCTGCTGCGCCATAGGGCTGGTAACTCCCGAACACCTCCTAATATCCAACCTCGTCAAATGCGCAAAATGCCTCGTCATGGCCTGAAAAGCCCTCGCCCCAAATCCGGTCTCAAACACCTCAAACAACGTCAACCTGGGACACGCCTCCACAACCCTTGCCAACTCGCGATCAGAAAGCGCCGGATAAGTAATCGACAGCTTCTCCAACAGCGGACAGAACTCCGGCTCAAATAACTGACACACCGACGTGGTTGGGAACCGATAATTATAATAAGCCGTCGTATCCGGGGTTGGGTTCTGCGGTCCATCATACGTCAGGGGTCCTGTCGCTGCAGATTCCTCAAGATCCCATGCCAAAGACTGTAATTGTGGACACCGTTGAATGATCTGGAGTTGATGATGTGGGGTGATTCCGGAGCTGAGGCCGAGTTTAAGGACGACGAGGTTTGGGAAGATGGGCCAGCGGTCGAGGGATCCGGGGTCGACGGTTGTGGCGCCGTTGAGTTGAAGGGATTCGAGTCTTGTGGCGAGGTCAAGGAGGGCTTCTGTGGTATCTTTGTTCAAGTCGAGGAACATTGTCATGAACGTCCTCAGTCCTCCCCCGCTTCCTGTTCCTGAGCCGTGTGAGGATGATGGCGATGTGTATGTGCTTGATGGTGAGGATGGTGCTGAGAGGGTGTTGGTACGTGCCAGGGCTTGCATGAACTCGAGAGTTGGAGGCACGCCGGAAAGAAAGACGGATAGGGTCTTGAGTCCTGGGTTGTGTTGGACGAGATCTGTGAGGTTATCCCATAACAGAGCCTGCCGGATGTTGAGCTGTAGGTTGAGTTCCTCGATCCTCCGACACGGCGCAAACGGGAACTCTTTTTCAGCCTTTGTTGTCGCTTTAGTATCCGTTTTCCTTGCTTCTCCTGTATCCATTGCCTCTTCGTCTGCTACTACTTCTCCGCCGACGGCTGCTGCTGCCGTTTCCGCCCCTGATCCTTCTCCTATTCCTGCTTCTACTTCTCCACCTCCGTCTCCACCATCTCCACCATCTCCACCACCACCACTGCTATTGCTTTTGGAACCATCAAGCCTCATCGTGAAAATGGTAACCGTCCGAACAAGGTGCGCATTAACAAGCAGCGCCTCAGGCGTCGGCCGCTCGTGAACCTGGGAGGTCCAGGAGATGTTGTTCCAGATCAAGGGCATACAGGTATCGCGCCAGGTTCTGCAGATTAGTGCTGCGGAGCACAATGTGTCAAGCTCCATGTGCTCTGCGATCAGGGCCCTGATCTCTGGGATATCCATTGCTTGTTTAGGTTGTTGGCTTGTTGGTTGTTGTTGTTGGTGGTGAGGTGGGAATGTGTGGAAGGAGAAATAAAAAAAAATAAAAAATAACGAGGTGCCCGTTCTTTTGTGTTGATTGAACTCAATTGCCCTGTTTTAGCGGTCACATTTCGCATTTATTTTTGAGTTAGCAAATGAGGGGTTGGTGAGAAGTCGAGCTCAACAGGAACAAGGATCTGGCACCACCAGAGCTGACACTGCCACGCAGACTTGTAGTTCTGTAGTACCTTTGCAACCGAGAACCAATTATCCCGTTCCACAGACTCAACCGTCCTCAACAGCATTCCATCCTCTTCAGATATCCAAGAAGTGGATCGACCAAGGCACGAGAGCGAACTCTGCCACACTTGCTACCGGTGCGCCTTCTTCCACCCGCCACCCCACCTTTTCCTCAATCTCGCTCCACTCCTTGATACTCCGCGGGTCATCCAGCCATTCGATATCACCCTCATCCATACCCGCAACAACCACCTTGACCGCAAAATGGAGGCGATAGTAGTCGTCCATATTGATGGTGGCGGCCCTGTTCGAAGCCTTTTGAACCAATATCGCATGACATCCACCTTGGTCCTGTGTGGCAGGAAGAAATCCCTAACTGCACCCATGCCCTGTGATCCCAACAGTCGGATCCCTTCTTCTAACAGCTTTGCATCCTCCTGGCTCTATGCGGCGGCACGACCAGCTACCTTTTTTTTGATGAGCGGTCTCCCTGAAGGAACTCCCAGTGGCTCTGACAGACTCGAGGTGTCGCGTCAAGATGGACCTATTGAGGGCCAATTGTTCGCCTTGCGGGCTAGATTCCTTTCTGATTAGGGTTTGTAAAGTGGACCGACAATTCCTTGCCCCAAGCAAACACTTGTTTCAAGTTGTTCCCTGCTCCTGTATTCGGCATCATTTCAGGCGTAGATGCTGCTACCGTTGTTACTGCCCTGTCGTTTGAAGACCTTCTAAACGCAGCATCCGGCAACGACCTCGAACCTTCAGAACTCTTCCACTTGACGACGATCATGCCCAAATTCTTCCAAGCAAACACGACATTCCTCCAGCGAGAACCGTCTCTTCAAGTTCTATCAAGTAACAGACTTCTACTCGAACTCATGCGTCAACACAAGCTGGAACAACTTCGTCTCCTCCTTGGCCAACCACTTTGGGTTTATTATATAGAGGCGAGAGGACATGTCCGGTAAGCCCTTCATTCTCTATGTCTGGCGGTGCTTGCTCCAAATCCTCACCCTTTAGTATTCCATCCCAGTTCCGCTGGCCAGTCTCCTGCTCCTTGAGGGTTTTGCTGTTTTGATCGTTTCGATTTGGGCGTTATACGAGTCTTTGCCAAAGTTGTTGTCGAAACAAGTGTTGTTCTCATCGCGTAGTGTGAATCACGGACACGGTTACGCGAGAAGTGAGCTGTACCGGGCTGGGCATAGGTAAGAGGGAGTTGAGGGCGTGCATGAAAGCTATAAGAGTCCTGATTCCGAGGGCTGAATGTAAATATGGTGCTATGTTGCGGTGTCGAACAAATGAGCCTGAATGAATAGCATCGCAGTCGCAAGAGACTATTGTACGTCGCAGCGCAAGGTGGGCGAGGTAGTGGCATCGGTGGGAGGAGCGATGCTTGTTGAAAAAGAGAGTAGGGCAATGGTTCGCAAAAAAAGGAATAGCATGTTGCAAGTAGTCCAGAAAGTTAACACACGGACTAGTTTGCCACCGATTCTGGAAAAGTCGATTTATTAGCCGAGAATCCCGTTGTTGTTGTTGATACTGGTGGCGACAGTAGGGGTGCTGTTGGTGCTGGGTACGCGTGGTTTGGAAGCCATCTTCTTTGCAACAGAGCGGGGGACCATCAATCGCGACATGCTGATTTGAAGTTGGTCCATATCAAAGTCTAAATGGCTCGAGGTTCCTGTCGACACAATTGAAGCAGGTCCTGAGGCAGAGGGGGTCGATGGAGCGTCCATGTCCATGTCAGTGTGGTCGTGAATGATCGAGCTCCTCCGTGGGCTTGCTTTTGGTTTTGTGTCCTGACTCCTGTACTGTTGGAAGGCGTTCTTCTTGACCGTGCGTGATGCAGTTGCCGCAGCTACCGGGGATCCTGGATCTGGCGTTGCTGATTTCCTTCGGTTGATTGTAGCAGCTTTAAGGCCAGGTGCAGAGGCAATATGATGTTCAACCTCCATCTCGTGTTCATCAGCCATCTCGTGGTCTTTGATGTGCTGCTGCTTGTGCTGATGTTGGTTTGGCTTTGAGTATGTTTGTTTCCTTGATTCCCGAGAATTCTGCTTCTGGATGGACGCTGTTCTCTCTGCAGATGGCATGACGCCCGTGACCACGATCGAAAAGTTGAAGTGCTTCGGGTAATGATGTTTGTCGATCAAATGCATCCGTCTCTTCTGCGGCGTCATACACAGTTTATCGCATCCATCCACGTAGCATTGGTACTATTGCACGACAGTAAATGGAAAGAGTTATTATTTAAATCATTTCTCAAATGACCATTCAAACGTGATAGCAAGGGACATGCCAAAAGAAAACTTACAGTGCGCTCGCCACGTTCTCGTTGGATGCGGACGAGGACATCGTGGATCTCACGGATATGGAGGATGAGCCACTTTTCGCCTGGGAAGGCTTTCTTGCAAGTCTGGCAGATGTGTCGGTGGTTGGTTTCAAAGTGGTGCTCGTACATGGCTGCGCTCGAGAAAGTCTTTTCTCCATGACATGATCCATGATGACATGCTTGAGCTGCACTAACACAGAACGGTACGCGAGATATTATTGTCTTTGTTAGTAAGGCACTAATAGCGAGCTGAAAAGGGGGGTGCAGTAGACAACTTCAGCGCTAACGTAAGCAAAAGCAAAGAGAGCGAATACGTACGTCCTGTGGGTGTTATTTTCGGGTTCGTTGAGGTCTGGGATGTACGCGTCGGCGTCCTCGAGTCTGAGCCAGGCAGCCTTGTATTCATAGGTTCCCTCCTGGAAGAAGGGGTCGTCTTGATGCAATGGTCTTTTTCGAGGAAGGGTGTCCAGACTGCTGCTGCTGTTAGTCTCGAGTTCTGGGGGTGTCGATGTGTCTGTCGGCTGGAGAAATGTGGGCGGGTCGATCTCCATGGTTGTGTGTGGTTGTAGGTGATGTTAGAAGTGTGAAGTGTGAAAAGTAAAGAGGGGTTGCACAGGAAACGAAAGAATTGCCCACATTGCTGTGGCTTTGTCTCGGAAATTTGAGCGAGGAGACTTGGCTCACAAACTGATCAGAGTTCCCTCGGCAAACCCGAGACATCCTCCTCTCTTTCCTTTTTCAACTTACATTACATCAGGAACAAGGAAACAATGAAGTCTGCAGGAATCATCCGTTCAGGGAATACTGCCGCACAGCGTCAACTCGGTAGTTCCACTCTTGTCAGGAATGCACTGTGGTCCAGACCCATGGCTGCCTCAACGGTTGCTCGTCGTGGATTTGCTCATGTACACGATCACAACTGCAACCACGACCACGACCATACCCACCACCACCACCATGAGCCCAAGAAGCAGTCGCCCTTTTCCCTTGGAGCCAATACCCGGTCACCCAAGAAGAAGGTTGCCAAGGAGATCATGCCCAAGCCTACAAAGGCCATTGAATACTGCGAGAACCTCGTTCGGTATGTATACTTTCGGAGGATTGAACTTCTCGTCTTTATGTCAACGAAGCAAATGCGGAGCAAATTATAATGATCCCTAACGTATTCGAATACGCTTGTCTTTGTAGTAAAGCAGATTATGAGGGCTTCCTTTGTTCACAGTTTTTCCCAGCACACCAAAAGCCTACACAACTGGCCCTCCGAGCATTCAACATCGAGCTGGCCTCGATCCGAGAGTCGGTGAGCAACACGGATATTGGACGCATGCGGATGCAGTTCTGGAGAGACTCACTGGACAAGGTCTTTGCAGGCATGCCACCACAACAGCCCGTCGCTCTGGCACTTGCCCATGCTATTCAGGAACAGGAGCTCCGCCACCAGCAACAAGGAGGAAGCGGCGACTCTGAGATGTCATTGATCTGGTTCAAAAGAATGATCACGGAGCGGGAGCAGAACTTGTCCGATCCACAGTTCATGACTTTGGCACAAATGGAGACATACTGCGAGAACACGTTTGGGTCGTTGCTATACCTGCAGTTGGAATCTGTGGGCGTCAAGTCGTTGGAGGCAGATCATGCAGCTAGTCATATGGCCAAAGCTATGGGCATTGCTACCATGTTGCGTGCCTTCCCCTTTCATATGCACCAGAATCGCATGGTTATCCCCGCCGAGATCACCGCCAAGGTAACTGTCACATACATGAATCTGGAACCCAGCAATGCGATATGAACATGACTAAGGTGACAAAGATTAACATATATTTTGATCCGCATCCTGCAAACTTGCACCCATTAGCACAACTTGTCGCAGGAGGCGCTGTTCAGGAACCCAACAATCACACCGGCTCTTCAGGACGCAACACTGGAAGTAGCAGCAGCGGCTCATGTCCACTTGGCAACCGCACAGTCATACATGGGCAACTTGCCTCAGGAAGCACTGCCTGTTTTGATGGCAGGAATCCCAACAGAGTCGTACCTCACCCGGCTAGAGAAGGCGGATTTCAACCCTTTAGCACCCAACATTCAGCAGCGTGAGTGGTTCCTCCCCGCCAAGCTCTGGTACCGGTTCCGTCAGGGCAAGCTTCTCCACATCGAGTAGACGTTCCTAGCAGGAATAATAAAACGAAAATAGACAATAGCACCTCATTACGTTCTTTTCTGATTTGCCCTGCTGTTGATGCCGATTGAGATTAGGCTCTGCTTCAGAAACCGCCTTTAGCTGATTGCTAAAGATATAAGAAAAACGATGGATGTCTAGAACAAAACTTAGATAGGATACGTTTGGGTGCATGTGATTTCAAACATTATGAGCACGATCAACTTACCTACCTTGACTAGCGCGTTGCTTGCCTCTCTGTCCTTGGTCTTTGGTACTTTATCTCTAACCTTCAAGCCCAGGTTCACATGTCTGTCACTTGACAAGCATAAGCGCGTTCTTTTGACTGTTTTGAATGGTTATCTGTGAATAAAAGTCTTTGTGGAAGCGATGCAACCACGTGGAGAGGAACAGTAGCTGTCGATTGGGGTCATGCTTGACCATGGTCATCCTCCGTGTGTAAGTGCCAGTGCTCTCTTTTCTATTCCCCGAGGTGATGGCGTGACTGTCTTTCCCACTCACTCGACGAGTCCTTGGAAATCCAGCGAGTATGAAAGGGTCCCCTGTGGTTTCCTTTTCCCTTTCTTCGGCCAGGACCCACAAGGGCACTCTCACTCGCCATCGTCACCACTTTCACTCCTATCAAGTCGTTTGCGTGCCCCAATCGCCTCTTCACTTCTCTTCTCTTCTCATCACTCGCTTCACTGGCAGCCTATCCTTTCCTTCTAACATCTTTGTTTGAAGCTCGTCTTTCGAACCTGGAAGATATTTTCCTTACTTTGTACTCATTCTGTGCAGAAACACGTTGTCACGAGTGGCGCTCCTTTCGTCCAAGCAGATATACTTCGGGCTCTGCCGAGTGGGGAAGTGGCTACGACATCTGTGGTCTTCAGAATGGTTAGGCGCTCTTCAGCCAAACTTCAACTATATTCGATACAATGCACGGAAGATGGGCAGTAACACGCGTTGTCAAGAATGGCCCCGTTTCTTCTGTTCCAGCAGATATACTACGGGCTCTGCCGAGTAGAAGATGTGGCTATGACATCGGTGGTCGTTCAGAAGGGCGCAATGAGCACCATCGTTTTGATTGACACAATGCCAAGCGGAGTGCTATGGACGTTTTGAATAACTGTTAAGGTCTTGTCCGCTAATATTTTTTTATGCTCTTTGCACGTTTGTTCTTTGCTGAGTCTTTCTATTTAGAGCAGCGAGGTATATCTCGCCATGTCTTCAATACCGGAAAGTATTTGGAATAGGCGATGAACAAAGATCCGGACATGGAACATGTCACTTTTGGAAACTTCGTCCGTCGATTCGATTTGAGTGATCGGAAGGCAGCGACAACGGGCTACGCCCTACTCATTGACTCCACGCAACTGCGAAAATACAGACGGGACGAACTAAAGCTATCATTCCGGGCATCCCGCAGGCATCACGAAACCAAGTTTTGGGCTCAATGCAAACTACAAGTCAACTCCGCAATAGCGGCTAATCATGCCGGGGTGACCGTGCAGGAGGTTGGAGTAATACAAGCTAAGGTCGAGTTTGATCAGTTTGTATCAAGTTCTCATGGTCACATGTGCGGCGACTCTCTGGACGACAGAAGGAGCGAGGGCGAAGGCTAATACTTTAGCCCTTTCATTCCTGTAGTTTTCTCAGTTGCAGCAATCCCAATATCACTAACAGCTCTGGTCATCGTCAGTAGAGCTGCGCATGACGACATCACGCCTTGCCGCATTATTGTTTCCAGAAAAAATCCCCTCGCCCTCCCACCTTGCCTCAACCCCATTTTTGGAGTTAGCAGGAACCGCCCGCAGAATGGAAAAGGCCCCAATGATATCATCATCGAGTATGCAACCGCACATAGCAGGCTGGCGTAGACTGGCTTTTGGTCTTTGTTACTGTCACTATCAATGAATACAACGCTAGATTTCATGATACAATATATAGCCGCGGCAGGAACGCCGTCGATTACAGCCTCACATGACTCTGGCGACTCGACATTTTTCTTGAGGGAGTTGTCGGCGGGGTAGGCAAAGACGGTCCTGAGGATTGGGGTGAAGAGGGTGTGGAAGAGGCTGTTGACGGCAGAGGCGGCGACGAGGTCCTTTGGTCGAAAGTACCAGACTGTTTCGCCTTTGTAGTGTGCTTGAACCCAGAGGGGGATGAGTTTGCCGATGGTGAGGACTATCTCTGGTATACTGAGCGGATGCTTGTTCCTGGTAGTGTCCATTGTTGTGATGGTGTCCATGAATGAATGTGAATGTGGGTGCAATGGTCAGGAAAGGAATCTGTTTATTTAGGTAACTATGCGAGGAATAAGATACCGACAGATGAATATTGTGTGAAGGAGAGGAGGCTTGACAGGGATAAGCCAGGGGAACTAGGACGGAAATGGGGAGACAGGTGGGGCTGATAGTCCGGGCGCCGGTGAGTACGCTACTAGAGTTGCAATTCGTGGCAAACTATCCCCGCTGAGCATTGATGACAAAATCAATAACGGACTGCACCGTTGTCAGCTTTTCCGCCTCCTCATCCGGAATTTGGATATCGAGTTTTTCCTCCAAAGTCATTGCGAGCTCCACAATATCCTGTTCCTTGGCCCCAAGGTCACCAGCGAGTGATGAGTTATTCTCGACCTTCGTGACGCGAAAGTGTTCGCGGATAATTCCCTTGACGAGTTCCTCAGTAGCCAACGACGAGTGGGAGTCCATTTTGAGTTGGAGGGGTAGGGCTGGATAAGTAAGAAGGATTGAAAGGTAGAGGTCGATTGAAAGGTAGAAGAGTAGTGGGAAGAAATAAAATGTTGGAGGAGACAGAGCCGAGAGAAGATGGGTAGCCAAAACAGAAGAATGCAAGGTTGGATAGGAGAGGTATATGATGTAGTCTTAAGGAAATGTGATGGAAATATGAAGGTGAGCAGAAAAAAAAGGGTGGTTGGTGCAATAGAGAAAGGAGAGAGGAAGGAGTGTGTCGTTTGGCCATGCGATTGTAATCTTGTCACCTTGCACCCCTTAAATGTTGCCACCAACCCTTGCTCACATCCCCCCAAAGTAGAAAAATGACAAAAAGAATTTGGCGAAGACATAAGAAGCAGACTTATTTTCCTTCAGTTCCTTCCTCTCTTTACCCTTCTGCATTCCTCTTTCCTCGCCATCCCACCTTCCATCAACCTTCGCTTTACATCCACCTCCCTACTCCTTTCTTCATCCTCACCCTTGTACTGCAACACACAACTCAACTCGATTCATCAGCAAGGTCGTTCTTTTCTTTTGGAGACAACAGCGCCAGACAAGTTGTCTAGAGGAAACAAGGTACAGAAGGGTGTGAACCAATGCATTCATGTACTTCTTGTACTTCTTGTTTGTTTGGGGTATCATTTAACGCTTGCAAACCTTTCCCTCCTTCGAAATTCAAGGCCGCTTTCTCACCAACCAACGTCGCCATCGACATCAGTCGACCACTGTAAAAACAATCCTAGGTACACACCTTGTAAGTACAGCAGGAAAAGTGCTTCGATCTACTGGTCAATACACCAGAACGGCTGCTAACAGACTTGTGTTATTTTGTCAATTAGGTTTTCTCCCGCAATTGATTAAACTACGTACACAGCTCCTCGCTGCTCAAAGAATCTTCCTCAGGCAGCTCAAGGTAGTCTTTAATTGCTTATGCTACTAAAGATATTTAGTATTGAAATTGTATACTAATACTGCAGGTACTCTTGCTATATGCTTTTAGTTACAATCATGTCCTTTTGGTCGTCTCAGGGCAGGCCTGACCCTACCTGCTGCTGTTCTTCTGACGGCCACGAATTGAACCGTGATGGCAAGCGTGTTCTCTCTCAGCTGGAGCGCACTGCAAAGCTTGGACGAATGTCATCTGAGGTAGGTGGCAGGTTTCAGTTGATCATTTACCTTGTCTATGTACATGTACAATAATACCTATGCGGCAATGATCATTCCCTAGTCTCACACCCATATTATATTGTTCTTTTTATACCCAGGTTCAAAGTATTCCAGCAGTCGAGGACGCCCTACAGACTCTTAGGTCACGGAGGATGAGTGAATACAGGCAGGAAGTTTATATCGACCCTTTGGCCAAGTCCAACGCCCAAGCACCAGACGATGAAAACTTGTTTCCTCTGATGGACAAGGTCAAGGAGTTCCTGAAAAGCGAGCGTCAAGTGATGCTGGTCCTCGGCGACTCTGGAGTAGGAAAATCGACATTCAACCGCCATTTGGAGTACGAACTATGGCGAAAGTACAAACCCGGCGGTCGCATCCCATTGTTCATCAACTTGCCTGAACTCGACCGGCCAGACAAGAATCTGATCGCTGAACATCTCAAGTCTTCGAATTTTTCAGAAGAGGGAGTCTGCGAGCTGAAGCACCATCGTCAGATGCTGTTGATATGCGATGGTTATGACGAGAGCCGACTCAGAGTCAACCTACACACCACCAACGCCCTAAATCGATCTGGACCACAAGACGTCAAGTTACTCATCACTTGCCGCACTCAATACCTTGGTCCCGACTACCGAGACCGATTTGTGCCCAGTATAAGCGGTGGATACCACCGTCCTGAGGATGCACTCTTCCAAGAAGCCGTCATTGCGCCCTACACTAAGGATCAGATCGAGATGTATGTCGAGAAGTATGTCTCTCTCGAGCCACGGACCTGGGCCACCAAGGACTACATGGACAAGCTGACGACCATCCCCAACCTTATGGACCTGGTCAAGAATCCTTTCTTGTTGACGCTAGCACTGGAGACTCTTCCCAAGGTTGTCGAAGGAAGCCTCGATCTGTCTAGACTCCGAGTTACTCGAGCGCAACTTTACGACATGTTTGTCAACTGCTGGATTGGAGTAAGCAAGCGCCGTCTTCAGGAGCGGCAGCAGATCGAAAGCCATCAAGAGGCGTTGGAGGAGCTTCTAGAGGACGGATTCGTAGATAACGGGATCAGGTTTCAAGAGGACTTGGCGGCGGCTATATACAAGGAGCAGGAGGGTAAACCCGTCGTTGACTACGTTCACAAACGCGACAAATACACATGGAAGGTTGCCTTTTTCAGCCCTGGACCAGAGACCTCGGTTCTTCGCTCTGCCAGTCTGTTGAGCCGAGCTGGCACTCAATACCGCTTCATTCATCAGTCTTTATTGGAGTACTTTTACTCTCGCGCCATTTGCGGCGCCGCGAGCAAGTATACCGACCCAACCGCGATCCCCCTCATGATAATCGACCATCCATTGTCCAAGATGAGTCTTGTTGCAGAGGTGTCGGTTATTCATTTTCTCGCCCAACATGCCCAACAGAACGCTACTTTCAAGCAACATCTTCTTGCCCTCATTGAACTGTCCAAGTCAGATGTTCAAGCGAGCCAAGCTGCAGCTAATGCCATCACGATCTTAGTCAAGGCCGGTACACGGTTCAACGGAGCCGACTTCCGACGTATTTGCGTTCCGGGAGCCGATCTTTCAGCCGGGCAGTTTGATTCCGCGCAGCTACAGGAGGCAGACTTGACTGGCGTCAACCTCACCAAGGCGTGGATCCGACAGGTTGATTTCAGTGGAGCGCAGATGGGCGGAACTCAATTTGGCGAACTGCCGTATTTGCCAGATGCAGGGAATGTATGGGCATGCGCATTTTCACCAGACGGAAAGTCATTCGCTACGGGTCTTGTCAAAGGCGACATCGATATCTACAGCACTGCAACCTGGAAGAAAACAACTACATTTCGAGCCCACAAGATGTGCGTCACAGGACTCGCTTTCTCGCCCACCGGCCATCAACTTCTCTCGGGCAGCGAGGATACAACCGTGCGATTATGGGACTTTGAAACGGGATCTGTCGATATGTGTCTGGATGGCTGGTGTGATAGGGTGATGGGTTTGGCATTCTCCTCGTCTGGCAAGCAGTTTGCGTTGGCCGGGTCGAACAGCTCGGTATGGGATGCTCGCACCGGGGCAGTAGTCTTTGACTTGAAGGAGCACATGGGGTGGTCGGCCAATGTCGAGTTTTCGCCAGATGGGAACCTTGTCGCTTTCAGCAGTCATAAAGGCAGGATCCAAGTATACAACACCTTCAATGGATCACCAGAAGTGGTTTTGGAGAATGAGCCCTACGACATAACCGACATTGCCTTTTCGCCGAATGGTCGGTGGATCGTCGCAAGTAACGTCACGGGCAACTTGCAGCTATGGGAGACAGAGACGGCGGTGTCGGGACTCAGATGGAATGGTCACGCAGGGATAGTCATGGCAATTAGCTTCTCACCAGACTCCAGATCGATCGTGTCCTGTGCCTACGACGGATCAGTGAAGCTGTGGGATGTGTACACTGGCTCGATGATATCTGCATTTACGGGTCATCTGCAGTCCGTCAATTGCGTTACATTCACGCCGGATGGCTCCCGGATCGCATCAGCAAGTTCGGATAGTACTGTCCGGCTATGGGAGGTGGCTACTGGTGGATTAAGGCTCGACGCGCAGGAATATTCCGACCCCCAAGTTAGTGTGGCGTACTCTCCAGATGGGCGGTTCCTTGTTTCTGTTAGCCGCTCGGGGATATTGCGACATTACGACGCAGACACTGGCGAAACCGATATTGCCTTTTCTGGCCAGCCTGACGGCACCGACTGTGTCGCCTACTCTCCAGACGGTAGTCGGGTGGCCGTTGGTGGATATGGTGAGGAGGTGGTTGTGTTGAAGGTCCAGGTTGGAACGTTTGAGGTTGCTCTCCGTATTCGAACGATGGGCGTGAATGCCGTGGCATTCTCGCCATGCGGTGACTGGATCGCTTCCGCTAACAAGGACCAAACAGTACGGCTCTGGCAGGCATCCACAGGAGCTCCAGGACTCGTCTTCACCGGGCAAGATGATGTCGTCGAGAGCGTAGTATTTTCACCTTGCGGTCTCGAGGTTGCATCGGGTTGTCGGAACGGGGACATTCGCATATGGGAGACGAACACAGGGATCCTAAAGTCGAGCATGACCACTCGATCATCTGGTCCTGGTATCGTCGCGTTTTTACAAGGTCGCCGTCAGGTCGCATCGAGCTTTGGGAAGGGAGGTGTTGCAGTCTGGGACTCTCAGTGCAAGGAGTTCCGTTCTATGCTGATGCCACAACTCGAGATCAACACTTTTACATTCTCACCTTGCGGTCGGTGGATGGTCGCTGTTCAATGTCCAGGTTCGCCTGTGGAGCTGTACGTCGGGTGAGACACCAGTGGCTCGGAGATGCGTGGCTGTCATCGAGGGGTTTTTCGATCGCGTCGAGGATGTTATGTGGAGACCGAGAGCGCTGGAGTTTACGACTGCATGCTTGGATGGATCCATTCGTGCGTGGAAGGTAATAGAGGAAGAGGGTTTGGGAATGGTGTCGGTCAAGATGGTCTGGGGCTCTGGATGCAGTGGACTTGTTGCTTCGGGTGCTGCGCTACCCGGTCCAGGCACGCTTAGCACGATCAACCGTAAGTTGCTCGAGCAGTACGGTGCAGGCGCCCTTGGGACCTGTCATTCAAGCCACAGCATCAATGTTTTTGCAGGGAAGCGTGGCGGCGTAGCGACTCTGTTGGATCAAAGAGAGCCTTAGTCTTCCGATCGCAACAAGCCCGCCTATGCTTTGGATCAGGATCAGGACCAGGATGAGCCATTGTCGGCGGGCTACAACAGCGACTACTCCTGGCTGAACCGGGTTGATTAAAGGAACCAGGATTGTAAATAATAAAATACTATTTGATACCCACAGCAAACAATATGTTGTTTTTTGAAGAAAGAGTTGAACAGCTCTTCTGTTGTACTATGTCCTAACAAACTAGCGCATGGAGTGAAATCGTAGGTACAAGAATTGGACACATGGGCTATGGTCGTCTGGTTTATGAGAGACAGTAGAGAGGACAGCTCATCGAACATTAGCAGTGAATATTGCGTAGAGAACAAACAGCAGAAGATATGCAATGCGATCAGATAGACCCCTTGTTGCTTTTCAGGGGTAGGACAACATGCGGTTTCTTTCATTTCATTTCTTTGTCCCTTTGTTTGCTTCTTTTCTTCCTTTGCTTTTTTGCCCGTATGTTGTCTTGAAGAAGAAAGGAAAATAATAGGGGGTGTGGAAACGAGCACTGACCACACGTTGCACAAGGTGGTCATCTGTAGGCATTGCGTGGAAACAATGAAGAGTAGGTGCCTGGGTTCTCTATTTATGCCATTGGTCGACAACTCATTGACCTCATTGCTTTGCTTGATTGATAACCTTTTCTTTCGTCTTTTTGAACAAGTCATCCGGTCTGTCAGAGGCATTGATCACGATGGCCCCTCTCTGTCTATATCGTCGTAGTTCCATCTCACAATGGGCATTGGGCGTTGAGCAGATTGGTGTGTGTTCCTTTGAAAAGAAAGCAGAAGAGGGGCAACGTGTTCTCGTGTTAATTTTGTGTGCAATTGACGTCTGATGAAGTACAAAGGTGACGCAGATGGAGGGAGGCAATGCAATGGGATGAAGGGCTACTTGGAGAAAGGAGAGGGGGGTAGGTGTGTGATCATGGTCACCCTGCCTGCTTGATAAGAGGGTTGTGGCTTTATGTATGCTTGCACCTCTGTTCTTGTTATTTTATTTGTTGCATGCATCATGGTGCCATTCGATTGCAAACTCCCCTGTTCTACGCCCAATCCAGGGACGCCCCTTTTCCAATTGTATCCCGGGTAAGTCTCCCGTGCACCTTCTCACTATCCTCCATGTCAGTCTCTCTTCTGTCTACTTTCACTTCTTCCCCCCCATTCACCATTCAGCCCACTTCTATCTTTCTCTTTCTAACTCCTCCACATCGCACACACCTTTCTCTTCATGATCATTCCACACAAAGATACCCCTCCACTGCCACACAACTAGCAATACCCCAACAATGACACAGTCTATACCATCGCTCGCTTCTGCTGCTGCCCTGCTCCTCTTTCTCGCCACTACAGCAACATTCAATCCCCACGTCGATGCCTGCGGTGTCACCATCCACAACGAAGTCGCCTTCAGAGCATCCCGTATCCTCCTCTCAACCACCAACGAGAACAATAACAACACTCGACTCGTCACACCTCAACACCAAACTCATTCACATGCACCCTCTAACCCTCAGTCAGTCAGTCATGCCAACAGGAATCGCACCTCCACTTCACTACAGGACGACTATACTCCTCTCCTTGAACAAAAGGACCTGCTCTTTGCAGGCAGCTTCTTCCCTGATTGGGGTTACAACTGCATTGGCAAACTCTACAATGAGGCCGCCGAGGAGGTAATCGCGCTTGCTTCCGTTCACACACTGCGATTCCACATTCCCACAACACACGCCCATGGGAAGAGCGAATGGGAAAAGTGAATGTGTGTCGCTTTTGTTCTCGTGCCCCCGTTCGTCTTTTTGTTCCCACCCTTGTCTTGCCCATCCTTCCTCTCCTCCTTGCCTCCAAATCCATGCGATAATTCTAGCTTGCTGTGTGTCTGTGTGTTCCTTTTTCTCTGTGTGCACATCCCTCTCCCATTTGCCACCATTGCCCTTCTTTTGATCACTCGCTTCTTTTCTGCCTGTGCGTTCACACAGGGTCACACTGGGAACGGTTCCAACGCACGCAGCTGGAAAGAGAGCCTGGAAGTGAAAGACCCTGTGTCGTTGTGCTGAGTTGTGAAAGGGGTGGGCTCCTTTTCTGATTTCTCTGCTCCCACAATTCGCACTGCAATTGACGCCTTGTCACCCTTCTCACAATAATAGGCACACTGGCCACCGTTTGCAGAGGCGGCCGTGAGATACATCCTCGAGACATACCCCAAGCCTTGGGACGACCACACCAAGGTAGCTAGGACCACTCTCTCCCTTGTCACCCGACACGACATTAGTGCTTTAACAAGTGTACCCCTCTTATTAACAAGAGACATTTGTTGACGAAACGATGACAACTTATTTTTAGCAATTGATCACGTTTCTATTTGGAACAGTGTCGCATTCACTCGGAGACATGTCCTGGCACGCCTTGAGAGGCCTCTCCTCAGGATTCATCGGGGTCCTTGCAGAGACCAGCTTTGGGGGGGATTACTCCAAGGGCCATACGCTCGCAGACATTGGAGCCGAGTTTGTGTTGTCTCACATGGGGAAGATTGACCACCTGATCACGTCGTGGAAGGTGCCAGTGAAGGATATTACAGAGATCTATAAGCGGATGGGGTATCGCGTTCCAGGCCCTGTTCTGAGCCATTGTATGAGGAATGGGTTTGCAGGTGTCCAGGCAAACGCCCGTCTTGGGAGCCAGCTTTTCCCTATCTACGCACCCCAGGTAATATTTCGTTTTACATTCATCACTGAACACTTTTATTAGTTTGGAATGGACAGTTCATTATCATTGTATTGACGTCATTGAAAATAAGGGTGAATGGTGCTGCGCAAATGAGATACCTTTTGTATGCATGGATTAATATATATTTTTTCAATTGGAATTAGTCGCCGTTCTTGATTGAGCAGGTCGAGGATTACCCCTTGGGTGGGCTGAGGGACATGACAGAGTGGACAGTCGACTGTTGGCATGGACTGGCTCAGTACCTGGACGAGGTACGACCACTACCCGACCTTATCGACCCTATTGGAACCAACACTACCTTCAACCTATGCTACGCTCTCTGGGAGGAACGGACCAAGACATATCGCAGAGATGCATTGGACAATGCCCGAGAGGGACAAGCCCGGTATGGACATGCTGCTATCGAGGGTGCAAAGGCTCTCTTGCGACTCAAGCAGGCTGGGTACAAGGTCAAGACCGATACCGACAGCAAGCATGGCATGGTCACCTATTCCATCGAGAGGATTCCACATGACGGCAATGTCTCTGTTGAACACGAGGGGCTCGACTTTGAGGTGGCACCTGTTGACGAGGATGAGCAATTGGCACAGCAGGAGCAACAACACCATTCACACAACATGAAGCTGACAAAAATGGAAGCGATCAAGGCGTCAGGATCTCGTGTCAATGCCTGTTTGACATTTTCGGACGAGTTCGACTCGCAGGTTAAGACACTCTTTCTTCCTATCGCCTACTCCTCGTTCGGCCACGCTGTGGTTACTGGAGACTTTGATGGCGATGGTATCCTTGACCTAGCCATTGCTGCCCCTCATGTCACCTTTGACCCCAGAGCTCCCTCCCAAGGATCGGTCTTTATTGTCCCCGGTCAGACCTTGTACGACGACGATGACAATCTGCAGGATGACCCCGAGGGCACTGATGTTCGCACCCTGGCCTCACATGTCCTCCATGGCGATCCTTCAGAGCCCCAGTCTCGGTTTGGATGGTCACTTGCTGTTGTTGATCTGAACGAGGACGGGATTGATGATCTGGCGATTGGTGCACCGGGACATGGAGCCAAGGATATGGTCTATGGAGGTTCGGTCTTTGTCTACTTTGGTCGCCGTGGACAAGGATTCAATAATACGCCAGACGTGATTATTCACCATGACAGGACCAAAGACAGGGCGCTGGATGTCCCTCAAAGTGTCGGAGCTCTTGCTGGGTTGGGATATGTCGTCGAAGGTCTAGATCTGACGGGCTCTGGATTCAAGGATCTTGTTGTTGGGATGCCAATGGCTTATGGTATCGTTCCTACCAAGCCTTCGAACAAGACCAAGCCCCCGCTGGAATTGGCTCGCCAGACTGGCAAAGTTGTTGCTTTCTTGGCTTCTACTAGGCACAAAGGTCCGATCCTTGACATTGATCGGGATTGGGAACTGCAGGGCGATGCCAAGTTTGCGTGGTTTGGATCCTCGATAGCTGTCATTACAGAGTCGTTCTCGCAGACTGCTCCTTCAACGCCGTCCAGGTGGTCGTGGCTGATCCCATCTTGGTTCAACCGCAAAGGCGACAAAGATAAGGACAAGGAGGAAGTAGAGCTGAGGGAGAGGAGGATTTTGGTGGTGGGGTCGCCTACTTTTGGAGGCGATGATTATGAGCAGGATGCCATGCGCGGTCATATTCAAGGATTCTTGCTCCCCAATGTTACTGTGGTGACTCCCTCAACCAAGCCTCCAGTCAAGCCGTTTTTGAGGCCGCAGTGGATGTTTACGATCCTGGGCGACACCAAGTTTCAGCAACTCGGATCTCGTCTCGCTGCCTCCAATCATTCCTCTTCGGACTCGCCCTCTGGATTCAAAGACCTGCTGATTGTTGGGTCGCAGTCTGAGGATGTGTTGAACACGCTTCCCAAGCTCGGTCGTCAATGGCAAGCGGGCATGGTCCGGATCCTGGATATCTCGCAGATCGCCAACGGGACGATTGTCAATATATCGGATCTGGATAACGATACCAATGTGATCCGGGATTCTTTGCAGGGGTCCCAGTCGATGGCGCATCTTTCGGCCGCGATGGAGGTCTCGACGGATGGCAAGAGTCTTTGGCTAGCCGAACCTTATGCTAAAGGCGAAGATGGACGCATTTTGGAGTGGGAGCCTAATTATTCTAGGAGACGAGGTGATGATGAGGATAACGGTGGACGCAGGAGAAGAAGAGTAGGAGGACAGAAGGATGTTGTTAGTATGAGGGGCCAACAGCTCGTGTTTTCGAATGATGGAGAGGGAGATGGTGGAGATGATGATGACGATGATGGCGGCAATGACGGCGACCGGATCAAGCAGTGTTTTATTGGCACTGATTCTCGAGGCCGCTTTGGGTCTCAGTTGTTGGTCGCCGATTTGAACAAGGATGGTGTTGATGACCTTGTCGTCACCTCCTCCCACGCCTCTCAATACGCCAAGTAAGCTTTATTTTCTTTTTTGCTCTTTTGCATTTCCAGTCATCTATGATGCCAATCTCTTCACTAACGGTCTTATTATTATCTGTCTTCTTTGTTCTTAGCATGGCGGGCACGGTTACGATCAGATTCAGACCGTGATTCTTTATATCCTTTGTACAGTACATAGCTTTGATTGTTTTTTATTTTGGTTCATGATACATACAAACACAGCAAAAAAAAAAGGAGTACTTGATCTACAAGTACTTTGCTTCAACATCCTAGTTTTTCGCTGTCCATCGCTGTCTATGACCATGTCAGAAAATGGCTACAGATCGCATTATGACAAGTACTTGAACGGTCTCCAATTGCTGGACGTTAAGCGCCAACAAGTTATCTTTGATGGACAACGATAACATACAGAAAAGTGCCCATCAATCAGTAAAAACCTTCTTGGTCTCAGTCGGTAAATCAATCAGTTTAGTGCGATCACCCATGTGGTCCACTCGCGACACTTTCTTACATTCCTTTCCTTCATTCCTTTCCTTCATTCCTTTCCTTCATTAGATAGGAACGACATTCCCCGTGATACCAAAAAAAAAAAAAAAAAAAAAAAAAAAAAAAGAGGTAGGCAAAGAAGGGAGAGATGAAATTGACAGGAGATGGAGGGATGTGCATGTGCATACATCCTTGGTTTCAAGAGAATTGGTTTGATGATGGAGATATGGATTAATGCTCATCAGAATGCTTTTATTTTGTTTGTCATGACGAAGAATAAATGGTATCAAAAAAAGAAAAAGAAAAAAAAAAGGTAAGAGGATACGAAGGGAGAAGCCACCAGGGCCCATCCAACTTTCCATCTGCCCTTCCCTCCTAATTTTTCACAATATTTCAAAGATCTAGTACTTGAGGGGAGCAATACCGATGCGGGGGGAAGCAGACTGCTCAAAGACACAGTAGTTGTTCTTGATGAACACATCTCCCAAAATCCACAATCCATCCTGACCACCCTGGATACCCGAGTAACAATCCTTGCCAGTGCTGTCCAAAGGAGACCATGCCAAATCCGCAACGGGGACCTGGAAGTCCTTGCCGCCCATCGTGAAGGCAACGTTGTCCTTGGAGGTCTTGGCGAGCGAACAGGGGACGGTCCAGCCTCCGATGTTGGGATCGTTGGAGGCATCGACGGCGCCCTTGATGTTCTTGTGGATGGCCTTTGCGGCGGCGTCTCCGACGATGATCAAGGTGGTGCCGGTATCGATGATGCCCTCGGAGGCCTGCTTCAAGGCCTTCTTGTTGTACTTGGCGTTAGAGATGTGAATCTGCCAGTAGCCCTTGCGGGTGACGGGGACGTACTTGAGGGAACCGGTGAAGCGGGTTTTGTCGATGGCACCAAAGAGGTAGTTGCCGCCCTTGCCGCCGTTACGACGGACGGAGGGGAGGAAGACAGAGACCAGAGGCTGGGCGATAGCCTTGGACGAGATGGCGTTGTCAAGGAAGGTCTTGACGCCCTTGACGGATTCGATGGTGTTGAAGCCGAGACCGAAGAGACCGTCCTCGGGGGAGGAGGCAAACTGGGCAGATTCGTTAGTGGCGAGTCCGATGGTTTGGCGGACCTTGATACCACCGACGTTCACAATGTCGGAAGCAAGGATTCCAGAGGCAGAGGAGCCGTCTCCGTAACCGATCTCCCAGTGGCGACCGTCCTTCTTGTAGGTCGTAGACTTCTTGGCGTTGAATTGGCGGTGGGCTTTGCAGGCCTTGGTCTTGCAATCCGAGGTAGGGAACCAGATGTCAGAGGAACCGGTATCGAAATCGAGACGGATGGCCTGGCCGGGAGTACCGACCTGAACAGTTCCATAGTACTCTGAATCAGTGCTGACATCAACCAAAGGAACCTTTCCAGATCCGGTACCCTTATCACGGGCACCGTGGTTGATGGGGGTGCCAGGAGGGAGGAAGGCATGGTGGGACTCGAGGTTGAGCTGGGGGTAGCGGTGAGCGAGTTTTGCGATCGCGGCACGGAAGTTGCGCTTGTGGTTGGGCTTCAAGGAGAGGGGGATTGCAGTTCCTGCGGGGGACTGGGCCTCGACGATGAGGAGGGAGGCGGCGGCGGCCAAGGAGATGAGGGTTGCAGTGATCTTCATGACGATGTGAAGAGGAAGGGGTTAATTAGAAGGTGAGTTGGTTGGAGGGGGAGGAGGAGAGGGGAGGAGAGAGGGAGGAGGGGGATCAAAGAAGTGGAGGAGAGAGGATGATGATGAACTCTTTTTTCCAGGGAGATCCATCGCCTTTTATACCCCTACTCATCCAAACGCACTCACTCAATTAAACATTCATTTTTGCTTATTTTATTGCTTCCAACAAGACCAGTTGGACACCAATAACCATAAATACGAGGTGTAACGAGCGAAAGAGAGGGAGTTGGACAGGAACTGGGCCAGATTGAGCCCTCTGTTGCCCTTCTGACTGTTATTTGCGAAAAGGGAAATTGCTCTCAATATTGAAGAAAAGGCGCTATGGAATATAGATACTCTCAGGGGAAGATATTCGGTTTGGTGTGTATCATCCTGCAACGAAGGAGGGAAGAGTCGACATTAATTCGTTCACTGAAGTAGGAGTACATCAGGTAGGGTACGAAGATGTAATAAACGAGCGAGGAAGTGGTGGTGGCAAAACAGAAATGAGAGAGAGTGAGAGAGAGAGGGAGTTACCCTTTGTGTCAGACCCTGGCTCAACCTAAGCCAGGGCTGAACTGTCGACATTCACACGCCGCCCTATTTGCCCACCCCTCAAACCGGCGTCTCCCCTTCTCTAATCGTACCCTATAGGATCCCTCATCTGTTCATGCGTCAGCAGAAAGATAAGGGGTATGTGTAGAAGTGGTACCAGGTATTGCTTCTTTGCCCTGACATGTGCAAGGGAATCACCCTCTCATCCATCCCTCTGCTTGCTCAATGGGTAAGGGAAGAACGAGATTGCAAGAACGGAGGAATAAGAAAATTCGATCATTGCTAAAACGAAATGAAATTAAAAAAAAGGGGAGAGTTGCCCAAGCAAGTCCAGTTGGCCTGGTATAAATGTAACAAGGGTAAGAACGAGATCGATGCAGTCTCATTCACATCTCGATCGTCCCTTTTTTTTTTATTCTTGTCGTTCTTGTCGTCTCTGAAATCCCTTATTTTAGCACTCTTTCTCTGCCACTGCCACCTCAATCGAAGACGATAGAAAGGAATAATAGAGAGAGCAGAATGCAGACCGCACACTCGCCATGCTCACTTTTCTCTCATCGCACTATTCTCTAAGAGAGATGGCGAAATAGTTGCGTGAAATAAGATGTCGACCCCCAATGAGAGCCTTCTCATTACTGTTCTTGGCCTCATAGAAAAGGTACATTCACGCAACCACAGAAGAGAGCTGGCTGAACTCACTCCTTTCGGCTGAAGGCAACCCTTGAAAGAGTTACCTTGTGTTGTTGGTCCACACGACTAGGCGTTTCCTAAACGAGATTGCTACGAGTTGATGACACAAGGTCCATTTGGACCCAAAAAATGAGAGCACAAACTAACATGCAGAAGTAAAGGTAGAAGTACATTTTCGAGGAGAGAAGACGAGATGGCTGAATTTTCTCACTGACGATAGAGGGGCGCCGAAAATCATCCAATGGTTGCCTGAGGAAGAGACCGGTGGGTAAACAAGCAACAAGAATTCCCATCAAGTTAAAAAATGGATGGCCCTGAAAACGCCTCCTCTCTCACTCCTGTACTTCTGCTTGACCATGAATACGATGTAAGAAAGAGGAACGGAGGGAGGTGTTGACTATCTACCAGACCCATCTAGGAACCAGTAGACCATCAACAACCATCAGCCATCAAGGCACCATCAGATATTATTTTTAGAAACCTGATTGCCCTAAGAAACTAGACTCCCTCTCACCAATCGCCAACAAATGAATCTTCTAGCAATGTCAGTCTATCTAGTGCCTTGAGGGACGTCCATTATCACCCCAAAGTATACAATAAACTCGTTGGATAACTCTCTTCGGCACCCGAAAGGCGCTTCGTTATAATAGCTTAGTGCAAAAGAAGAAGAATGAGGGAAGTGAGGTATTTTCTATGCGGTATCCCTTGCATAAAACAAATTTTGAGAGCCACCCTGTCTTCACAACAAACGCCATAAAGGATACCCCAAACAACATTCACAAGAAAAAGGATTCACACGACACATGGATAAACAAATCCATCTTGGCAGCCGACTCACCGCCCCGCGTAGCGCAAGTAAGTGAATGACATGCGGCCGGATGGGCATCCGAATGACGATGGTGTGTGTTTGTATCGCGTGTTTGGTTTGATGTTGAGATCTTTCCCTTTGCTTCACCTCTCATAGAGCGAATGAAAAGGCACAGGAAAGTATTAGTGTTCATGCAGGTCAAAAATATGTGAGCACGGCTGGGACATAAATTGAGAGGATGGGCGTAGAATGCCAACTCCAAGGGTATATGTTTTTTTCTGATGAGAGGTGAATTGTGAGAAGGGTTAACGTTTCTAGTGAAGCACTTGAAAAGAGTCAACGCGATTTTTTTGATGCTCATGGATCCATAGTTGAGCGGACATCAAAAACATGAAATGCAAGAACACCACAGGAATAGAAAGAGGGGAAAAAAAGACCACCTACTGTTCTCGTTGATTACGCGCAGATAACAAGGCGTTTGAGGCGAATGTGTATGGATGCGAAGAAGTATGAAGACACGAAAAGGGATGGTGGTTTGTCTCTGGGAGAAAACGAGAAGGTCCTCGCCTTTTGTTAGTTATCTCTGTTCTTTTTCGTCCATCTGTCTACCTTTGTAGCTGTGGACCTCAGCGAGCATGAATGTTCTTTTGGCGACGTTGTTCGCCCATGGTTCACGTTCTCGCTGGACGTTACCTCAGCAGTTCACGTCAAGAAGAGGAAAAGAGAGGTAATACTTCCACAGGTGATCACTAACCCTGAAAATTTATCAAGAGGTGAAATGAAGCACTTTGATCAGTCGCAGCCTCAGACTCACAAGACGCGTCAACGCGTTCTGCCATCAAAAACATTTAGAAACAAGGTTCCGTCTGAAAAAAAAAAAAAAGAGTTGTCTACATATTCTCACTTTTTTACAAGTTATTAACGGCGATCGAGCTTCCGTTCTGCTTCAGGAATCGCTTCTAGCTGATTGGAGCAAGAAATAACGGCGGATGCCTACAACAAAGACACATAACAATAGGAGCGGCATGAGTTGAGTGCAAATGCCATCAATTCATTGCTAGCATGGTCAACTTGATTACCCTTATTACTGCATCGCTTTTCTCTCTGTCCTTGCTCTTTGTACCTTTCTCCAACGACAAAGCTCAAGTTTGCCTTGTCTATATCTTGACGAGCACATGTATGCTCTTTTGACCATTTTGTATGGTGACTAGAATATTACCCGCGGCTTCGCTCGCGGAGGGAGGTGAAAAAAAACGGGGGTGCATTGGAGGCGTCCGTTCGCCCAACACTGTATTTGGATAGCTTGAGGAGGGGCTCTGTGTTGCCGTTACAATCTGCGTGGCTGGCTAAACTTGTGTCAGTGACTACAAACTAATAGTAAAGGCCGATTGACCCGCCGAATATTATCTCTACATTTGCAAGGTTCTACCGATTGGCCCTCCGAGTTCCAACATCCTTTGATCTTTTTCTAGTATCCATTGATCTTTTCTGTCGACAGACGTATCCAAATCTCCCTGGTCATAGTGTGCATCTTGGATCAAAGTCGCAAATGTCGTTATATGGGAGTACGGGGTCGCCCAAAGCGTGCGATCCGTAATCAAGTCCCTGCATTGATCTGTTTTTGCGGGTGTTGCGCACGAGTCGTTCCTCATCATCAGATTCCTCGATCATAGCGGTTGGCTGAAAGAAGGGAGGGGGAGACAGCTCGGGGCTGTCCTCAAGCTCGACAGGAACCTTGTGGGTCAACGATTGGCTGTGCAGGTTCAAACGGACTTGGTAGTCAGTGGCCTTCTCCTTGGACAAGGTCGTAACTGAACTGGATAATGTGGTCGTCGCATGTGGAGCTACACCGTCCGTGGCCGATCTGTGAGTCCAAGAACCTCCGGTGGCAAGTAGGGGATGATCTTCACGCTGGGCATTCCGAGCTGAACTAGCTCTGGGTGCTTGTCCTTGTCTTGATTTTGGTGGTCTTCCCACTGCGCGGCGAAATGTTGATGCAGAGGGTCCAGCTTGCGTCTGCTGCAGGGCCGTGTGTATTGAGCAAGCGGTCTTGGGGTTGTTGAGGATGAGCTCATCTGCCGTCTTTGAAGAAGAGCTAGTTGTGGTCGCATGTTCCGTGCTCCCCATGTCACTGCTTGGGCTGGAACGGGTGTTTGAGATGACCAGCTGATGTTCGCCGATGTTTCGGAACGCGTCAGGATTGAAGAGAGTAGTGGTCGCGGGGACTCGTCTGATGACGACATAGACTGGAAGGAGCCATTGAGTGCATCGCCAAGAAGCTGCGTCTCGTCGTGGACCACGAGGAGCCTCGTGTCGTCCTTGATTGTTGGCTGACATCCACTCTTGAGGAGGGATCTTTTCGCCCCCTCGTATTCATCGCGGATCAACTTTGAGATACGTGGCTCATCGTGATCTACAAGATCGAAAAGCTTCATGGCGAGAAGATTGAATATGTCCTTGTACAACACATGAGGACACACTTGTAGCAGAGTCTATCTAGCAATGGTAAAGGTCCCATTGCTGCCGGGGACAGTCAAACAGAACTTGAAGATGCGAGCAAGGAGAAGCAAAAGTGTCACCTTCCTTGCATAGGCATTGTTGACTTGCCGGTCAATGGTAAAGGGTTGCCGAGTGCCATACAAATACTCTTGCACCGTGGAGAGCAAAGTGGTCATATCACTCACCGATAAAGAACGACAGGTGGGTCTAATTAAAAAAAAAGTGTAATGGTTAGTGAACCGAGGAGACAGCACAACCGTACAGCTCCATTGATGCTATTAACCCGTACACACAGTGGTCCCAGTCACTCAGCGGTGAAAACAACCGCAGCTGGGCGAAGACTTCTGGTCACCATAGCCATCGCCATCCCGGAAGACGACAACAGCATCGATTGCAGCACCACCATAAGCAGAGGGTATTAGCCTCACCCGTGGAGGGGTCATATGGAAAGACAGTCCAGCGCCCTCGCCTAGCCTATGCGTCTTTCATGGACCCAAGGAGCAACCAACACGCAACAGCTCGAAATCGACGGCACCACCACGAATGGAGAGGTCATAGCAAGAAGTAGTCCAGCGCCCTCGCATAGTCTGTGGCCTCTCATGGACCCAAGGAGCCGATCTCTTGCTGAAGCGATATAGATCTCTGCTCTTCCCAGCGAGGAGTGGACCTGAGAAATGGATGGGGTCGTACGGAGGGAGTAACTCTTCACATCTTCGTCTGCTCACCCTCATGGACCCACGAGTCTGACGGAGAACATGTTGCTCGAATTGCAGCACCACCACAGTCAAGGAATGAAGAGAAATCACCTCGGACCATGGAGGGGTCATATGGAGAGACAGTCCAGCGCCCTCGCATAGCCTATGCGTCTCTCATGGACCCACGGGGCAACCGAAGGCAATAGTTCAAATCCAGCACCACCACAACAGGACGCCGTGGAGAGGTCGTAGCAAGAAGTAGTCCAGCGCCCTCGCATAGCCTATAGCTTCTCATGGACCCAAGGTGGACCCTGCTCGCATCACATTCTCGAGAATCCGTACACAACGCCATGCATGGCCTTCGCAGACAAAACCATTACCTGTCCTGCTCTTTCCTTCTTGCCTCGTCCTGCGGTCCGTATCGTCGTCCTGCTCTTGCGGATTTTGGTGTGTGAAAAAGAAAATGGAGAGGAGGCACAGTTAGACATGGTTCCTTTGGCGTAGCAGAAAAGGGCGCGAGAATTACGTCACCGAAGTGAGTAAATCGCCCGCCCATTGTCCTGTTTCCTCAAATGGAGGCGTTGGGGCGTCTGTCTGCATCATGGGCATGATGCCGTGTCTTACCTTGCACCATTCTCGCCACTGCTCATTGTAATGCCAACACAACCCAAACAACGTACTTGCACACCATAACACTATCTTATCGCTAAGGTATGCTAGAAGGAAATCACAAAGTCCTGTTTCAGAAATATGTCTGAATCCCACTGATATCTCATTGATGGTGATTGTGATAATAGGAACTTTCAACATGAGTAAGCGGCCGGCAGATCAGACTTTGGAGGTAGGTCGCCTTGTGACACAGATGTTACAGTTGTCCTTTTTTCGCGCCATGAACGCGGTGATATTGACTCGGCCAATTCTCTCCTCTTGTACTCTGCTTTTTAGAATCCGACTGCACAAATGGCGAAGGTTAGCCATGTCGACGGCGACGATCAGCTTGTAAGCGACGGTGATGGCCCGATCACCAGTGACTCTGACATTGACTCGGCTGTGGATGATATGACTACATTCTCAGGCGAAGGGATGACGTTGGCAGTCTTGCTTTGGAGTACAACTCTTGATTTAGGGCTCGTTTCTGACTTGACGTTCTTCATTCTTACTTGTATTGTTTTCCATAGGACGATCGCTACGTTTCTCTCAGCACGCGTCTCATAGTTAAATTATTTAAGGATCGCCCAGCCAAGCACGAGGCTCGTGCCGCTGATTACATTGCCAATATGCGGCAATCACCGTCACCAACTCCAACCGTGGAGGGTTATCTCGACTTCATCTCGGAGATGTATAGGTCAGTTATAAATGCACATTGCTGTTCCTTAAGTGTAATTGCAATAGCATTGTCATATAGACTTACTGGAGCCGGGTCAAGAATATGGAGATATGTGTGCGGGAGTAGTGCAGGTCCCAGGAGTGTTCTTGATAGGGACTTGTGGCGGGTTTGCAATGATTCTGCGAGAGACAATACCGAGATATAATACCAATGGGCCACATCAGGGGTCAACATCAAGGCAACACGAAAAGGGCAACATTTAATGGACATTTAAGGGATGGGAAACCATGCGATGGTGGAACAGTTTCTTAACTGAAGTAGAAAGCTTTCATCCACGCGATACCTACCAACCCTCCCTTTCCAGTCTCTGAGACAGGCTAATTGGAAGGTTATCTTGTAGACGGATAACCGGCTTGTGGCAGCCAAGCGTTCGCTCATAGCGACCTTGCTTTTTGAACCCTCGATCTCGGCTCTCTCAAGAAACAAATGCAGGACATTACAGTTCAAAGTATCTACATTTTTGTGTTTGCTCCTGCATGCTGCAAAAGTAAAAGCATGAGTTATTCTTTTTATTAGACAGCGAGACCATCTCCCTTTCACCGCTATATCGCGCTCTCGCATCCTGTCATCATCTCACATTCACTAGCGCCTTCCTTAGACTCTCTCTTTCTCTCCCTCTCTCTTTTTTTCTTTCTCACTGCCGAGCAATCTTGCTCGTAATCTCGACAAGAACATCCACCTGATCCTCAATCTCGGGCCACAAGTATGGTCTCAACTGGTTGCGCTCTTCGTCTCCAAAGATTGCCCGTCGCTCATCAAACACATACTTCAACACTACCCTTTTGATCTCTGGGTAACCCGGTCCCCAAGTCAGAGCACGCTCGAGAGCAGATTGGACGTTGAGTTGAGCTTGGATCTTGTAGAGTGCTTGGGCTTGCAGTGGGAGATCTTCCATGTGGATGGCGGCGCGGTAGAGGAGGAACCAGTCTTCGGGATTCAAGCGCGTGCGAAGGGAGTTTGTGTGTCGGGATTTGTAGGGGTGTATTGGGTTGGGTGTTGGTGGGGGCAGGGAAGTGAGAGTGGATGGGGTGTCGAGGCAATGGCCGTGGCCTGTGGTTGTTGGTGGTGTGAAGGGCCAGGATGAGCTACGCCCTGCTGTTGTGGGCGGTTGAGAGTAAGGATTTAATTGGGGGTGGTGAGGTCGTGCCGGTGAGGGTTCCGAGACGTCGGTTTGTAAGTTGAGGGCGACGTTTGCGCTGACATAGTGGCGTCTGTCTATTGTTGGCGAGTCGGTCATTGACCCGTAGTCTTCCGCGTAGCGGGCATTGCTGTTGCTGTAGTTGATGTTGTTATTGTTATAGTAGCCATCGCCATTTCCGTTGCCATTGTTGGTCTTGTCGATATTATCGTCGTTACCCATGGACTCGTCATCGTGGATTGGCTCACGGGTGTAGACATAATCGAGCAAGGTGTCCATGATCTTGGGCTCAAACATATCGTTCGAAAGATTGATCCTAAAGATCCCATCCGGACCCGGTTGACCTTCCTTAAACCACCCACTGCTCAGCATCCGAGAGAAGAATGGGACCGACTCAAGGATTGTCTTGTGTGCCCAGAATGTTGCCCTGGCAGGTTCTGTAGAGTATTCGTTGTTGCTGTTGTTGTCATGGGGTTTGTGGGCGTGTTTGATGTCGTGTTTGACGTATGTCGTTCCTGGAGGAGCGGAAGAGGCAGTGACCAAAGGTGCATTGCAATAGTTGCCGTTGTTGCTGTAATCTCGGCTGTAGCAACCACCATCCATAAAATGTCCACCAGGACTACCAAGATTCGCAGCCTGCTTGGCAAACACCCTGGATGACGCAGTCTCAAGACAGGCCTGCGGGACAGTCATTGGAGGCGGTGGATCTCTGATACATATCTGGACATTGCAAGTAGAGGTATCTTGACGCATAGCAAAGAGCAGGTTCTTTTGTTGGGTTGTTCGAGCGTCTGTCTCGGCATCAGTCTGGCGTGGGCTGGCACCCGAAAGCCATATCTGGAAGTGGTACTTGTGTTCCTCGTCGGTCACGTCTTCGCACTTGAATACCACTATGGTTGGATTGATTTTCGCATGAAGAGATAGGGAAAAAAAAAGTGTGTGATTGATGATCAATTTCATGTTTGGCGAAGATCACTGATCGTTGTCATGATGGGTGATCGAAAAAAAAAAAAGATAGTAGTGATGGCAAAAGCTGTGGAAGGAAACGCACATGCGCAGAGGAAAACAAAACGACACTGGTCAAGAATAAAAAGAGTACCTGTTTGGGGCCAGACGTCCCGGTTGATGGGCTGGACATGGATGTCTCGTCGAAGTCGGGGGCTGTAGATATAGATAGTCCGGTAGGAGTCGCACCGAGCGCGACCAGGGTTCATTGGATCCTCAAAGTTCATATTCCCGCCTCCTCCTCCTCCATCTCCTTGACCATCCCCACCTTGTCCTCCGCCATGTTCAGCAGAGCTCAACCAGATGCTGGCTCGCTGCAAGGTCAAAACCAAAAGTGGAGTTGTTGATCGATGATACAGGGTAGTCGGAAATGTTGCTTGTTGTTGTAGTTGCGACGGTACTCGACGTGGAGGCGTGGATGCAGTAGAGTGTTCCCTGGAACTCGGAAGCGAGGACACAGTCTCGTTTGGACCAGAACCAGAACGATAACCACCAGAAGAAGAAGCAAGGGAAGAAAGGGGAGAAGAAACGAGTCGGAGACAGATGTCCCATTGGCAGGGCCGTTCGATGGATGTAGGGGAGGTGAGGATGCGGACTCCAGCGGGAGCGTTGTCGGTGTCTGTTTTGTTGAAGATGAGCTGGATGCCTTCCTCGGGGGTAGACTTTGCCCAGTGGGAGACCAGCCTTGTTGCCGGTTGGTGTTGGTGCTGCTGTTGAGGGTGTTGTTGGTGTTGTGGCTGTTGTGTTTGTGTTTCCATAATTAGAGTGTAAGGAGTGGGGTACAAAGAAGGAGGGAACAAAAGCAAGAAACGAGCACGAGGGTTAGCAAAAGGAAGAGAAAAGACGAGCCACGAGATGCAATTAAGGACTGCAAACGCGTTGTTGATCTGTTGCCATTCTATCACTAAGTTTAATTGGCTGGTGATTCCTGCGTTGATCAGTGCTTCTTCGCTTAAGGGGCCTCCACCTCTACTTCGATCGAAGCACTGTACATCAGGGTCGTCTCTTCCCCACCTTCTTCAACTCCCTCGTTTGTTGTACATCACCAACTGACCGATTCAAAGTTCAAACACATCCAGGAAACCAAATGGCATCCTCGGACAGCCAACACCCTACACCAACAACAACTAATGATCGCGACTACCAGACATTCCGCTCACATGGCACACTCGTCCGTCTCAAGGCCCGGGCAGGTCATCTCATCGCTTCAGTACCCCCCAGCAAATACATCTTTTGGAGCGACTTGCGAGTCGCCTTTCCGGGGATACTGCGTGTCCAACATGAGGATATCATTGTCACCTATATGAGAGACGACAATGAGCGGAGGTAACAAAAACAACCCCGATTGCTTCGGGTACTATGTCTTCAGTTGGAGCGTAAAGGAGGCAATAATTAACCAGCGTTCCGCCGCCGAACAACAAAACGGATAGGATCAAGCCATTTCGGATAGAGTGTGTTCCTGGAGCGATTCTCGATGTCGTCTACAACCTCTCGCCTTCAATTTCTCGCACAGTCGCTAATGCACCATCCAAAGTCGATTCTATCAACAAGTCAGCTGATTCAAAGAGCACCAAGCAACAGCACGGACAGGACAAGAAGCAGGAACTAAATAATACTCTGGACATGACAGGCCCTTCGCATTCGAATCACTCAGCTGCAGTGCCCCAGCAGTCATCGTTGGTCTCAGTCGTTCAGCCCATCACCTCCAAGACCACAACAACACCTACAACAAACTCCATTGACATCTCCCAGGACACGGCGATATCGACCATCCAGGAGCAACCGCCGCAGCAACCAGCGATGCTAGAGTCCCCAGCAATATCATCTCCGTCGCTAGGGACTTGTGCAGACTCGGAGGACTATGATGTGGTTGGTGAGCATTCGACTGATCTGGATTCCATCGAGGAGATCGCGCACGAAGTCGTGCAGGAGCAAGGGCAAGAACAGGAGCAAAGGAGCGGCAGCCCACAGGATACATACATTTCAAGTCAGTCGGATACGCCGCAAGAATCGCACTCATGCCCGCCAAAACCAGCGACAACCCCTACTCCTTCAATACACAGAGTTGCATCCTTCAAAGAGCAGGAAAAGGCGACAGCTACAACCTTCCTGCATACCTTAGTGCCGCCATTAAAAGGACTCGCCAACGGTAATGGTGACAACACGGCCGACAATAGTAACGAAAACCTTCCTCCTGCGACCAAACGGAAACGACAAAGTCTTCTTCAACTCCTTCTCTCCTCCGAGCCACCCGAGGGTTCTGACGAGGCGACAAAGGCCGACTTTGAGTCGATCAAAACGGAGCTCCTCACATGCGCTCATCTATTTTACGCGTACCTAAAATCGACCACCGACTACCAGATCTTGCAGGCCGAGAGACGGGGACGGATCCTGTTTGCGACCCTTCTTGGACTCAAGCTACGGATCCCGTTCGGTCATCCTCTCCGCATGCAGTATGAGGCCGTGATTAAGGACACCAACTCGACCAGGATGCTGTTCAGGAAGATGCGTCCCGAGTTCCTTCAACCCAAAGCGGATCAGCTCACCGGCGTTCACTATGGCGTTTTCCAGCACCTGGACCCCAAAATGTTTGTCATCTTACCGAAAGGAGACAGCGCGGCAGCAGGATTCCGACTTTATTTCCTCTGCGAGTGCTGTCAACTCACACAGCCAGATGACGACGAGGCGACCCGGGTGGATAAGAAACGGAGGAGATTTCCTCCTCATCAGCTTCACTTTACTCTGCATGAGGGCTACGACCTACTGTACATCGAGGAGTTTGTCGCGCGCTTCGGTTACCACATGTGGGTGATTCTTCAGATGCTGGCGTTTGGATACAAGGACAACGGAGTCGCCGTCCCGCCGATGAACAAAGACTCGCCCATATACAAAAAAGTCCTCTGCGCTATCAGCTACATCCAGAATGAGCCGGACTCAGGCAAGGTGGAAGGAAGCTGGGACTTTTCTCGCGTCAAGGACTTTTACGCTCCCATCAATCTGGACAAGGAAGGCTCGGCCGGGACGTTGTTCAGGATCATTACCAGCGAGGGTTATGCCAAGTGGGTTTGCTTTGACCACTACAAGGAGCGGTTCCCGGAGAACGATTATAAGGTCTTGCAGGTGGTCCTGAAGCGATTCTTTTACAACGAGGCATTGGGGGCTCTTTTGGTGTCGCTGTGTTCACGGGAGGAGGCGTTGAAGTTCTATGAGGCGATTGTCAAGGCGGAGAACTTGCAGGAACTCGGCCTGGAGCTGGCCTGGCATGTGAATGAGGAGGATATCGCCGTTCTGCAGGCGACCATTCTTCGCACCACTGCCGTGTCGATCAAGCTCTTTGTCCCTTTCGAGCAGCATATTGTTCAAGGCCCCATCAACCTCAAGGAGCCCTGTCGAGGCGTCGATGTCAATGATCCCAACTACATCCTGGGTCACTTCAAGACCAAACTGATCAAGCACCTTGTCGACTGCCGGCGAATTCAAGGGTTCTACATGGACATCAGTGACCCATCCGACCACCCGGACACCCAAGAGTCTCTGGATCGGCTGTTCATGAACTCGCGCT
Organism: Linnemannia hyalina; assembly: GCA_019671135.1. Lineage (NCBI taxonomy): Eukaryota > Fungi > Mortierellomycota > Mortierellomycetes > Mortierellales > Mortierellaceae > Linnemannia > Linnemannia hyalina. The sequence goes on from JAHRHY010000010.1 coordinate 1,981,324, forward strand.
CCTTCGCGGACTGGGACCCGGACCGGATGAACCCCGCGTTGTGCGACATGGTCAGGACAGCAGGACCCAATGCCAAGACCAAACTCAGCTTCAACAGTCCGACCCTCGAGCGTGGGTTCCATTTCATGAACAATGCGATCAAGGGCGACGTCGGTTTGGTGATGCTCAAGGCCATGGTCAGCTACAACGAGCAGGTTTCGATACGATCAGGCAAGGACGAGGCGCGCAAGTCGATGCGCATCCAACGGTGGTCCAACAGCACGCTTCGGTTCGCCAACAAGCTGGAGCGACTCTGGTTGGAAGTCCACAACCACCAGGAACTCAAGGCTCTCCAGCAGCTCATCGAGTTGAACCCTTGCTTGAGAAAGCTGCGAGTGACAACGGAGACTCTCCAGTTCTTCAAGGTCTACCAGGCGATCAAGGCGACCTTTGCTGCGGTAGGGCCTTCGCGAGTTCCCAAGAAAGTTGGCTTGAGAGACAAAGCGGACATGAGTCTCACCTGGTCGGAAACAACTACAGATTCCGCAACAGCGGCAAATGGAACAACGACAACGGCCGCAGAGGAAACAAGCACATCGACTTCATCGACTACAGCCCCTGAGGCAAACAGGATCCCAGCACAGCCAATGTCGCTTACTTACTCTAGAAAGTCGAGCAACGTCTACACGGTCTTGATGTTCTTTGGGTACATGCTCACGTACTTGAAGTGCCTCGAGTTTTCGAACCACGACGCCAAGACACTGGAGGCCTGTACGCGGTCAAGGGGATCACACCTAGCCAGTATTCAGATCAATATCTTGGGGCTTGATAAGAAGGGGTACGAGGACCTGACCAAGGTCATCGAGCGATCCCAGGTGCCTATGTCACAACTGTCATCTCACTTTGCGGTCTACTTGTCACCGGTCGAAGGCGCCAAAGCAGAGTGGGAGGAGGCGACGCAGTTTCTGGTCAGGTTTGGATCAAGTGTCGATGAGCTGGTGTTGATCGGATCCATGGACGACGGAGAGCCGTTGGCGACGTTTTTCCAGACTATCACGCCCAAGGTCCTTCCTTTCCTAGAGATTCTGGTTGTTGTCGGCGCGTTGAGCAAGTCGATCAGCGTAGGCAAACGAGGCATCGGCGCCTCTCTCCCGAAGGCGGTGGCGACCTCTGGATTCGTTCTCGGCAGCCCTCGTACCCAAAACTGTGTCAAGTGGTCCCAGGCCGCGCGCCAGTTCTTGCCATGGCTTCAGGCGTTTGTCTCGGAACTGCGGCTTCACAAGCTAGGGGTGAACCGGTTATTGCTAGAGAGCTCGGAGTGGGTGGCGTTGTTGAAGAAGATTCAGTTTTCGGATCTGGAAGAGTTGGATCTGTATGCCTCCAGGATGCCATCGGAGGTGTTCCGGAACCTGGCTTTCTTTCTTCCCATGCCACACAGCAGTACCAACAATAGCAACCTCAGGACCACCGCCCCAGCTGCAGCTGCAACTTCGACAACCACCACCGATATTACGACCGGCAAGAGCAACGATATTGGCAAATCGGGCGAGACAACCTTCGAGACCACGGATGCATCATCGGACACGCTGAACGAGGAGTCACAGTTGTCGACAGCAGTGTGGGATCGATCCATTAGCATTGCGACCACCCCGACGTTGCCAGAGCAACACCCGTGGGAAATGCTTGGCGAAGGCTTTTTGACGCAGCGCAAGGACTATGCGGCCTACAAGGAGGCGATTGATATGAAGATTGGCGATCGGACCGATATTCATTACCGACGCCTTGAAGCCCAGTTCCAGGCCAAGTCATCCCAGGATGTTGTTACTACTGCCACTGAGAGTGAGCCGCCATCAGTGATCGATGTCTCTACTACTACAGTTACGCCTTTGGCAGCTACCACCGCTACTACGCCCTCGAGTACGTCAAGTGCAGCGTCTGCGAATGTGAGCTATGGTTTGCTTAGGGATTCCAAAGGACAGGACAAGGTGAAGGATCGAGCGATTCGCAAGTTCCGGATGCCATGGATGCTGACACGCAATGCGGTCGAGCAGGCCACTGTGCAGCATGCCTTGCGGACTAGACTGCGCGGGTATGAGGTGGAGTAGTTACCTTTATTAAAGTGCGTGCCTCTGAAGTGTTGTTGTATGTGACACGAAGAGAATAGGGTGTGTTTGTGTTGCATTCTCCTTTTGGAAATTTATTTTTCTGACACGGAAAGGGTAAGGTTGGGGCGAGAGGTAGACAGGCACGGAGCCATCGCTCCTCTTTTTATTTTCTTTTATTCCACACTCTCTTTCTCCCTTCCCTCTCGACCTTCACTCCTCCTCCTCCTTACCCTCCTTCACAATGCCCGACGCAGAGCTCTATATTTACGGAGGCGCCTTTGGCCTGCCCTCGATCGACCCCCAGTGCCTGGCCCTGATCTCCTACCTCTCCATCGTCTCCCACCAGGAATACACCATCGTCGAATCAAACGACCCCGGGATCTCGCCCACCGGTACCTTCTTTTTTTTTTTTTTTTTTTTTTTTGATCTTTCTTCTTCTCGTCCATGTTCTTGTGCCAACAGAACAGTAACCAGTAAACTAAACAATTGTCTTGGTGAATTATTGTGAAATAGGAGAATTGCCGATGCTGCACGATGGAAAGAACTGGATCGCGGGAACTAACCGGATCATTGCCTACTTGAGCAAAACTGTAAATCACCGAACGAGGAATCTCACGCTGCAGGAATCATCGCGGAAACACACACACATACATACAACACAACAAAGAACAGGCGTCCTAACATCTACGCCTGCTGTTGCCTTCTCGTTTCTTCTTTTTCTTTGTCGATCTGTAGGGATATAACTCCAACGAGGATCTTTCCACAGAGGATTTGGCAAAGTCTGTTGCTTACTCTTCCCTCGTCGACGAATCTCTTCAGGACTCTCTCGTAAGCAAGCAAACAGGATTGAACGAGGAAGGATCAATTGATCCTACGGAATCGTTCTTATGATACGATGCTGATCACCTAATCCATCCTCTTTCTCCCTCGGATAAAACAAACTATAGCTGTTCTCATGGTTCGCGGACGACGACAACTTTTTGGGAACGACTCGTAAGACGTACTCGAACTTGCTCTCGATTCCTGCGCGTTATATTCGGCCCATGCAGATGCGCAAGTCTGCCGTTCAGCGTGTCCAAAAGTATGGCGGAAAGGTCGAGGCAGGATCCCTCACCCACGCCGAGAACACTCGTGTAAGTAGACAGCGCACGTCGCGTCTGGGTGATATGGATCGTTTGAATATTCGAGATGCCGTTGGAACATGCATGGTACTATTATACCGCGAAGAAAGTAATGGGCAGCCACTGACAACTATGTTCTTTCTTTTCACACGATGCAACAAATATAGATCTATGACTTGGCAAGGGACTGCTACCGCGTCTTGGACAGGAAATTGGGCGAAAACGACTTCCTCTTTGGTGTCAAGTAAGTCAACGGATCAACACGCAGGGATGCGGGGAATTCATGCCGGAAATCGAGGCTCGAAGGAGAAAAGGCAGCAGGAGTGATAGAGAAGAGAGCAGTAATATGCAATATGCATAGGGCATGGGCACATTTCTCCTCCACCTCTGCTTTTAATCGAAGGATCTTCATGGACGAAAAAAATTGGCACTTCCTAACCCATATTTTTCCCATTGACCTATAGGCCAACTTCATTGGACGCAAAGGCGTTTGGATATTTGGCGTTGCAACTGTACCCCGAGATCCCCAACCCCCGGTTCCAAATGATCCTGACCAGCCAGTTCCCCCGCCTGGTGGCCTACTGCAACCGCTGCAAGGAGGAGTTCTTTGCCAACCTGCCCGACTCTGCCCTCCCAACCGAGACATCGCCCTTCTTCACAAACCCCATCAGCTCACCCAAGGAATGGTTCAAGAACACCTTCTTGTCCGGATCAAATTCTGTCTCTTCCACAACAACGACGGAAAAGCCAAAGAAGACACAGGAGGAGAGGGATTTTGATCTGAAGAGGATCTATGCAGTGACGTTTGGATTGGTGGCGATGGTGGCCTATGTGATTATTAATGGGATTGTTGTCATTGGTACTGATGAGGGGGAGGAGGAGCAGGAGGAGGGTGGATATTTTATGGCGGGAGGGGATGATGTGGATGATGATATCCATGTCCCTTCTGACGATTAGAACGGTGGTGCTAGATAATGAAGGTCTGAGGAGGAACAACTAAAACACAAACACAAACACAAACAACAAATTAATAAAAACAAGGGGCGTAACTCTTGTGCTTCTTATGAACTCCTGACACAGGCTTGCACAGGCACCAGAGACATGGATGTGGAAAGTGAATAAGCAAAGACAAGGATGAGAGGCATGGGTGTGGGCAAAAGAAAAGGAATACACAGTTGCGTTCAAGTGTTTTGTCCAGACCACAACAAGTTGTATTTCTCCGTCGACACCTCGATCATGACTCTGAACGAGCCGAGTGAATAACACGCCGTGAAAACTTGACCAAGGGAGACAGGAGGAGGAGAATCGGAGGATCTCTTTTTTTTTTTTTTTTTGGGAGGGGCGGCGGAGGAATTGAAGATGCATACGGAGAAACTCCCTTGGAAGAATTATTTAGGACAAGCGCGGCGAGGAGCGAAATAAAAAACGAGCGAGAGGCCTGTTGCTCTAGTTTAGACAAGCGACAAGCATAGAGCCCGAAAGAGATTTGGCCGCATCTCTCTTGATGACTTGAGTAGTAGCGTTGATGCGAGAGTAAACCACAGCATTTTTCGTCTTTTTTTTTTTTTTTTTTTTTTTTTTTTTTTTTTTTTTTTTATTTTTGGGTTTTATTTGTACTTGCGCCACCAATTTCGGCTTAAGGGTATGACTATTTGCACATGATTAATAAAGGAATCTAAAAATACGTACACAACAAGCTCATTCCTTGGTAGTATAGTGGTGAGTATCTCCGCCTGTCACGCGGAAGACCGGGGTTCAATTCCCCGCCAGGGAGCTTCTTTTTGCCACATTCAGTACTGAAGGTGACCGTGCCTTTTTGTTCGGTCAAGTCGTACTGTTCTTGCTTTGGCGCGTTGTTTTCTTTTTCTCGTACACTTTCACTTTTTTTTTGTTCAAGCTCATGGTTGCGGCCGCTTTTTATGAGTGCCGCTGTTGTTATCAACTCGGTTGCAATTTGCACTAGAAACATATATATCCTGTTGTAAAATGAAAAATTATGGAGCGTGGACACAGTTGCCACCAAGTGTACACTCTCGGCTTTCTTTAGCCTTTTTCTGTTCTTGATCCCTCCCTTTCCTTTTTACTCATTCACAACCACATTCACACCCACCCACGCATTGCATTCACTCTCATTCTCCCCTCCTCTGCAACCCAGCACACACGTACATAGCAACGACACCAATGCCGAACCCAACAACTCCCTCAAAGAGAATCACATCAACAACAACAAGCATGCAAGCTCCATTCGCCTCTCTCATGCAACGACACAACAACCCCGCCATAACGAACAACTCAAACAATACTCATCCGCCCCGTAAACCAACTCACCAGCCCCTTGTTTTGGGTCGCGGGCCTGGCCAACGTGCTATCAGACAAGACAATGACGACTTTTCAGATCCCATCTCAAGTCCTTCCCCTTCCCCTCCGCCTCTCTCTCAAGTTGGACTCTCGGTAGAGGTGCCTGCCTACCTCCCGACCCAGTTTGTCCTCGACAACATCCAACACTTTAAGAGCAGCGATCATCTCACACCCAAACACCAACAGCAACGGACAACAAGCAACAGAGCAACGTCTCCGCCACGAAGACCAGATCCACAACATCATGTTCAAAATACCTCGACTCCTACTCGACAGCATCGTAGTATGGCACGGACCCTCTCGGACATAATCCCCGATGATGTCTCTACACAGATCGCTATGCAGGACATCCATCAGTACAGGAGTACAGATCATTATCGCAGTACCAATGGTTCCAGCATACCTACTCGAACATCCCCTCCCCTTCAATACGATCGCGTCACCATCTCTCGTCCAAATACTACCACAACATCGGCAGCGACACCATCATCGGCATCCTCATCCGACTCTCAGGAACAACCCAACAAACGCCGCTCGGGCCTGTTCTCCCCGTTCAAGCCTCTCTTCCCTCCTCCCCCTCCCTCTCCAGAGGTCGAGACCAAGTCACCCAAGCGCAAGAGCACACCCAAGAAGGCGACATCAAAGAAGAGGACACCCAAGAAGCGCCAGCGTCAAGAGTTCTCGGTTGTAGATGACAGTGATCCGATCGAGGATGGGGACTCGGATGGAGATTGGCAAGCGTTCTGGGAGGCGGGCAAGAAGGATATCGCCGAGGGTAGCGCTCCTAAGCGCCAGAGAGTAATAGCATCACCCCCTACTACCCCGAGTCGGCCAATCCCCATGGCCACTACCAACCGCCCAGTCTTGAAGCCACCGGAACCACTCGGACCCAAGTTGCATCAAATCTCTCGAGAGGAGGTCAAGCAAAAAGATCCAGTTGTCAGGTCCAGCACGGTCGTGCGACAGCCTACACCTGTTCAGCAGCCCACCTCTGTCATACTGCCTACCCCTGTTCAAAAGCCAACTCTTGTTCAACAACCGAAACCTATCCAAAAGACAGTCCTGGTCCAACTGCCAGCTCCTCTTGCAGCCCCGTCTACTTCAAGATCCGTATCGTCGCCCGCAGAACATACGATCCCCCTCAACCCACAGGTGGTCTCGTTCGCGTCAAAACTGACGCCCATCAATGCCTTGTCCCCGAACGAGCCTCAGAGAAAGTACAACATTATGGGCCTTATCCAGTTGATCTCGCCAGTGCAAGATGGAGTGCGAGGATTCGGAGGAAAGCCTACTTCCAAAGCAGGCCTGACGATCTCCGACAAGGGATCTATCCACTTGAACATTACTCTTTGGGGTGACAAGGGCAAGTGGGTCGAGTCTTGCAGAGTGGGCGATGTCGTCCTCCTCACAGGTAAGAAGCAGTTCTAAAACTAAATCCTGACGCAAAAGAAGCTTGAGGAGCCGTGTATTTTAACCACCACATTAATGAAATCGCGTTTATAGATCTGATGGCCAAGGAGTACAGAAGAAAGACTGTTGCCAGCACACGGTGGGCATCGATGATGTTTCGGATGGATGGTGCTGCCCTGACCAAGCTTCGTGGCGACTCTGTCATTGAAGGTCACCTTGCCGATCTGGTCAAGATGCGAAAGACGCTGGGCCACCATCTGCTCGATGATGACCAGTATATCGCACGGGACCCTTCGTTCTACCAGACCTTGAACGCCAGTATTTTCTGGCAACAAGGTGCGCTTGCGGGGGCATACTTGCCCACCGGATCAGACTCTGATCCAGATGCTAATGAAGCAATGTCAGAAGACGAAGCTGTAGAGACTGGAGTTGAGCCCGCGGTCAAGATGGAGCCTGAAGATGATATGAAGATTGCGGTCAAGCTTGAGCCAGAGGACAAAATGGTGAGCAAGCTCAAGGTTGACCATGAGATCGAGAAGGTGAAGAAGGTCAAGATTGAGCCTGGGGCCGTTGATGAGACTGCGGTTGGAGACGAGTCTACCAGCGAAACTGAGGTTGTCTCTGGTCCGACCAGAGGAGACACTCTTCGAGGTGTTGTGGTATATCACATGCTGAACGTGGACAGAGACGACAGCAAGGGTTGGGAGATTGGCGTTGTCCACTTGACCAAGAACCGACTCGTCAAGGTTCAAACGTAAGAGATGCCTGTTTCCTCGTCTGTATTCTTCCTCAAATCTTGGTGGAAGAGAATAGGCGACTGACGATCTCTTTTTGTTCTTCGCTTTTTTAGGTCCTCCTATACTTCCTGGATCGACATCCTGAGGCCGCAGCGGTACATGGAGTTTTATGGACAATATAGCCAAGAGGATGGCGTGTTGCGTATTAACGGATCCACAAGAGAGCCGACTGTCATTCAAGAAAAAGGCCCTGACGTACCTACATGTTCACAGATGTTTGACTCTGTCAAGAATGTCATTGACAGCCGCTTCATGGGTATGCCATACCATGCAGATAGTCTTTTGTGGGGATCGAGTGACTGAACGAAGTAGCTCAGAATGTTGATCGCTTACCTAGTTCGTTGCTTCTAATCTTTTTTATTTTTACGTTCAGGGATCGCGTCGGTGGACGGGTACATTGACGGCGTTACTTTTCCTGAGGATATCACGAACCAGTTCTGGGCGAAAGACAGTGTCTTCAGCATTCCGCTCATTGTTTGCAGCAACTGCAGCATGAAAATGGAGCCGCTACAGGAGGACATGAGGAGATTTGTCTGTGTAGACTGTCACTCGGATCCTGACAAGAAAGAGACGAGCAAGCCAAAGATGTGTTACCATGACTTCCACTTTTGGCTCAGAGATAAGCCCACACTTGGCAGCACCCACCAGCCCCAGGCCGAGACGATTCGAGTTTCCTGCAAGGGCGATGTCTGTCAGCAGGTATTTCCGACGATTCCAGCTGCTGAGTGGTTCGAGAGCATTGAAAAGTACCAGGAGTGCAGGCAGGCTTGGATAGCATGGATGCAGATGCTGGCTGGTAAAACTGGCGGAGAAGGGGAGTCCAACAAGTCAGTATTGAATACGCGACAGAGACGCGTTCGTGTTGAGGTCGGAGTTGGCAAAGGCCGGATGGGAAAAGCTGTTCGCGTCAAGTATTTGCACCCCTTGGCCGGCTGACGATTCATATTTTTTTTTGTTCCTTGCTGTATTTTCCTTCCATGTACGACCATTGCGTTAGCTTTTATGTCGCACCAGTTTTGTACATTACATCCAATCAACATTGCATTCTTAACTTTGCTTCGTCTGATATACAAAAAGATATCGCCTGCGAGCACGATTTGACGCGTCTTGATGCGTACTACTGTTACAGGTCCTCACATGGCGTTCCAATCGTATTGGGTAATCAACGCGTCTTCAAAGCAGACACACAGAATGACAGACGAACACGCGGACATTCGTTTGGTTGTATTTATTACTTTTGTACAAGGTTAAATATACAAGTTCTCGAGCATGCTCTACAAGGCATGCTCTCACAAGGGAAGGAGGGAGCCGTTAAGAATAAGAACTTTCGTCATGGTCGAACTCATCCTTAAAATCTCGATTCCGCACCACACCTTTGCCCTTATTCTCCTTCCTTGAAACCGGTGGCGACACAACCCCCGCGGAATACTGGGTCTGTGTCTGACGAAGGGCAAACCGTCGGTCAATCAGAGGCGGTTCTTCCTCCTCCGTCTTCACACCCACGAACCCTTCTTCCAGAGATCCACCACCGTCGCCGCTACTGTACCGCGACATCGTTTTGTTGTTGGGGTTGTCATCGATGATGGGGTCGGACTGTCTGAGTCGCTCAAGGAACTCTGCCTCGGCTTGGTCGTCCAAGACCATGCTTCCGGTTGACAAGGTGGCAGTTGATCCTGTCGATGCGGAAAAGGATGGCCTAGCTGCTACAAGACTTGGGTTCTGAATGTTGCCACCGAGAGATCCTTGTTTTGAAGGCGAGGATATTGCACGGTAGTGATCTCGGTGATGATCATAGTCGTCACCATGACCATTCTCTCGTCGCCGCTTGACACCGGGCCTCGACATCTCCTCAATGTCAGTTCCAGGGACCACATCATCCTCACCGTATCCAGCCCCTCGACCTTCATCATCAACATCATCACCTTCCTGCAATTGAGAAGCAAGATTTGCCAGTCCCAACCGATCAAGCATAGCAGACTCCTGTCGCCAATACTCATCCTCGGCACTCTTGGGGAAGCTGGCATGCAACGGATTGATACCTCCCAGAACCGCGGCTCCACCCTGCGCTGTAGCCTCCATCAACGAAATAACAACCACCGCATCCTGAACGGTGACCAAATTCCTGGCCATCAGCCGAGCATGAGCCTGGCTCAGCCGGATCAAAGACTCCAAAAGTCGAATTGTCGTCCGTGCGGCGTTGCGGAGATCAGCTTTCCGTTGGAGTTGGTAATAGGATACCAAGACCTGTTCTGCGGGTGGGGTCAGCTTCGGCTGAAAGGTCGATTTGATCCAGATCAGGTACGCCTTGACTTTCTCGAGTGACCAAGGGTCAGGTGTAGCTTCCTGTTCCTGCTCCTCGTCGTCCTCATCATCGTCCTCCGCCTGCCCAGGAGTATTACTTCCTCCAAGCGAGCTGCCATCATCTGAGATGCTGCTATCATACCCATCATCACCTGGCTCTAAACCCAACGCCTCCATCCGTTTCCGCTTCGCAATCTTCCTCAGCTTTTTCCGCCGCCGCCGGATCTCTTTTCCTGTCAACCGCTTCCTCTTGGGCACGAACTGCCCATCCATCCGCATACGCGTGTCCAAGATATACGACGATATCTTCTGGTCCCAATTGGGGTTGCCTGTGTCCATCAACACCAGGACGATATCAAATCGCGACAGCAGCGGACTCCCCAACGCGATGTTGATCGACACCGACTCGTTGGGGTCATACTTCCCCTTGGGGTTCGTCGCAGCAATGACCGAGCACCGCGTGTTCAACTTGCACACAATTCCCGCCTTGGCAATCGAGATCGACTGCTGCTCCATCGCCTCGTGGATCGCCACCTTGTCATGCTCTCTCATCCCCCCAAACTCATCAATGCAACACAACCCGCGATCCGCCAGCACCAGCGCACCAGCCTCCAACTGCCATTCATTCCCATCCCTCACAGCAGTGACCGTCAGACCTGCACTACTGCTCCCGATTCCCGTGGTCAACACCGATCTCGGATTCAACTCGGCCGCATACTTCAAAAACTGTGATTTCCCCGTTCCGGGGTCACCCACCAACAACAGATGTGGTTCCCCACGAACTTTGAGCCCCGACTTGTCATCGTTCTTGGCCACTCCGCCCGTCAGGACCAACATGACCGCCAACTTGACAATATAGAGTCCATAGACTTTTGGGCAGATCTGGCTCAAGATCTGGTTGCGTGCCGTGAAGGGCTTGTCGACATTCTTGGACCGGGCGTGCTCCCAGAAATGCTCAAAATCCAGTCGCTGTTCCTCTGTGATCCCGACGCCGACTCGCTGTTCGTTATGGATGAAGACATGGTTTGCCAGCAGCGCCAATTCAATATCACAGCGTTCTCCGACCATCGGGTTCTTCCACCTCCTTATCACCGTACCCCTATTTCATCGCGATTTAATTGACGAAGGAGTTAATAAAAGGAGCGACAAATCGAATGCAAACTTAAGGACCGACGGCAACGCCTGAGAACTTACGTGATGGTCACATCGTCTCCAGACTTGGCATGGTCCACCAAGTCATCGTGAAGAATAACAACCATCGATCCAGGGATGGTTCCCATGGTCAGCTTGTTTGTCTGTTCCTGAATCTTGATCTCCTGATAATCCCGACATCCCTCAGGCAATTGACCTAAAAGCCCATAACATAATTCAGTACTTAGTTTCCTCCGTCATGCAAATGTTCGCACAGCTCATAGATTCACGTCCCTCAAGTAAAAATCCAAAGTAAACTTACCAGGTGGAGGTTCAACCATTTGGAACTTGTAACCATTACAAGGCTTTGTATTCCCTTGAGCCTGACACCTTGTCGGCATGGCCACCTTATTGTATTGCTCCACATCCGCCAGCACGTCAAACGTCTTCTTGCACATCAGACATTGCACTGGTTTCTTGTTCTCCAGCATCTTGACTACGCCCGTCCTACAAGGCAATAAAAAGACAACGACACAGCATTAATACATCAAACCTCCTTTGCAAGGAAAACACACACACGAAACAAACGACTCTCAGGGTCATCCCCCCCACGGAAACAACTGTGCACCGAACCTGATGACGGTGGCAGTAATGGACAGAAAAGTCCCAACATCCACACAAGTCGGCACAGTCCTTCGCCGAGACTCGGCTGCAGGCAGACCCATAACCCTCGCTGAGCACTTGGGCTTCAAATACATCGGTCTCTTCTTCCCTCCTCCTCCTCCACTTATCCTCCTTGATGATCCCATTGACTGCGTCGTCCGCCCAAACCCACCTCCGGTGTTGTTGCTATAGCTGTAGCTGCTAAGTCTTTGACGATCCTGCGTCTCTAAATCATCATCATCATGCAGCCGGATGATTTCCATCTGCACATCTTGTAAGATACGATCCAAGATCGGGAGGACTTTGTGGGGTAAGACGGCAAGATCCGACCACAGCCTTGGGTCTGTCCCCGAGTCTACCAACGCCATGATACTATTTCCCATGCGTTTTCATAAGATGACAAAAAAGGAGGTTGTTAGTACCACAAGATACTTCTCTGTTACATGAGAGCTGTGTGATAGAAAGCAGCGGGGGAGAGGGAAGGAGAAACATACTCGATGACAACAGAGTAATGGTGGGTGGTGTCTGGGTTATACAAAATCTCGCAGATATCATGATGATGCTGTTCCTGGATCCCTTGCCTAAGCGTAGCTATGTCTGTGCATGCGGAGCAAGCCAACCCAATACAAAGAATATAACAAAAATAAATGGGTCAGAAGGTTTCGAACATGGCAGCGATGGAGTGTCAAAAACATGTTTCGTTGTTGTCATTGGTATAACAAGCACATCAGCTAGTGATCAAGCCGGGCTGTTGCTTTGTTGACGACTTACCCCGGAAGCTGTCCTCGCTGTCGATTTCCATGAGGATGAATCGGGCATACAGTCTGATGTAAAGAAAATGTAAGGAATGAACAGAGGTGAGGAACAAAAAGAGACCTCTCAGGAACTCCGCACATACCTCTCTCTCAATTTGTCTCTTCAGAAATCGGTGGCGTCAATCTTCAACGGGACTTGCTCACCAGGGATTGTGATTCATTGGACGTCGGCAAGGGCGATCTCCCACAAACAAACACACGGCACACGAAGCAGTTCAACACACAGTCGAACAAGTAGGCAATTTACAATGGTCTTCATTGAATCTTTCTTTTTTCTTTGTTGCTTTGTTATTGTTAATGGTTTTATCCTTAAAGTGAGAAACTACTACGACGCATGGCAGCCACCTTACAGCCTAGGAGTTTACAAGGGAGAAGGATAAGAGGTTAGAGTCGAAGGATAAGCACGTGAACATCCATAATGCAAGCACTTGTCCATTGTCTCAATACTTACTCGCTAAGCGCCATGAAAATACCCATTGTCGGAGAGGATGTATATGAAAGAGAGCAAAGAAAACGCGTGAGCAACAACGACGAATATCATACTCTAACAACCACAACATCAACTAGCTATCCAGAGAAAACTTACGTGAAGATGAAGAGGTTGTTGGTGGCGGCAATGGCGATCGAGTTCTCGTTAGGATGCCAGGACGCGTGCAAGATCTTCTTGGTAAAGTCAATCGACTCGACATTGATATCGTCCTTCTTGCCGTTCTTGGTCCGTGCCATCATCTTGTTCTTGGCCGATCCCACTCTCTTGGCCTTGAACGCACTCTTGTCCGCCTGAAGAGTCACATCGTTCTTGCCATTGCGATCGTAAATGTAAAAGTTGTTGTTGTACGATCCAGTCAACACATTGCTATTAGTGTCGTTATTATTGTTAAACAGAGAGAGCAAGAACAAAGACATTAGTAGGTGCATAGATGAAATATCAAGAGCACACATAGTTTGCGTGTGAGCACATAACACAAACAACAACAATAAATGTATAGAAACATTCCACATGCTAATAGCTGATTGGGAATGACAACAAAGAATAACAAACATCAAGAATAGAACAGGACTTACTTTCCGTCGCCAGAGAATGTGCACTCAAACTTGTCAAAGATGCAATCGTTCTCATAGAGATCGCACAGCTTGTTGCGCAAGTGGTCGTGGATGTTGATGGTCTGCACAGGTCGGCTCTCCATGTTGATATCCCACACCTTCAATGTCAAGTAGTCGCGCGAAAGAATGTATCGTCCATCTTTGCTGAACTTGACATCCGAGATCGACGAGATAATCTCCGAGAAAAACGACTTGTTGCTTGGGTCCTCTTCCTCCTCGAACACTATTTCGTTTTCACAGGGCAATTAGAGGCGTTGTTAGTAAGAGGCCAAAAGTACTTGAGTCGCGTCTTTGATACCGTGTTTGAATCCATGGAGAAAGAACTTACACTTGGCGTGTTGGTCGCAAAGGGCAGATTCACGCATGTCACTGAGTTTGATGGTTCCTTTGCTGCTACTGTACATAAAGAGGTTGCAGTGGACAGGGTGGAATTCGGCCGCAGTGATGACCTCAGTCAACTCCTCCATATTTACAGGCTTGATGTCCACAATGTCTAAACAAAACAATGGGTAGAATTTGTGTCAGAGAATGAGGGCGCCAATGCAAAATAAGCATGAATCCGTACAGATGTCAAAGGGTGCCAAGGACTTACTGAAACTCTGATCGCTGATGTTGAGGTTCCAGAGGTTGATGCGCAAGTCGTCGGCAGAGATGTAGGTCTCTCCGTCCGAGTTGATAGAGATCGAGTTGATGTGGTAAGCGTGGGCGTTGGCATAGACCTTCCTGGGTACTGCCGCAACAATGGTGTCGTGATGTGTAAGCTTGGGCAGTCTGAGGGGGGCTCCTGCGGTCGGTACGTGCTGGCCATCTCCATGGTTGTTCTCTGCCACAACCTTGATCGACTTTTCAAAAACCTTCCATAGCTTCACCGTCTTGTCTATGAAGTACAAAGTTGAGAAAAGAATTCGTAGAGTGAGCTTTCCAGTCTTCATTTCGTGCTGCAGTTGGATAACAGGTGAAGCAGTCAGTGAACGGTACCGTTGGTCGAGAGCAAGAAGTGGGCCGAGTTCTGGCGCTTGCACCACTTGATCTTGTTGATCTTCTCCTCAATCTCTAAACTCTTCAGATAGTCGAACTCAGGCTCGTGTGACTGGAACTCGGTGTGGAATCTGTACTCGCAGCCCTTTTTCTAAGCGCGTGAGTGAGAGAGGTCATGGTACAGTTCAGCATCGGGGATTTCGATATATCGTGACATGTCAGGACAGTATCAACAGACGACATAAACAAAAAGACAACGATAACGTACTCCTTCGTTACGCTCAAACAACACGACACGTCCACCCTTGTCTCCAGTTGCCAGGTAGTCTCCAGTATGATCGAACTCGACTGTCGAGATAATGTCGGCTATTATAAGGGTATATTGACAAACAAGAACATAGGTGTTAGTACTCAATTACTGTGGAGATTGAGCAATTGAGCAAGAGTAAGGTGAATTGCTTTCACTATCCCCTCACTCTAGCTTGTCGTTCCTTCCATCGTTCCTTTGTCCCCTCTCCCCATCCTCCCGGGAATGTTCTTTCCCTACTGTGACAACAGCAACAGCAACAAAAAAGATAAAAAGTGCTACCCCCTGCATAGCAGCAATGTAGCACTGTAAAAAGGAGGGAAGACAGGAAGGGGTGGTTTGGATTGCGACTTCCGAGACAAACACGAATCGCTTTGCTGGGGACCCCCCAATCCTCACTTGACTCTGAGAACATTCGGCTGTTTGAACACCCTTTCACTCTTTAGATCGCCTGTCTCCGGTCTGGGCTCCCAGTTATTATTCACGCTGTCGGCTCTACTGATGTCCTCATATCCTGGAACCCAAGCATGTAAATGCTATATGTCCAATGCTTGCTATTTTCATGTGTCCAGGGATATTTACAAGAATAAAAAAGTTCTGTCCTGTCCAATTGACGGTAATCCAATGTCAAAATAGCAGAACAACAACAAGAGTGCCTTTGGGCTGTAGTTTGCTATCATTAGGGAATATCCATGCCTGTCTGCACACAGTCGAGGCGATTGTGTTATTGTCTATCGGTATCCCTGCTTGTTGCCTTGTCTTCTTGTCTTGTTTACAACCTTGTGTACCAGCAGGCCCAAAAAAAGAATGGTATGACGTCTTTTACCATTCATGGCTCCAAGCTCGCCCCATACCAACAATACCTCACTCCACGCCCGATTGTTGTCCATTGAAAAGAAAAGAGAGTGAATCTCGATTTCTCATCCACGCAACAACACCTTCCAGCCTACTTGTGTTTGTCATACACCCATAATGTCACACTTCTCTTTTCTGTAGGGTAGGGCAAGGAACGGAATGTAAAAAAAAAGTGCATAAACGATAAACGTGAAAAAACATCCGTAAACAACAACCACTACAACAAACAAACAAACAAACAAAGGCCCTTTTTTGCCTCGTCATTGCTCTGCTCGCTGTCTTCCTTTGTTATTGTTGTTGTTGTTGTTCCTTGTTACCATTCACACTTTTTGTTTTGCAATCAAGATCGAAAGACCAAAGAAAAAAAAGCGGAGGATGGAAAAAGGTCCAAGCTTTATGCTTTGAACATAAAGAGAGAGAGGAACGTATCCCCGACACGACACGACACGACCGGGGTTTCTCCCCTTCGTCCTTCTTTGCTCGTCGTTGTTGTTATTCTCATCCTGAATCATTCTTCTTTTCTCTTCTTCTTCTTTTCGTTCTTTCAGAGACGCGAATAAACAAAAAAGGAGGAAAAGTAGAATTGAAATTCTCCAGTATGGTATGTGTGAAAAGGGTAGTGGTGGTAGGTAGATGGGGCATGGTATGGTATGAAACGCAAGTCCTGACTGGCAAAGGAGAAGAGGACTCCTGTGGTGATTCTGTAGCCGTACACGCCAGGCACTGTTGCTGTCGATCTGATCACTCTTGTAAAACAGATGACGCTAAAGAAAATGAGCGCCTTTTGTTGGATCTTATTGTTTGACTTTTTTTGTAAGCGAGTAATTTCCATTCACTTTTTGTGCTGGTGCTGAGTAGTGGTGGTGTTTTGTTGGTGCTATGTATGTATGGTACCCTTTAGCCCCTTTCTCCTTCTTCATTCCTTGTAGTGTAGGCAATAGTGAAAGAGTGAAAGAGTGGAGAATAGACGCGAGCTTCGTGATAGAACCAACTCACCTTCGGTGATGTCCTCGACCTCGCCCTTGTCTCCGAAGCACTGTGCAAATTTCCAGTTGTGCTCTGTTTCTGATGCCATGGTTTTGCTGTCCTGCTTTATGTATGAGTTAGTGCCGAGTGTGTATGTTTCCTGTCTCCTGAGTGAGTGATTGAAAGTGAATAAGAAAGTGGGTTGAGAGTGCAGTATGTGAGTGTGTATGTGCGAAAGAAAAGAAAAAAAAAAAAAGAGAGATGAATGTTGTTTGAAGAAAGAAAAAAAAGAGAGGCGTGTGTATGAGGGTGGCACTGGGGGAAGAATTCACGATCGCATCACATTCGCATGCCCATCAATCCACATCCACACCCTCAGGTTGTAAGAAGCAGTCCCACTATCACCTCTTGCTTGGCTGTCCCCACACACGCACATCTTCCATCATCGCAACGCGTTCACGTATTGGGACAGGGTCTGTTTTTTTTACGCGTCGCTTGTTGAATGTGCAAATGGCTATCAAACTACGCATCAATTTAACAAAAATAACGTCAATAGATGACGGTTAACTCAGCGACGACAACAGAAAGAGCTACAAATATGACAACAGGCATCACGCCCATATTCCACCTAAAAAAGTTCCAGAACCCAACATTACTATTCTTGCTCCTCAACACTGCATCCCACATCAGCCCCGCCAAAGAACTTATCAACGTCGTGCACGCTCCCAAGTTGCTCCCGACCACTAACGCCAATACACAACCCCTCACAACCGCCGGCTGGTCAATCGTCAACGGCGAGTTCGCGAAATTTGGATGCTGGAGTATTCGGGCTACCAGAATAGTCATCGGCACGTTGTTGAAGAGGTTGCAGAGCAGGACAGAGATGAAGCCGATCGCGTAGGTGGCGGCAATGTAGTTGGGCACCAGACGGGTTGCCCAGGTTGCAAAGATGGCGATCCAACCAGAGTGGGATAACCCTTCGACCATGATAAACATGCTGAGGGTGAAGGGGAGTATTGACCAGGGCATTCGGATCCCGATACCGTAGATCAACGGGAACCGTCTTTGGAAGCGACCAAGGAAGGTGTTCTTGGGTGCTCTGGTGTTGAGAGCCATAGACCGGACTGATCCTACCTCAATTGGGAAAGGGATGGTAACCTCGTCGGCGATAGTAATGGAACCCTTTCCTTGAGCTACGGCACCAGCCTTCAACTGGCCTGCTTCCAACATAGGCGAGTGGAGCTGGACAGGAAGAACAATGTCCTGACCAGGAACAGCAATCTCGGGTAGCCAACTCTCCACTTGGTTCATCTCAAGACCCTCCAACCCAACAACATCCACCTCTCCACCATCTTCCTCCTCTTCCTTCTCTTCCACCTCACTCAGCCCACCCTGAGCCTGACGATACCGTCGAACATCATACCAAACATCCCTTCCAAAAGCGATCATCGCAAACGGTCCCGTCACCATCCACACCGAGACATGCGCGAACGAGGTCCCAATCAAACAAACCAACGAACACCCTAACACCGCCAGTCCGAACACAGCCCCCGCAGGATCCTTCAGACACGACCGTGGGTCGACCATGGGGATCTTGATCAATTTCGGGATATATCTCTCATGACGAAAGTTGAATCGGAGCATGATGTAGCAGGCGGCGATGGATGCGATGCAAGGGAGGAGCATCCAGGCGCTGTACTCGACGAATGAGATTTTGTAGGCTTGGCAGACCACCACGTTTGTCAGGTTTCCGATGTACAGTGCCATTGACGCTATTTTATATACCATTGTTGAAAGAGAGTGTGTTTCAATGTTAGTGGATGTGTGTGTGATGTATCATTGTAAGTATAATGGAACCATGGAGGGTGTATCCATAAAGTGGATATGAGGGGCATGATGGATATGAAGGATATGAGGTAATATGTTTTCTCTATTGCAAGTGTAGTACTTACCGATATTCGCGGTCTGCAGTTCGGCCATAAGAAAGGCAATGGGGGTAGCCAACTCAACGGCCTGGGAGAAGTACACCAGAAAGGGAGTCATGGTCAAGATGACCACATCGTTGCTGGCAAGACCACTCATAATCGACGACAACAAGAAAAACGCCAAGAAGATCCTTTGTCCTCCTCCACCGCCTCGTCGCGAGATCCAGAACGCAGCGTATTGGAACACCCCTGTCATATCTAGACTAATGCATATGTACGCCTTTTGTTGTTGTTGTTGAAAAAGGGAATAGGGGGAGGAGGGAATTAAAAAAGGTTAGTGCATGGATGTTCCGGAGTTTTTTTTTTATATCTGTCATACTTGACATCCTTCTAGATGGACAAGAAATCCAACGGAGAAACAAAACTCTAACACGCATAGCTTTCGTGGATGAACGAACCAGAGAGAAGAACAGGACCATAACCGCGTAGGGTTCGACGCCACTGGACGGCTCGCCCATGATCCCATCGCGCACGCTCTGACCGTTAATTGAGCGTGTTGCTAATAAGAACAACACACCGAGGACAGGGGCCGTGGCAATGTTGAGTGTGATGTCATAAGGAAAAGTTTTCTTCCTTTTCTGCGAGCCACCTTCCAGATTGTCACTCGTGTTGTTGTTGTTAGTGGCAGTGGTGTCATTGTTGATGGAGTTGGTAATGATGATGTTGGTGGTGGCTGGAGTCTTGGCAGACAGGGAGTCGTCCATGTTTTCTTGTCCATTTTCAAATTGCGAACTTGAAGGAGTTGGGCCAATCTGAGGGTTGACTCCTTCAGGAAGCGCATCAGTATTAACAGCCATGCTGTTACTAAGGCAACCACCCTCGCAATGAGTCCGGATCTGATCAGTCTCAGATAGAGTTGGTGGCGTCTCTTGAACTGATCGATTCGCAACACCATCGCCGTCAGTATCAATATCAGGTATGGATGTTGCGGCATCGGTCACCTTCTCGTAGACGGGGATGGGGAGGGGGATGCGAATGGGGCGGATAACAATGACGATGACGACCAAGAAGGTGATCACAGATAGCCAACTGTGGGCAGTGAGATTGGTCTCGTTCGGAGGGTCCATGGGGAGCACGGGGATCGGACAAGTGAGTGTGGGGAAGGGACAAGGAAGGTGTATAGAACGAGAGAGAGCAGGAAAGAAGCAGTTGAATGAGAGTGTAGGAAAGAAGCAGGAAATGAATGAGGAAGGAAGGAAGGACTAGGAGTGCAGGAGGGAGAGAAGGGGAAGGAAAGAGGGGTATAGAGATGCAGGGATAGATTGTCAATAATCGAAGTGGAGGAGGGAAAGAGACGAGAAGAGAAAGAGAAGGAGGGAAGAAGTTGAAAGAGGTCTAAGAACTGAACAGACAGGGTAGTCAAGCCATTTATGAGCTGAAGTGGTGTCGTAACGTGGATTCGCGCCAAGGGGAACCTGTGACCTTGTTCATTCAGTTGTCCAGTTGCCCACATGGACCAAAAAAGGCAGACTGCACCTCCTTCCCTTACTCGATCTCGTACATAACATACGTGAATGGCGGCCTGGCTGGCACCTGGCGACTAATGGGAGACTTCAAAGAGAAGGTATCTGTTTTCCATCTAGGCGTTCAATGCAGAGTGAGAGTGGAAAAGCAGATGGCAAACCTGTACAGGGCCAATGAAGCGGTATGTTTAGATACTAAGCAAATTCAGCACAGGGTGACAAGATAGCTGTTTGATTCCTGTTTGAACTTCTTTTGTTATTTATTAATCTCGCCTTTCCCTTGTTCTTGTTTCCATTCAATGGTGCACTCTTCTCCTCTCAACAACCCATACACCTGCCTTTCCTACTAGATTCTAGCTTCCAGTACTAGTTTCTATATCCCTCTACTCTCCTCTGCATCGAATAAACACCTACATAGAAACATCTCCTGCTACACTTCATCCTACTTTCTTCTATCCTACCTGCCCCTGCCTTCCTTCCACCTTCCCTCGTGTCCATCCTGATCTCAATCAACCGAGAGCTCAGTCCGGACTTGCATCTCCTTCTCATCTCATCTCTTCACTTCACTTCACTTCACTTCTCCCTCTTCTTTTTCATTCCCTCGCATTCAAAATCACTTTCAACAACTCAAATCATCAAACACCACTAAATTCAACATCACACAATGCACCCCTCCTCTTCCCCGACCCTCACTTCCTCTCACTCAACAGAGCCACTCTCATCTGAACCATTCAGACAACAGCAACAACAACTCTCGTCTGGGATCCATTCGTCGCATATCCAGGCGGATCATTCCTTCCGCCCTCAGGAGGGCAGTAGCGGCCCAGACTTCGGCCATTACAAGCAGCACCAATACCCATCGCAACAGCAACAGCAGCAACAGTATCAAAAGCACCAAGAACAACGACACTACCAACGACAACCGCAACCGCAACAGCTGCAGCAGAAGAGATCGTACCACCAAGAGCAGCAACAAAAAGTTCAACAACAACTCCAGCAGCAGCAGCAAAATAATGGGCAAAAAATATATAGTAAACCCATGATCGCCGACTCACACAACCAGGGATCGTCCTCCCCTTCCTTCTCGCAGTCCCAGACTTTGCTCAAATCGAACCATAGAGCTCAAAGCGATTCTCTTACCCAAGAGATGGGGCCCACTCGATCCCACCACAGAGGTACATCCACCTCGTCAGAGTTCAACAACCATCCTGTCCGCTTCAATCCCAGCAGAAAATACACCACCGAGGCAACAACTTCTTTTTCGTCCTCTTCTCCAGCGGCCAATGGCCCTTCAAACAATGGCTCTTTGTCTCCAGCATCTGAGCAAGGAAAGAGCCTCGCTGGACCTAAAATCCATGGACAGTCAACACCTCTACCATGCATAGCCTGCACCATGTCGAGAACGCTATGCGATGGAAGGTCCCCCTGCAGTACTTGCCAAATGAATCGAGCACGATGTCACTACGAGGGTGATAGTAGCAGCAACATGCGCTACCATGACAACAACGGCAATACCTCTCCATCGGGTTACCAACAGCAACAACATCAGCAGCAATACTTAAGTCACCATCATCACCATAACCAGCAGCAGCAACAGCAGCAACAACAAGGACAGGACAAGGGACGATATGCCACTGATGGTCGTCGGAGGTCCCACTCTGGGTCACATAGCTCTCGCTCTCCCTCTGGTTCCGATTCTAGCTCCGCATCGGGCTCAGGCTCAGGATCGTCCTCGTCGTCGAATGAGGGCAGCAACAGAAACAATAGCCAAAAACGGTCATCGCTGTCGTCCTTCCACGGTTCTCCTTGTCCTCCTCCACAGTATATAAGGGTGTCTCCACCACAGACCTCTAACCACGCAGCGATGATCTCAATTCCGCCCCTCCAACAACAACAACAGGAACAAGAACAGGATTATTCACGCCAGAACAACAAAGTGACCTTGCCCTCGATATCGTCGCTGTCGATGGGTTCGTCCATTGCACCCCTGACATCTGCTTCCTCCCTCCTGTCAAAAACGCCCTCCTCTTCGTCCTCCTTGGCAAACTCAAATTCACGATCCCCACCCTCGTCCGCACCAGCGGCTTCTTCTTCTTCCTCTTCCTCCTCTCCGTCCAGGCCAACAACGACAACAATGCCCACTGACCGTGGTAATGACGACGCGCATTGGCCTGCCTTGTTGTTTGTATTGTCTGCTGTACTTTGGAGGGAATACAATTTGATTGGGCAGTGTCGGCCATACCGGTTTGCGGTTTCCTCAAACCGGATTTTCATCCGCTTTACTCTCCTTGCCTTCACACTACTCCTCATCTAACCTCTTCTTCCTCCTCATCCTTTCCCTTGCCTTTCCGTCGTATTACCACCTCTATTTTATGCCCGTCTCTCGAAAACACCTGAATTCTGTTTATAGACCTCGACGGCTCTTCCTCATCCTCTGCCTCAAAGCCAAGACCAGTTCGGCCCATCCTCCCGGCCCAGAGCCTCACTGCACCTCGTCTGTTGCAGCCAGCTTCTTTCGATGCTTTTTCCAGCAAGCGCCAAAATCTCACGAAAAAACACCACCCTACCCCACATCACCAGCAGCAGCAGCAACCACTATCACTGGCGCAGAATCAACAACAGCAACAGAGGACTTCCCAGACGCCAGGCGATGTTCTTTACTCGCTGTCGACCGCTAGCATCCGCGCACGCAAGAATGCCGTGGAGATGGAAAACATCCAACGTGCAAATCAGCTCTACGAAGAGTATATCGCTAAGATCAAGGCTGTCAGCGAGTCGATCCCACCAGCACCAACAACAACAGCCAGGACCATTCCCACATATCAGGACGATCCCATGAATTCATACAAGATGGACATTGACCCGATTGACATTGCCGCAAACGCTGGATCCTTCAACCCATACCCCAACAAGGCCACACGACTGAGTCCACTGGGAGAGAAAGACTTGGGACCCATGGAAGGTCTTCAGGGGATGTTGCGGTTAGGAATGCTCCACAACTTGGTCCAACAGTACTTCACGCTCATCCACCCGCAGTTCATGATCCTCCACAAGAACAATTTCCTTTTCCGGTTCTGGGCAGAGTATGGGCCCTTTCCCGAGGCGTACGAGATCCACAGCCAGCTCAATGGGAAGCCGTGTTCAGGGGACTATGCAACCGAAGGTGGAATAGTGGCGCATAAGAGTAGTTGTAGCGCTGCCGCTGCTCCCGCTGCTGTGACTGAGCCGTCGTCGTCGAGGCAAGCGCCAGAGAAATCTAGTTACAGGAGCAGCCCACTCTTGCTACTGTCGATGATGGCCTTGGTCTCTCGACACCTCAACGACCGGTCGCCCATGAAGAGTACCGCCGAGGAGAAGTATCGACGTGTCCAGGATGGTTTGTCTTTGTACAGCCACGACCGCAAGGTGATCGAGCACCGGTGCAAGGAAAAGCTGCAGGAAGGAATGCTACAGGATCTCATGGAGACGGACGAGCATGGACATCGAGACTTGGACGGCGAGAACTTCCGGGATCGAGGAGAGCAGTACTTCTGTTGGGCGACCGAGCTGTTGAAGTCTCAGTATGAGGAGCCCTCACTGACGGTGATCCAGTCGTTGCTGTTGTTGCGAGAGTATGCCGTCATGGCCGGGAATCACACCCAGGCGTACATGTATGGTGGCACTGCGATTACGATGGCCTTGGTTCTTGGATGGGATCGTGCGCATCTGATACAGAACTCGAGTAATGGATCGCACGGACAGTCGGGAAGTCAGGAGTTTGCAAAGAGGTCGGAGGAAGAGAAGGCAGCGCAGGCAACGCAGCGGGAGAACAAGGCCAAGGATGAAGAGCAGAGGCTCTGTTGGTGGCAGTGCTTTATTGTCGATCGCTGGATGTCAGCCGCCTACAACCGCCCCGTTGTAAGTTCTCTTTCCCATTCTTGTTTGTTCATTCGGAATGGAACGTTACCAAACAGGAACCTAATTTGCCGTCAAATCGATATATTAATAGAACATCCCGGTGCATGTGTTCGATAAGACTCATCTGGGTCCGGCCCCCAAGATCATCTCGATGTCACGACCAGGAGACGACCCCTACACTCCACCAACAATAGGAATGGAGTTGATCCCTATGGGTTCAGGAGTGCCCTCACCCCGGACTGTGGGACTACCTCCAGCTCCGTACCGAGCCAAATCGTTCTTTGACCAGCAATGCCGACAGGCTCTACTTCTGGACGACATCTTGGTGTTCCTGTCTACTTGGTCAGATGAGCTGTTTGTCAATCCTGCGGCGTTTGATAAGCTTTCGGGTGCTCTGGATGACTGGCATCGAGACCTGGCGGATTGGCAGACGTTCCCGTTTTCAGGGATCGTTGCTCCACCCAAATCGTCGATCAGCAGACCTTCCACCCAGAAGTTTGCTGCCACCATTCCTGTCACGACTCTCTCTAATGACGGTAGTAGCAGAAGCAACAAGCAACATCAGCAGGAAAGACGAGATATCGTTCAATCAACTCTCCTCGGAATCACATTCCACACAATCAGGATCCTTCTCTACCGCCCATTCCTCCGGACAAACCTCCGTCACCCACCCTGTATCCCGTCCCGCGCTAGACTTGCATGCGCCCAATCCGCCAATGCAATGACGTCCCTTGCAGAGTCGCTTATCAACTTGACGGACGCGACTGTTCAACCTTGCCTTCTAATGCGCCACCAATTCTCGCTGGTCACAGCGGCAGGTATCCAGTTGATGAATGCTTCTCTGGAGGATGAGCCGCGGCTGTCGACGCCGGCCAAGATTAATTTGTTGAAGACTATCCGTATCCTGAGGGATGCTGATCGGTCGACCTTTGGGCCTCCTCCTCCTCCTGTTGGTAGTGGTGATAATGGTGGTACAGGTGCTAATGGTTTCCGGGATGGGTTCCATCAAGTGCTGAGGGAGCTCTTTCCTGGACAGATGAAGCATATGCCCGACCTTCTTGGTCCTTCGGCTTCTTCATCAACATAGTCCTTATCGAAGTTACAAGTTGTGCGTGTACATAATACAAGTAAACATGCCATGTATCAATGCAATGCATCATCTCATAAACACCGCTTGTTTTCGATCTCATTCCAACCCCATTCATTCATTCATTCTTCCAACCAACGAAAACACAAATATTCAATTGCATTTTTATCCTTGCGTATTAAAGTTTGTACTGTGTGCCCATGGCCTATTTCTATCCCATCCTCCATCTCGAATGATGCTGGTGGTGGCGTTTATGTTTTGAAAGAAGATGGACGAGAAGAGGTAGAGCGGGAAGAAAAAAAGAGGGGAAGGTTTGAGGATGAAATTATAGCGTGCATGCCATGCCATAGGATGTACTCCCATCCAAGATACCATACATACCGACGGGAAGAAGGACAACGATGGGGAGATGCATTCCAAAAAGCGACAACATGCGATGTGTGCGACAACGTGGTCTTGAGTCGAAGTTTTACCATTTCACAAAAACAACAAACGGGACCCTCGAAACTTTTTTAATGGCACCCTGTTCTGTCCTGCCTAGTTCTGCCGCCGTCTGCGCATCTCCAATAGCCACATACATATCTCAGGGACTTGGTTGACAATATGCCTTGTCTTGCAGTGGTTTTGCATAAAGTGCATCTGCATTGGTACGTAGTTTCTTGCATGTCAATTAGTGCAACTACAGAGGAACGTTGTCAAGAAGCGACGGTTTTTTTTGCCGCCGAATGACGATGTACGTGTTGCATAGAGCGGTCTGGACAGTGGTCTTTGACCCTGAATGGGCTAATTGGGTTCAGGGGTAGGGAAGAGAGACAGGTACGGGGCCAGTGCTTACACTGACGGACAGGCTTCTGCTCTTACAGGTCGATCAGCCGAGTTCCACTCAGTTACTTGCCAAATGGATCATTGTGAGCGAACGAGAAGAAAGCAGTAAGAGTAGAGCAAGTAGACAAGTCAACAAAGCAAGGACAGGGTACCACACAGGTGGGTGGACAGTCAGAGGCAGTTCGTTCTCAGCCATGAACGCTCTTTTTTTACGCTCTTCTCTTCAAGCTTCGCTTCTTTTCTTTTCTTTTCTTCTTTTCTTTCCTTTCTCTCTTCCTTCTTTCAACAACTATCACCTCTTCACACCAATTCACTATTCAACGCCTTCTTTCTTCGGCACTCATTCCTTTCCTCTTCTTCAACTGATCAACGATCACACCACACTCTGATCTTGTTTTCGGTGACACAACAAACACCAACAACTGCTCATTTTACCCAACCGACACACCCTTTCAAGGTACACACGCCATCATAAGCTACTATTTCGTATCCTATTGCGCGCAAAAAAAAAAAAAAAGAAGAGTCCAACCTCAAACACGGAAAAAAGAGACAGAGATGGTCCCTTCCTCCTCCACCACCACCACCACACATACCCCCGTGTACACACCATACACCATCCACCATCCACTCCTCGATTTTTCTTGGATCCGATTCCCTCCCTCCCGCCCTCCTGTATCCCCTTTCAACATTCTCTTCCTTTCCCCTGTCCCACCCAACCACTCCACCGACATCAACAAACAACATACCAAACTTCCTTGACCTTGTCCCTGCCCACTGTTCTTTTTAGTGTTTTTGACACTTTTTCCAATTGAACACCCCTTCATACTCAGCAACAAAAAACGAATTGACCGCTACACAAAACCGTCAAACAGCCCTATCCTTTCTTTTTGGTAATCGACTTTTTGTGCAAGGGATGGTGTTGAGCTCCGCCCAAGAGGTGGTTCAGGGGGGGGGTCTTGGTATTTTCTTAGGACGAATTACCCTGGTGTAATCTATGATCCAAGGTGAATGATCAAATATGAACGATGGTGTCTTGGTGATGATGGCATTGACGCGATGCTGATGTGGTGGCAAAAAAAACACCACAGGTACCAGATATGAAGAAGGGATACGACGGAGAAGAAGAGGAAGAGGAGAATGGATACGAAATGGTTGCCATTGAAGAAAGAAGGAAGAAGAATTGAGAGAAGATGAGAGAAAGGGGACAAGAAGGTGAGAATGGGTAGGCTCATCCCAAACTCTCTCCTTGACTTTCTCTTTTTTGTTCTTCACCTCCACCGTGATCCTTTTATGTCATTGTGCACCATCCATTGAAGTCCAACCATGGGCTGCCACCTTCTCGCCTTCTCCCCTGTTTGACAAAATTAAGCAATTGCTCACAAGGGAAAAAAAACAAGAAATACAAGATGAGAGAACATTAGATTTGAGTTATTGTTATCCATTCTCTTTCTTTTCATGGCTCCTTTCCCTTTCTCTTCATGGACTCGAGTCTTAGTCTGGCCCAGAGATGAAGAGACAACCTCGAAAAAAGGAAGGTTTGTTGTTTGTTTGGTACTGCAAACTCAATTAGAGAACAACAACCACTTCGATTCCAATCACAAAAATGCCATGGTGTGGATATGTCAGCACACTGCATGGGAAGCGAGATAAGGGGCTAGTAAGAGGAAAGAGAGAGAGAGAGGGGGGACCTACCTGGAGTTGAGTGAGTGGGTAGAGAGAGTATGAGCTAAAGTAATAACGAAATGACTGGCAGACGAGGAGGAGCGAGCTCGAGAAGGAAGATAAGGCAAAGTCAAAGGTAGTGAAGTCAAAGGAATGATGGCCAACAAGAAACGATATGCCGACGAGCGTTTTTCCTTGTTTGTTTATGTTGTTGTTGATATATGTGTGTGTGTGTTCTGTGTTTGTTGCGGCAATGGGTTGAACCCATTGGTGGAGGTGGATGCATGAATGCGTGCATTTACTGCTACCCATGCACAAATGCTGTTCAGAGATTATTTCATACCTTGCATTCTTTTTGTCTTTTACGCCCTTTTATCTTCTCTTTCTTCTTTTCTTCCTTCTCAACTTTTTTTCCCTCCATCTATCCTACCCTAATCACCACATACACCACCATCCACTGTCCTACTATTCCCTCCACCGTCTGCAGCTTCCGCCTATCTGCAACCACTAAACCCCCCTTCTATTCCCCTCTTCACCTTGCTCTCTCTCTTCTTACATCCTCCCCTGCTTTTCATCCCTATCAAATTCGATCTCTTTCCTTGGTACTTTGCAACCCCCCTAACTCCACCGCCATCTTTTTTTTCTGCTCTTGACAATACGGTGTCGCTCTGTCGAACAACTACACCTTCAGGGGAACGCACACAACACCATACTCTGAACCCGAAATCTAACCTCCTACATAAACACGCTTCTCTCTTCGTTTCACACCTTTCTTTTTCCTTCACTCTTCCTTTCACCCTCTTCTCTCTCTTTCTTGACAACAGTCCTTCCGCGCAACAACTCTCTTTTTGATATCCACACCAGCTATCCCCAACACCAACAACCTACAAGAAACAGGACCAAGTATCTATCTACAAGAATGACGAGTGTTCAGAGCTCCACGACCCACAACTTTGTCCGGCCGACTCGTCCTTATGCAGCCTCGCCCACGTCTCCAAGGAAAAACTCGATGAAGAGTGTTGCTGCAACTCCTGTCCTCTCCTCTTTTGCCATCGATCTCATTGCCCAGGTACTTGTTTACATTCATTTCATGGCCTTTTAATATCTTTAGCAATCGTCTAAGACTATGCATACTTTGCCTGGTGTATCCCATGATGACAGAGAGTATGAGAGCGACGAGAACATGCAAATATTAAAACAAGATGAGAAATAGATGTCTTCGTTCACTGGCAGATGAAAGACATACAAGTCAGGCAGGGCTCTGAATAAGGGTTGACATTGAACTAACGGCCTAATTTCCGTTTTATTTGTCGGGGAACGACCCATTATGGTATGTCGTCTTCTCATCTAACTTGCTAGTTTGACAACTACCGAGTCAACATGCGCGAGAGCCTCCAGCGTGAAGTCGAAGAAAACATCCAGAAGGTGAGTTATAAACAGATCTTTTTTATTCAGAGAGGTTTTTGCTACTTGGAGCACTCGGAAGGAAGTGAAAAGAGTTCCCAGGGTGTATGTTTCTCTTTTGGTCAGGAGGCCGAAGGGACTCGAACATACGGGCCTCGTGTCCCAAAAAAAAATGCCCTGTGTACCTGAATTCGAAGCGTAATGGAAAGAAGAAAAGAAACACAAGGAATCCTTACACAAGGATTTGCTTACTTAATCCTCTCTCTTTCTCTCCCCGTGAATATATGCATGATGATGATGATGATAGGCCCAGGTCTTGAAAGAGGCTATGAAGGAGTCGAGCGATATGGATGCCGAGATGCTGATCTCTGAGGAACAGGATGAATACAACCGATCCGTCAACAAGGGTCGCTCCTCACCCAACAACCGCAGCAACACCAGCCTCAACCGTCTACAGCAACAACAACAGCAGCTTTCTCAACAGCCACCTCACTCACAACAACACCCATCACAACAGCAGCAGCAACCATACCCATCTGGCAAGCAGAGCCCAAGTACAACCAGCATCACTGGAGGCGAGAAGCGGTCAAGACTGGACAGGATCTTTGGTCGTCGGACCAGCACCATCAACAGCACAGGCACCAGTCTTCGCAACCACCAAGTCACACCCCATCCCCAACCCTCCTCGCCATCTCAACAACCACAACAACTTGCAACAGCACAGAGCAATACCCTTGCTGTTCCTACAAACGGTCAGCACCCTACCTCCAACTCCAATTCTAGTGCCGTCGACTTGAACGACTATTCATACTTGCAGGTCGAAGAGGGCGGAACTGATGATGAGGAGGTGGTCTTGGATCGGTCTATGGGCGCAGGCGTTGGAACTACGACGAGCGGAGCAGCACCAGTGCCAGAGCCCGTCGGAACAGAGGTCAAGTTGCACCCAACACGGGCCAAGACCTTTGCCCTCCCCAAGAGTTTGAGGAACTTGAAGCGTAGGATTGCGGCATTGCGTGCCAAGGGTACCGATTTGGATGCTGAGAAGCGCGAGAAGGAGGAGCGCGAGCGTGCTGCTAACGGCGGTGTGGCTCCTGAAGAGAAGAAGAAGTTTACCCTCATCCGGTTGTTGCCCTGGAGGTCCAACAAAAAGCCCTCCGCCTAGGTCGCTTTTTTTTTTTGAGAGAACCGGCTATTACTGAAAGCGATCGATTAACCGTCGATCATTTTGTCACAATTATTTATATTCGAAACTCAAGCGATACTCTTTTCTTAACGAGCAACGACACATTAACACCAAAAAACACATACAAAAAAAGCACCATCTTTCATTTACTCTTTTCACGAAGCAACAAAAACACGACATACCCATACCATAGAACTTCGTTCTTTTCTCTTTACCTCTCCTTTTGATCTTTTAATACCATGCAGCACCACACCGTTAATAATAAAATCATCATGCCTGATTTGTCGCCATCCCTCTTCAATAGCTACCAAACCACATCCTAAGCATACTTAGCCATCAGCAGCGTGGTCCTTGAAGCAGTGAAAGTATGAGTGAGCAAAGGACATCGTTTTTTAATGTGGCGTGTCACGTGTAAAATCCTTAGAAAGAGTACAAAATGAAGACGGTCCTGTGCGGGTGTGAAATCTTCCTTTTTTGCAACAGAAGACTTTTCAATCATGTCCAGAGTGCGTGCCTTTACCATGATACATCCATCTATGGATCCCATCCATCGATCCACCCATCCATTGGCCTCAATGCTCGACCAATGTACTATTGGGATCAGCATATACTCAGGACAGCTATATCGATGAATGGCTATTTTTTCAGGAACTTGCACCAACTGATCGGAATCATCTCTGAAAGGGACGGACGGCGAAGAGATGCATGGCGAACCTCTGATTCAACACCCAATCAACACACCAGGAGGTAGATCGCCTTGTTGGTGGTTTGTTTCGTCCTTTCGGACAAGCCAGGAACCAGAGCGGAGAGGAGACCGTGCACTGCGTGCAGACTTAACAGTATTTGGTGGAAGTCTTTTGTCAGGGAGGCACACGCAGGAGCACGGTTGTTCTGTGGTTGGATCGCTTGCTGTTGCTGTTTGTTGTGGCCTCGGTGGTTGTGCTGTCATTGGACGGAGGACTGCTGTCTGCAAGGAGGAAGGAGTTTGCTTCGCCCTGGTCTGGACTCTGACGGGACTGCTCCATGTGGCGGGGCCTTGACCCTGACCTGGCAGACAGACTTAGTACTCTGGTGGTGGGGCCATTGAGGAGGAGGGTCCATTCGCCAGGAACAATCGCTATCGACGACAGGAGAGGCGAAGTCATGCATCTTCGATCATTCAGAATATCTGGATCAGGAACCGACGATATCTTTACGCCACCAATTTCACTTCATCACTTCTCCCCCTATCACCTCAGCCCTCAAAAAACAATCCTAACCTGGAACGCCACCCTATCTTCACTCCCTTCAACCATTTAGCTTCACGAGTACCAATTGGTCGGTCGCCACCTCCCCACCGAGAAGGATGCCACCCCCAAGCTTTTCCGCATGCGCCTCTTTGCCACCAACGAGGTCATTGCCAAGTCCCGCTTCTGGTACTTCATGCGCAAGCTGAAGAAGGTCAAGAAGGTTAACGGTGAGATCGTCGGCATCAACGAGGTACTTTTCTCTTTTCTTTATTCTCTTTTTGAACTTGGTTGTTATGTTGTGATGGATGATACTTTTGTTGGTTGAAAGAAACAGAAACTAACGCGTGTTATCTCCCTCTCTAACTAATCGCGCCTACTATCTAAAAGATCCACGAGAAGAAGCCCCTTCAGATCAAGAACTTCGGTATCTGGATCCGTTACGACTCCCGCTCCGGCACCCACAACATGTACAAGGAGTACCGCGAGTTGTCCCGCAACGCCGCCGTCGAGGCCTGCTACTCTGACATGGCTTCCCGCCACCGCGCCCGCTCCCGCTCGATCCAGATCATCCGCGTCGCTGAGGTTGCCAACGCCGATGTCCGTCGCCCCTACATCAAGCAGATCTTGGTCCCCGGCATCAAGTTCCCCTTGCCCCACCGCGTCATCCGCTCGGCCGACAAGGCTCACCGTGCCCTCTTCATGGGCTCGCGCCCCTCGACCTTCTACTAAACTATTTCGGATTGTTGAAAAGGGCACTTTTGGGTGTTTTTTTTCGATTGTCAAAATAAAAAATAGTGTAGTCTGAACATACCTTTTTACATACCATTCGTTAACGTTTCTCGTCATTCTTTTGATTGAGAAGTGGCACGCCTAAATGCCCGCTTTTTCTTTTCTTTCAGGCCACACTAAGGAGAAAGGCTAAATATAAGGGTTGTGCACACTTGAGCAAGCTTCGTTTTCGAGAGGCGATACGTTGCTCGACGGTTTGTGGGTGTCGCGATGGAGAACTATCTCTTTCACATATTATTTTTCATTGCTCCCCCTCTTTCATTCTCTGTCTCTTTTTCATCATGGTCACTAAAGCGACAGTTTTTTTTTTTTTTTTTTGGCAGTTTGAAAACACCAAAAGTCTTTTTAATATGCATCAGGAAAACAAAACGAAACAAAAACAACATAAAAGAAAAAAAAGGAAATATATTATCATGGGGGTCCAGGAACAGACTGCCGGATCTTCAACAGTGACAGGGAATGCGTCTCGGCCGAGTGAGGAGGGCTCGCCACCGAAGAGCCAGAGCTCGACAGCGATGAATAAAAGCGATGGGAGGACGACAACACCAACGTATGCTCACTATCTAGAGGAAACATATTGCTCGATTTGCCAGTCTCCCGTTCTGTGGGTCCTCCGCCTGTAGATGTGGGTGTGGAAGAGTCGGTGGAAGGGTAGAATCGTAGCCGTTGGGGGGCGGGAGTACTGGTGGTAGTCGGGGACGAGGATGGGTAAGAGGATGAGCCGCGGTTCAGGCCTGAGGCCCGGTCTTGGATTTCCTTGACAGAGACCGCCGTCATTTCCTCCTGGGTTATAATCACTGTTGAAGAGGGTACTCCTGTTACTGGGACTAGTGTTGATCCATTCTGATCAGGTGGAGCAGAAAGAGGCAGCTCGAGTCCTAGAGTTCTCCGGATCCAGGTACCATGTTCAGCTTCATTCAGGGGCGCTTCTGCAACAACCGCGTTCCACAAGCTGATCAGATCGGGCACCTTCAACAACGGAGCATACACCCGGATCGTGAACCACTCCAATTGGTCCCGTTGACTGGCCGTCGTCAGGATCTGCCTCAGAGACTTTAAGAACGCGTCCGAGGGTATGCGCCTGCCTAGGACCCAGGTCACGTTTGTGAACATGAGTCCATCCACCTCCAGGTGCTCCTTCAATAGCTCCATCTGGCCAGCGTCCTGGAAGTTGGATCCGAAACAAAGCACCGGCGTGATATCCCCCAATGACCTCAACAACTCCCGATGGGGTTCCCGGTGGTCAAAAGAGTACGAGTGCAAGACCAAGACATTGATGTTCCGCGTAACAGCCATCAAGCTACAGTCCTCATCGTTGACCCGCAACTTCAAGAAGGACTGCTCTTCCGGTGGGAGACTGCTTTGGGAAGCGGAATGGCGCGCGACAAGGAACCGCCACAGGTGTGGAATCGAAGGCGTCTCACACATCAGCTCCAGCCCTTGAAGCCGTGGGTTGTACTCCAACAGTCGTCCAAACGCTTCCTGGTGATCCTCCCAGAGACGGAGATAGCAATATGTCGTCAGGTTCTCGATGGCGCCGCACATCTGGAGGATCGGGCAAGGAGGACGACGGGTCTTGCGGGCGAGTTCGCTAATGGGCTGCCATTTCTTGAAAGAGTTGTAAAGCTTCATTTGCACGTCGTTGACCGCTGGGAAGGGTGACGAGGATGGACGATTTCGAGCTTTTGACCGAGACTTCTTTTGTTGCCGTTGTTCTTGTTGTCGTTGTTCTTGTTGCTCTTGCTGAAGGATAAGGTCGACGACCTTGGGATCCGAGTCTGACTGTTGCTCCATCTCCCCACTGTCCTCATTGCCGCTCTCGTCAACATCCATGTCCGAGATCGATTTTACTGGTAACCGTTTGAACGTAATCTCGACACTCTCCCACGAGGACTCGCTCAGCTTCAAGAACAACACCTGGCGAAACTGCTGTGTAGCATCCGCGACCGCTGGCAGGACAGAGTCGATATTGTCGCACTCGATCTGCAGCTCGGTCAGGTTGGGCGAATGCAGCAACATGGATGAAATCTCTCGGGCGTATGCTGTCTGACTGCACCGACTGAAGACCAAGACATGGAGCGAGTTGGTGAAGGGCAGACGAAGTTGAGTGTCAGTCCCGAGCTGGTAGTTGGCGTTGAACAGCTCGCGTTGATAGTCGTTAAAAGAGTACTCCTGATGATTATGGACGTTGAAGTTGCTGTCCCGGAGAGTCGGGAAATATCCTGCAAAGTTTTCGAGCGTGAACGAGACCAAAAAGGGGCTATAGAGGATACCCAAAAGAGGCGCAAAGCTCAATCCATGTCGAAGATGTTGTTGATGATGGTATTCGTGTTGTCGGGAGGATGTTGATGAAGAGGGGTCATGTTGACTCTGCCGACGAGACGTGTTGGTTCCTGTAGCTGCTGCCGAGGCAACGCCAGATCCTGACCGACCAGCAGTTGATGTTGTCGTTGTTGTCACTGGTACTGCGCCGGTGTCAGGTCCTCCCTCTGGGCAACAGCAACAGTCTAGGGTCACATCGCTCAAGTTGGCTTCCCGGACTGCAGTCGCAAACTCGGCTAGGTCCTGGTTACTGAGATCCTCCCACTCGAAATGGATCCGGAGCTTGACGACACACTTCTTTGACCGAAGGGCGCCATAGAACCGCTGTGCATGCTCCCTTTGTCTGAACGAAACCTCAATTGCACGGTCTGTCTCGACACAGCAGTCGATGCTGTTTGCCGTCGTTGTGTCGGTCGGGTCAGGGTGGCAGAGACTCCGGAACAAGTCCCAAGTGTCAGCTGGGCAGTTGATGTGGGTAGGGCAGAGCCATTGAACAGGTCCTGTGTGGGCAGTTGAAGTTGTGCCGTTAGGTGTTGCATCGTCACCCATATCCATGGCTGTTGTCCCATTGTTGTTGTCGTTGTTGACGGTAGTATAGTGATATCCATTTTTCTGCCTCAAGGGTCCGAGGATCCTGCCGTCAGTCGACATGGTTGCCACGACACGCTCCTTGTCCGAGTAGGCAATATCCGAAAGCTGCATCTGTGTCAACGAGTCGGCATCATAGTCGTCCTCCGCGTTCTCAAGACTGATTTCCTGCAGGTCCTGCTCCGAGAAGTGGTAACGAAGGAGGTAGAGGATCGCAATCTCGATCCTGTCGATGATCGAGCCCGCAGGCGAGAGAGGAGGCGAAGGCAGAGAGGATGCAAGGTGCAAGGATGCGACTGCTGCTGCCGCTGCTGCCGTGCCATTCGTACCACCTCCTACCTCCTCCCAGAGATGATGATGACGCAGGTTGTAATGGACGAACTGGTCCTTATACCGCTGTTGGATATGAGATGGTGAACAAGAGGCGTGGGCGGCGTGGAGGAGGGAGAGGAGGGAGATCTTGTACTCTTCGCAAAACGACCAAGTGTCCTGGATGGCATAACCATGCGAGTCGTCCTCACAGATATGTAGCCGAGGCGAAGACGGCAGTGTCCTATCCTGTCCCTCTCCTTCTAGTTCACAGCATCCTTCTACTTGATCGTCTTCACCGTAATGACAGACAAAATGCAGCCTGAAATCAAGGCGGTCGCGGTCGACACGAATGATGTTGTTGTAGAAATGGTTATAGTTATCTACATGGCTCGGAGGAGTGGTGGCCACAGTGGGGAGGATGACAAAGAGGGAAGGGAGGGTTGTGCCGAGCGCCCCTGGACCCGAGGGATTGGTAGAGGGTTTCCGTTGGAGAGATATACGTTTCTGGGTGACGAGATGCATCTCCTGGAGGAGACCCGGTTGTCGGAGGAGGACCTCTTTTCTGGCGAATTCTTCTTCTTCGGCAGTTGGAAGTGGGTATTGTTGGTGATTGTGGTTGTGATAACCATCGGAGTGACCGCTGGACGCGGGCATCTGAGCGTTTGTGTTGTGGAGAGGGTAATTGGGGTGAAGAGAGGGAGGGAGAAGAAGAGACAGGAGAGGATGACTGTGTGAGGTGCGAGAGGGAACGTGAGTTGAAGGAGTGAGATTAAATGACAGTGAAAGAGAGAGGAGAGAAGTTGAAAGGAGAAGAAAGAGGGAAGAGAGAAGTTGAGTGAAGAGAAGAAAGTAAAGTGAAGAGAAGGAAAGTAAAGTAGCGCGGGAGAAAAGAAAAGAAAAAAAAGGTTTAAGTGTTCAAATTTCAAAAGGGAGGGTAAACAACCTTTTTAACATCGACCATTGAAGGAGATCGATGTTTACTCTTCGAATTATGCCGATGCTAGCGTCGATTGCAAGGTAACATCGACATGACAACAACAGTAGCAACAACAGCAATGGACAAGAGAGCAGGCTATTTGAAGTGAATGAAGTGGCCCAGAGCCACTTGGACCTGCTGTTGTTCATACTTACACACGCACACGGGCAAGAGGAGAAGGAAAGAGGGGCCAAGGGAAGGATAAGGAAGGTAAGAGTAAACAAAAAAGAAATGGTTTTCTATTGGAAAAGGTAGAGAGAGAAAAGAGAAAACAAGGGGACGGATAGAGTCGTTGTTGCTCGCTTGTTTTGTGTATGTAGGATGTGGGTATGTGAGTAAAAAAAGGAAAAACAAACATGGTGTGCATTAGATAGCTCACAAAGTAGGGAGCAAAGTGAACAACCAAAAACAAAAACAATATCCAACATCCAGCAGCCTGCAACCACAATAACAACAACGACAACACCCTTGCATGCTATTCACCCACGGCGATTAGAATAGAAAAGAGAACATGAGCAAGAAGAAAGGGGAACAAACCAAAGTGCTCTCATATCCTTCCATTCTTGGTTCACATCTCAGTTGAGGACCGCGCTCTTACCTCACTTCTTAGTGTATTGGTTTCTGCTTTCTTTAGTTTTTACCCGATGGTGCCGATGAAAGACAGTTCACACGCGTTGGAATGAAGGTGCTTGAAGGAGTATAAAATATGCACGCACCACGCTTGGCCTTGTTTTTGCCACTGTATATTTTATTGCAATTGACCCCTTCGCACCTTCTCTTCTCTCCCTTGTTACCCACCCATTCATCATGCAAAACACAATACACAAAGAAGCTACATGGGCCATGCAAGGCCGGCATACAAGATTCAGGAGTGCCAGCGAAAGAGTAGAGAAGAAGAAGACGAAGACACAAACGTGTACCATCGACCGAAAATAAACCATGCTAAAAACAAAAAAAGCAAACAAAGTACAAAACACCACAAGGCAAGATGGATTTGTATGAACCCACGCTTTTTTTTGCGACTACAAACAACAATGACAACCACAACAACAACAATGCGACCATGCGCAACTCATATCCCTCCATACGTGCGTGTTTGTTTGTGCGCGAATCTGCACCATGGTGTAAGGACAGGAAGAAGAAGGAGAGATGCGAAAACAGTGGCGATCTCGACCTTACTTTCTCGCCGTCTTCCTATCTATACTATTGAAGAGTATGCAAGTAAAACTAGTACCCATGTCTCATGTCCTCGTGTGTGCACGCTTGTGTGTGTGAAAAAACAAGAGATAACCCATTGCATCCATCCACCTTTGTGCTTCCTCGAGCGACTCTTCAATCTTTATCCCCCTCGTTTGCATCCTAGGAAAGCGACAAATTGAGGAATAGAACAGTTTACGAGAACAGTAGCGAGATCTAAACACAGCTCCCTTTTCACTCCCTTGCTCCCTTTTTCCTTCGCGCTCCCTGCTTGTTGGCGGGTGAGTGAATGAGTGCTCGTGAGTGGGTAAGTAAGTGGATAGAGGTGAGGTTAGAAGAGTAGAATACAGTCGCCAATTGCTCTGCTGCTCTTTGTTTTATCTCCCTTTTTCGTTGCTCTTACGTCTGCCTCTCATAGACAAACAGAGATCGTCAATTCCGAGGAGAAATCGAAATAAAAGGGAGGTTGTTGTCAGGAAGAGTACAGAGGACAACGGACCCAGAAAAAAATCATGCAAGTGACAGACATTGTAGGCGAGACGCGAGAGGGAGAAGGGCACAACACGCACTTTGAAAGACATACTTGGACAACGTGTGGATATGTGATCAATTCGGGGATGCCGAACAACAGTACGACAACAATTGCCCGTGTGAATTGCTAATGGGAAAGGAGAGAACGAAGGCAATTGAACACTGGGACTAAGAGTAGTGGTCTTACCAGCAAACAGCAGACAACAAACAACCAAAAAACAAAATCTTGCCCATGGGTGAAGGTTTTTGTTGTTAATCGCTTGTTTGTTTGCTATTTGTACGTGCAGTTGTTGTTATCGATGGTATGTTTATTACAGACACCTCCGTCTGTTCCACTCCCTCACTTTACTTGTTCAAAATCGATTATCTCTCCCGTTTGTCATCAAGCCGGGAGGACGGGTGGTGCAATAATGGAGGCAGTGTCAGGTTCGGCACAAATATGTCCTCCTCCGACACCGATGGCGGCGAACCTTCTCCTTGCTGCCGTTGTTGTTGGTGTTGGTTGTGTTGGTGTTGGTGTTGGTGTTGGGGATGCGCGTGACTAAGACCTTGACCAACGCCAAAAGTCGACGACGTTCCACCGCTCCTCCTCCTATCCTGTTCCCGCTGTTGGTGCTGGATTGCTGAAGAGGTACCTGGTGGGTAGTTTGACGACGGTACTCGATACCTCGCACCTGCTCCTTTCCCACTGCCACTGCCGCCACCAATACTAGGAAAGCTGCCAGCGCTCTTGGAAAAGGGCGAGTTCTGAAACAAGGTGTTGTTATTGAACCCAACATTCCCCGCGCTGCTCAAATCCAGATCTGAGTACCGGTACCCATACAACTCTTCCTCATCGCCATACCGTCCACCGCCATCCCGACTGCCACTCATGTAGTACCCGCTTCTACCATCTCCTGCTCCGCGTGAATACGCGCTACCGCCAAGAGTAGAATCCTCACCGTCACTCTGGTCCAACCCAGAAAACGGGTTGAGCGACGAAAACGAGAACGACTTTCGATCTTGCTGCTGTTGCTGTTGGTCGGCGTGATAGGATGCGGCGTTGGCTTTGGCTTTGGCTTCTGCGACCTCTTTGGCGTTCTTGGGGGCCGAGACGGGTCGTGGCATTTCAGGTTTTAGGTTCAAGACCTCGCCTTCCAAACTACCCTCCTGCTGAAGAATGGTTTTCAATATGTGGTATGCGATATCCCTAGTAGGTTCAAGGGAAAGATTATCATCAGACCTTTCCATATACACCTTCGACACGTTGTTCAGAGCACGCGAGAACGAATTGTTACCGGTTGCCCCAGTAGCGGAAATGACTGCGCATGCCAAGGAGGTATTCATTGGTGTACTGGTCCACACGCGTCTCCTGAAGGACATGGTCAATCCGATAAGGGACCTTGGTCTCTCGTCCACCAACATGGAGAGGACCACGTCCAGTTCCAATATCATCCACCTTGACGACAGGCTCGCTCTCATTTTGTTTCTTCTTGTCGTTGCTGTCCTTGCCCTTGTCCTTGTGATCGGATCCTTCAGTGTCATCTACAATAGTCGCCTTCTTGCTTTTAATTCCACCATCCAGCTTTGCAGCCTCGGCAGCCTCATGTGCAGCATGGATGTCGTCCAGACCTTTCTTCTCGGCTTCCTTTGCTCCTGCATTTGCCATGGTAATGGCGTCTAGACTCGAGAAATGTTCTTGATTGGCGTGTGTGTCCCGGATAGGCGACGATAGGACTGAGCGCACCATCTCTTCCTGTACAACCCTCGATTTCGCACCCTCCCCTTGCTCCTTCTCCGTAGTCGAAGGTCCCTCCTCCATGCCCAGGTAGTATTCCATGTGCAGTGGAGGTGGTACTTCATCAAATCCGGATCCTGGTGCTGATGCCTGACTCGTTGATGGAAGTTGTTCATCTGCCTCTCCTGGAGTTGGTAAAGCTTTGCGGAAGGATTCTGTCGCTCCCTTCTCTTCAACAGTCTCACCCTCGACTCGGCTACTGATCCTCCGTGGCCCGAGACTCGGTCTCCTTACAGGACTCATAACCACACTCGGCGACCCTGTTGTGGTACTGATTCCGCCATCAATCAAAGTTGACAATCCTACAGCACCAGGGGTCGGATTGGGAGTCAATGATGAAGGTCCACGATCCCGATGGTCTAGATAAGTCGCAGCCGTCGCAGCCGCAATGGCTTCTGTTACTGATACACCTGCATCCGTCCTATGAGAGAGTAGGCTTGTTCTCTTCTGGCCCTTTGCAGGCGCCGCATCCTCGCCAGGACTTTCGTTACCACTGTCGTTCGCGACTGATCCTGTATCTGTTGTGATCCCCTGTCTTATGCCTGCTCCGGTCGGCGTACCAGCCCCACTCCCCCTCTCCATCCCACCTCCGCCTCCAACAAGCCACCGCCCCGCTTTGAGCGACTGTGTCATCTGCGAAAGCGTTGACTGCACGGCCGTTGGGATAGAAGGGATCGGCAAATTCGGCACCCTATTTTCCAGAAACGACGATATCGTACCCGGAATCATCCCTGGCAACGAAGCTAACGACGGCAACGAGATTGGAAACAGTTGTGAGTTGCCTGTAGATATGAGCGTCACGGCCGGGATGGCTGCAAAGATGGGGTCGATGAGGGGCTCGATTCTGTAGGCAAGCGGGTCGAAGGGGTGGAAGAGGTTGTGGTGGATGATGTCCTCTGGTGGGTGGAATGTTTCCCAATCCAAGTTCCGCATCACCATCACCGCGCCTAGTATGCGTGGTCCACAGGAAAGGAAATTGAGAGTTAATTGAGTATCTGCATGCATTAGTGCTTGATATGAACGTGTGATGGACAGAAAGCTTACCGACGGGAGAGCCGACGGTGAAGAGAAAGTCCGGTCTGAACTTGAGTTTGGGAATAACAGACCGGTACTTTGGCTGATCCTGCTTCCTGATCCGTTTTCTTGCAGGGCTCTCTGTACTCTTTGTTGCTTTGGTCGCCGGCTCCGCCTGCTTGGCATCCTCACTCGCATTATCTGCACTAGGTGTCGCATCCTTTGCTGTCGCTGCCTCAGTTGTGGTTGCAGTAGTTGCGTCATTAGGATCCTCAGGGTCATCATCATCCATGCATGTCAAGATATCAAAGATGGCGACTCCTCCAAGAGACAACGCATAGACTGCGATCTTGCCATTGAAATCTGGATGCTTGGCAATAAATGTCGAGTACGCCTCGTTCAACTCTTCCACAATCATCCGCACAATCTCAGCGCCGTAATAGTTATTGAAATCTAGTGTACAGCGTACGCGTGCAAGTTAGTTTCAACATGTGGTTTTGAGCTGCATAACACCAAGAGGAGTTCATTGTGATGACGAAGTGCTTACAGTAGAGGATATCGGCAAAGTAGTCGTTCATGACCAATCGCACTAAAAAAAATTTGATATCAAGAATGAGCAATCAGTATCGTATATATGACGAATATTGGGGTTTCATTCCTTCTCCACAAATGCTGACATGCGTTCGTGTCAAATCGATCGATACCTTTGGGAACGGTTCTGAGGGAGGTGAGGGACATGCGTTGATCGACCATGTTATGAAGTTTGGCGTGCCACTCGATGGGGATGATGTGGACATCTGTCTTGAGGTCATGGAACTGGCTCTGCAGCACCGTCTTTGTGTTCTCGACCAAGTATCCCACTATTAGGTGTTTATGCACAGTGTTAGATTATAGGCAACAAAATGCAAACACACGCACAGACAGACAGATGCTGAAAGAGAGCACTCACCGTTGCGTTCATAATTTCCGAATTCTTCCAGTTGCCGACCCATCCCATGGATGACAAAGATGACATGATGGGCTATCATCATCATCGTCAAAGCGAGGAGTATGGTAAATGCATTAATAACTGATAGTCATCAAAACCAGAGCGTTATGAAGGCTTAAAGTTATCTGTGAGACAACTGATCAAACGATTGATCAACGATGGACATACGATACTGGTCAGCCTCCTTAGAGCTCGGCTTTTTGGTGCTTGAAAAGGACGATGATGGTAGTGGCGATGGTGTCGGTGTCGGAGCTGGTTGTGTGCTTGTGTTTGTGCTCGCTGCTGTTGAAGCCTCACTAGAAGCAGCCTTATCCTTCTCGTTAGAACTGGCGTTGCTGGTGTTGCGGGTAGCATTCGCAGTCGTAGTTGGGGTTGTTGTGCTTGACTGGGGGACAACTCCTCCTTCAGCTGCAGGAGGAACGACAGTCGCGGTTTTCTGCTTGGGTGATGACATGAGGACTGACAGTGAGCATTAGGCGCACACTGCAATGGTACGAAAAAGGTGTCGTGAATGAATGGACAGAAAAAGTGAGGAAGAGAGAAAAAGAAGTGACATGCACCCGGACAAGTAATAAAGGGGCTTTACAGTAGGAATGCAAGATGATGTGTGATGCCAAGTTTAGTAATAAATGTTAGTGTTTATGCGCGTGTAAAAAAGAACAAAGAAATGCAAAGGGTTTTTGTGAATAAGGATGTCAACTATCTACTTCTTGACGACCTTCTTCTTGGGGATATTGGCCTTGACCTTAGACTTGCCCTTCTTGATCCCCAGATCAACCTTGGCCCCCTTCTGCGCACGCTCTCCTTCAACAACACCGCCAACCTTCTTCTTTATCAAGATATGCTTCTCCTTGGTCTTGCGGTCCTTGAACGCCAGACGCTTAGCAGCTCCGTCCATCGCAATAGGCGCATGCTGTGCTCTCGCAGGCTTGCCATCCTTGCCCCTCTTGCCACCGGCACCGGTAACACCAGTCTTGGTGCGGGCCTGAGTACCGTCCGTTTTGGCCTCCTCCTCCAAACGCTTGCAGCGGACCACACGCATCTTGCGCGTGCCCATCTTGGTATCATGAAGTCTCAGAGCCACATCCACCGAGGCGCGGTCCTGGAAGGTGACATAGGCGAAGCCCTTGCCGAGGTTGGTCTTGCGGTCGCGGATAATGCGAACGTTCTCAATGTCTCCCGAGTCCTTGA
Organism: Linnemannia hyalina; assembly: GCA_019671135.1. Taxonomy (NCBI): domain Eukaryota; kingdom Fungi; phylum Mortierellomycota; class Mortierellomycetes; order Mortierellales; family Mortierellaceae; genus Linnemannia; species Linnemannia hyalina. Next base: position 2,024,634 of record JAHRHY010000010.1, read on the forward strand.
AAAACTCCCAGAGATCCTCCTCCTGTGCATCGAATGCCAAGTTTCCAACGAACACGCTCTTCTTGGGTTGATGTTTCTAATTTCATCGATTTGTCAAATGGGTATTGTGGTTAGCAGGAGGTAAAAAACACGAGAGAGTGTAAAAAAAACACGCACATGAACAAATATCGATTAGACAAAGTAGAGCGACAATGCAGGCAAGAAGACAAGCATGGCTTGAAGTAAAAGAAAGTGATATCAAACACATAAAGACAAGAGAGTGGCAAAGTGAGAAAAGGGGGACTAACCTTGGCACCATCGACGGTGTCGACACGGATGTGCTTATTCAAGAAAAGCTGGCCGTTCATGGCGGCAACAGCCTTAGGGACAGATGCCTTGCTCTTGAAGACAATATAGGCGTTCAAGACATCACGCTCGGGGTGCAACTTTCCAGTGATAAAAGCGATCTTACGGGGCAGCAACTCTGCGAAGGCGATCGAACGGAAACGGATCGACTCGACGGGTCCGAAGGCAGCAAAGGCAGCTTTGAGCTTCTTGAAGTCTCCCTTGGTCATCGAGGTAACTGCCAAGTTGCCAACGAATGCTGTCCTGGCCTGTCTCTCGGGGTCGTCCGACTTTTTGGTGCCATCCTTGTTGGTGTCGGGTGAAGTATCCTCGTCGTCCGAATCGCCTCCGTCTGTCGTTGATGAAGCCTTCTTGTCCTTCTTGACCTTCTTTGTTGATGCTGCGGCTTCCTTAGTCTCGGTCTCTGCCTTGCGCTTGTTGTTGACGGGCTTCTTCAAAGACTCGTGGACGAGATCCTCGATCTTGGACTCTTCCATGTCGACATCCTCGCCGTATTCGTGCTTGGACTGTTGTTCGATCAGGTCCTTGGTCTCCTTGGGTGCGTTCCTGGCCTTTTTGGACTCCTTGACGGGCTTTGTTGTTGTGGCAGCGACCTTGGCCTCGTATTTCTCCTCGACGCTCTTCTTTCCTGACTTTTTCTTATTACTGTTTTCTTCTTCCTCGTCCTCGTCATCCTCGAAACCGTTGTCGTTGTCGTTGTTGTTGGATTCCTCCTGTGCAGCGGCGTCGTTCTTGTTCTTCTTGGAGACGTGCTGGACTTTAGGCTTAGGGGTCTTTGTCTTCTTCTTGGGCTGATCGGTCAAGTCTTCGGGATATGGTTGGCGCACCTTGGCAGCAATTGGTGCCTGAGGTTTAGTGGGTCCAGCCTATGGGTCGAAGGGCATAGCGTGTATTCAAGGGTAAGTCTGTTGTCAGTTATGACAGGTATGATGTTGTGGTATTTATCAGTGCAAAGAGGCAAAGAAAGGTGAAAAGGAAGGCATACAGAGTTCTTGAAGAGCGAGTCGAGGGAGCTTTCGACGGTCTTGCCCTTGAGCAGTGCAGAGGTCAAAGACATTGTTATGTGTGTATGTCTGTTTGTTCAATGAGGAAAGGGATGTTAGAAAGGGGCGAGAGGGGAGTAAAAGGGAAGTATGGTGTTGTGCGGCGGTGTTGTTTGTTTGTTCGGCACCCTTTCCTTTTTTTTTTTTTTTTTTTTTTTGAGAGTGCCAAAGGCAAAGATTTGTTTTGTCGGGTGGCTTGGTCGCTGCTGCATTCTACTTGTCAGTCACAGAAATAAGGTATGGTTCAGATTGAAGAGGTGGAGCCCTACTTTACTGTCGCCTGTCTGTCTGTCTGTATTTCAGGCTGTCGATGGTGAATAAGATGCATGGCCAGTCGAACCACAGGTGGATGCGCCAAGCAATTAATAGGTGAATAGACACTATCATTGAAAGAACGGCGCTAGAGCAGCAGAGAGAATGCACCACAGTATATTCCCAGGATCAAATAATGCAGCATCTGCTATGTTTGTGTTCAAAACCGGGTTCTATCTTTTCTAATTGAAAAGGGTGCTTGTCCCTCCCTCCCTCCCTCTCATTTGTCCTTTCATTTTTACTTGACCGTCTTCTTCCCACCCACTCTCTTCTCTTCTTTTCTTACCATACCACTCACACCCACACAAACTTCACTCCACTCTGTCCTCATTCACTCACCCCACCTACCTTCGCCGCCAGACTACTCTTCTGTACTCAACAACTCTCATCTCTCTTACTGCCCTTGGACGGTAAGTCTCCCTCTTCTGGACCTGGAGTACCTCATAAAACCGCCCTTCACAAACCGCGACTCTCACAGGTCCCCATAGGTCCGCCCCAAAGCTGATTCCATAACTCAACTTGATTCAACTCATTACTAAAAAACACCTTTGCCTTTTCAACTTCATAGAACCGTACCAACACTTGTATTGTAGTCGCGTTCCCCCTCTACTCATTGCACTCGTCTCTCCCTTCCTTTTTTTGCAAGCGAACCCGGTTCAAGAGACACGGACACGACACAACACCGGACAACGAAGAAAGCTATGCCCGATTCCCTCAGGACAGAGAAATCAGGTTCCAATACGATATCAACCCCTGCTGCCGGAGCAACAGCATCAACAACACAAACAACCATGAAGGCAAACGGCAAGGAAAAGACCCCAATCGTAGCCACCGCCACGGTCGTCAGCACAGAGGATCCGTCATTGGAGGCTTCCTGCAAGCAGCAAACCGATCAGGCCAAGGATTCCTCAGTCGCATCTGCCGCGGACTCTGAGGGGTCTGTGGATGATTCAAAGGACTCTGCTACCACACAACCGACTGCTGATCAGGACGGGGACGAGGACATGAAAGAAGCTTCACCCATTACAACCGATGTGATCGAGGAGGATACACCCATGGCTGACCCAGCTCCGATTGTCAAGCCACGCGAGTTGCCTTCAGGCATTCCTGAGGGCATCGATCAGGAAGATCTCGATGGCGGTCTCTTGGATGGTGCCCTGGATGATTATGATGACCTTGATCAGGACACCGAGGACACCGAGGTTGGGAACGGAGATGACGACTTTAGCGATGATGATGATGACGATGATGACCTCGATGGCCCTCTACTCGATTCCACAGACAAGACCAATCATTACTCGGATGCACAGACTCCCGGAGCCACGTCACATGCCGATACCGCAAAGTCAGAGGAGCCGGACTCGGATGATGAGATGGATCAGGATGAACGGGACGAGGCCCTTCAATCAGAGGACTCTGACAGTGATCTTGGAGATCTGGATGCAAGCGATAACGACCAGGACGACGATGACGACGACGATGACGAGGGGGACGCAGATGGCGAGGATGCAGATGACGATGACGACGAAGAGGAGGAAGAGATCAAGCCGCCAGTCAAGAAGGATACCGTTCTCTCTCAAAAGCCAACGCTTCATCGCCCATCAATCACAGAGGAGGAACTCAAGGACAGTGGAGACGAGCTGTCGGATCTGTCGGAATTCGATGACACGGATGACTCCGACGAGGATGATGATATACCTGAGCCCAAGCCCGCCGTCAAGGAGGCTCCTGTTAGTGCTCCACCGGCATCACCAACAGCAGCGACAGCACCAACAGGATCAACAGCGGCGTCTACCACAGGACCAGCAGCGCCAACAACAACACTCAAACCTACGTTAGGAGGTCGCAAGCGTTCTCTCCATGAAGCCACTGTGGAACCAATGAAACCAGAGGATGAATCGATCAAGTCGGAACAGGAGGATCAGGTCGAGATCCCTATCCCTAGTGGACGCGCACGACTTTCAGAACCTGGCAGCCGGAAGAGACGTGTCTCTGAAGTGGAAGATACTCAGCCGTCGGACAAGGAGTCGGAATCAGAAGTGGCGGAGGAAGAAGAGGAAGCCGAGAAGACAACAAAAGAGGAAGACGAAGAAGGAGAAGAAGGTAATACGATTCAGAACATGCATTAGAAGGAATATGTCATACTCTTGTACATAGCATTTGGTAACTAACTCTGAAATACTTGTACTTTGTTGATGAGATAGACCACGAGATGAAGCAACTTCACAAGGACGCATTGGACGCTTTGACGAGTATAGAGATCGAGTTTGCAAGCCTTCGGGACAAGTACGTGTCAGGAACAAACGGTACCCTGTTGTTACTTGCAAAGTTCGGGACCCATCACTACTATGACTTACAGTTCTCCGACATTGGTACTTCCAACTACATAGGATGTACGAGGAGCGCATGACCGAACTCGACAGAGAGGTGGAGATGATCAACGATGGCAAGTCGTTACTTTATGCAATTCGGGTATCTGGTTGTCCTTATTTATTTATCCGACAATTATTAACTAAAAATATGTGTTTCAATTCAATGCTGCAATAGGCACACACCCAGAGCTGTCGTCGTTGATGCAGGAGATTGAACAGAAGCGTGAACATCGGCTACACATTGCAGACATGGGCAGGAAGCATAAGACAGAAATTGCACAAAACGCTCACGATGTAACTGTATACCAGGCCCATTGCACTTTCCAGGTAAGCAACGACCAAGAAGGACTCTTATATGCATTCCGTTTTCGTCCGTCGACTTGTTTCCAAGCCTTGAGATGATGAGCGGAGGCACTGTAGGCTGATGACAATGTTCTTTCTTCTATCTTGTCATATTTTTTTCATAGTCCGCAAGGCGTAATACCCGAACCCAGATGGTCAATGACATGGGCAAGAAGCGACGACAAATCAACCTCGAGTTCAACCTATCATTCGATGCCCGCAAGAGGAAACGTAAGAGCCTGTTTTGGATGCTTCTGTTTGTAATGTCCTTACTTTTGTACAAAAGCTGACCTTCCATTCCTCTTTGTTGCGGTGGGCATAGTTACGACTGCTACTCCTGACAAGGCAGTTTTGCTGCGAGCCCGGAAACACAAGCGAGCAGAAGTGAATGAACTCAAGTCGATCAGCGAAAAGCGTGGTTTCCCTACGAGTGGCAAATTATCGACGGTAACCCAAGCAGAACTCCAGGACGACTTTGCACTCATGGGCGTAAGTATCTCATGGTGTTAGACGATATCGGGCAGATTTATACGACTGGATCATATTCACTGCTGCTAATTAACCTATTATACCGTTGAACAAAATAGCTCGCGAGGCTACTCCCACAGCCAAAACCCGCTGGTGTAGATCCACAGTTGCAACATCATCATCAACACCAACACCATCAACAACATCATCAACAAAGACACGGAGGGCCATTGCCTCCATCGATACCCATTTCAGCAGGAGCATCGTCATCATCAAGGTATGGCTCGAATAGCCGATGGCCAAGTGTGAATGACTATCCGCCTCTACCTCCGCCCAACATGCCACCTACAGGAACATATTATGGTTCGTTTAACTTGATATCTGAATTTGATCCGCAACAGCCTTACTTTAATGCAAAACACCAACACTTTTACACCTACTTTTATGTGAAATAGGAGGACGGAGTGATGTGGAGATTTATGTGGATGGCAGTCGGTGTATGGTAGACGGTATCTGGTACAAACCCAATGATGCGGTTGTGGTTCTGGATGCCTCTATCGGCAAGTACAATGCCAAATACGTCGCTCTCGAAAGCGATTGGGTATGTAACCTTGGCATTCATTGATCGTTAGAAAGACATGGCATTTGACAAGACAACCCATATGGACTAACATGTTCATGTGTCGATATGTACTACGATAGATTGTGCTGCAGAGGACGAATGGATCAAAGACACGGTTACACTTGAGTCTGTTCAGGGGGCGCAAGCTGTGCATGCAGCCCAAAGTATAGCGATATGGTTATGATTGAAGCTTGCCTTTCAATTGGCAAGCTAGAGGAGAGAGAGAAGAGGACGAAGAGAGAGAGGTGGGGATAGAGTTGATCTCTGTGTACCATTCCTACTCCTGTTTTTTTTTACTTTGTGTCATTTTTTTTTCCATTTTGCTATCGTTTTTCGCCGTAATGCTTGCTATTCTTCTTCTTATTTTTTTTTTTTTTTTTTTTTCTCCCCTTGTACTCTTTTACTCCCTTCTCCAGCGGTGTGTCCATGAATACATGCATGACAATGCCGTAGAATAAAACACCAACCAATCACATTTGCTAAGACTTACGATTCAGGTAGATTCGACCCACTTGAAAACAGAATGAGAGAGGGAAATCGTATCATCATACCTTTTCTTTCCAACTTCCAACTTCCATCCAACATCTCACTCTTCCCCTTCGTTCTTAATCGTTCTCTAGTAGAAACCCTCTTTTGTTGAGCCCTAAACACAAACACACACACCTTCTTTCACAGTTGAGAGTTTTGTGCCCCTATGCTATGGTTCTCCTCATTCCTTTCGTCCTCAAGGGAAAAAAATAATAGATCTTCAAGCGGTAGTTGTTGTTGTTTTGACTGATAGTCTAGTCTGAGTTCTGGTTTCGAGCACTTCTTTGGAAGACAGGTGTAAACCCTCATGTACTTGTCTTCATGTAACAAGGAAGTGCTGCTTAACCGCCAGACATCTTCTACAACGATCCATTGATTATCTCTTTTTCTTTGTGTGGGCGAACAGGACGAGAAGATACCAGTGTGCGAGGGGTGTGGAGGGAATACGCGACAAAAGACTTTTTACAGTAGGGCAATTGGATCGGGGAGAGGACGAAGGAGAGTGTTTTGGAGGAGAGAGGAAAGAGAAGAATGAAGGATATGATGTTATCTCAGGTACTTCTGTACAAAACATGAAGACAGACACACACAGATTCTGATCCTCCTCCTTTTATTTACTTTACAACTCAATAATAAACAAATGCTTGCACTTGCTTGTCTCCAATGGATCGTTCGTATGGGGTTGAGGGTGTGTCTTGTGGATGGAAGTAGGTAAGCTAGCAAAAGGGAGCATGCCACAGCCCATACTTGAAAAGTAAGAGGTGACCGCATTCGCATTCAATCACCGTGGCTTTGCGTCACTTTTCCGTTCTGTTCTTGTGGCACGTAACAGACGTATAGGGGTCAAGAAGAAGAAAAGTCAGCTCCAGCCAACCTTGTTCTTTCTACTCCTCTCCCTCCTTCTTGACCTTCCAACGGTTCCTTCTTGTCCCTTCTTTCTTCCTTCTTCTTTTCACACCCCCTTCTTCCTACCGCACTCTCCCACTACCCCCCACACACACATTCAAACCATGAGCAACCTCGAGAGTACGTTCACAACAGCCTGATCACTTCTTACAACAAGGACACTTCATTCACTTGTAAAGTACTTCTCTCTCACACTTTTGACCTTTTCTTCTTCTGCTGCAATAGAAAGTCTGTTCCAGCTCAAAGTACGTCAACAGGAGGAAAGAAAGGGCGTTTGCTTACTCACTCTCAGGATAACAAAATAACAACTACCCGTCAACTCACACAACACTCACAGCAAGACAGACAGGAGGAAAAAGGCAGCAACGAGACGCAGCAAACGATGGGAGTTCGCACATGACGTTCTCGAAACAGCCACACGGATGTTGACACGTCGTCCATTCCTTATTTTCATTTCAACCCCTGCCCTTTACTCCTTTAGTTTACGACGAAGCAACTGCAGCGCCAAGCAAAGAAGTGCACCAAGGATGAAGGACTCGAAAAGGTCAAGCTGAAGAAGGTAAACCTCGCTCGACCTTCTGACTGTTCTTACTCTTCTGAATGGTATAAAAATTCGCCAAGCCAAGGGACGAACAAACGAAGAACCGCCGCTATTTTCTACCATTCGACTCTTCTCCTTTGGTACACCTTCCCAATTGATCTCAACTAACACACACGTACATGTCATGCCTGATTATCATTGACACAAATAGGCAATCCAACAGGGAAACATGGAGGGAGCAAGGATCTACGCTGCCAACGCGATCCGGAAAAAGAACGAGGGCCTCAACCTGCTCCGCCTCTCCTCCAGAATCGACGCAGTCGCCTCTCGAGTCCAGACCGCCGTCACCATGCGCAACGTCACCATGTCCATGACCAGCGTCGTCAAAGGCATGGATAAAGCCATGGAATCCATGAACCTCGAAAAGGTATATCATCTACTTTTCAGTTTTATGCACTAGTGATCCAAGCAAAGGTCTAGGTATTGGCCAACTGCCTAGTGATATCTAATCCTTTTTTCTTTACAACTGTACCCTACCCCAACAAGATATCAATGGTGATGGACAAGTTTGAGAGCCAGTTTGAGGATCTGGACGTACAGACACAGTACATGGAGAACACGATGGGCAACCAGTCGGCATTGACAACACCCCAGGACGAGGTCGACACGCTGATGCACCAGGTCGCAGACGAACATGGTCTCGAACTCAATGAAGAGCTCAGAGAGACACCCGATACCCTTCTCAACAAGTCCAAGGAAACCGAAGCCAAGGAGCAGGACGATCTCTCTGAGCGTCTTCGGGCACTCCGTGGATAAATCCTTTTTTTTTTCTTTTGGTTCCTGAGGGAGACGGTATATGGGGGGGGGGGGATTGAATTTGCAAGCAAGCAAGCAACAGCGATAATAAAACATCATAACAGCAAACACCATACCAGTCTGAAGACAGAAGATGCAATGATTCGCAAATGCAACAAAAAGGGAAATATACAATAGAAACGTGGAATACGCATTGGGATACAAAGCTTCGAGGGGGTTTTTTTTATTCACCCAATAGCGTAAAGGGCAAAAAGGGATTCTAGGCAAGTTTGTGTGTCTTGGACTTTGTAACGCGGAAGCCCATCTTGGGGGTGTTGACCAGAGTGAACTGGCGGTAGTTGAAGTAGGCCCAGTACAAGACAAACCCTGCTGCACTCCAGAGCGAGTTCAGGACCGCGTACAGGTCCGGGTACCGTGCTGGAGGAGCCACAAACATCTCTCCCAAATGCATCGACACAATCACCAGCAAGTTCAACTAATGATAGAAGGGAAGTGAGCGAAGAAGTTGTTAGCAAGAGAAGGTGTTCTGGTAGAGAAATCGTAGCAAAGAAATACGAACGAGATGTATAAATAAAAAGAGATGAAAGACTTACGGCGGAGAGGAACTTGAGGAGGGTGGAAACGTTGTTAAAGGTTCCGGTGGTTATCCAGACCCAGAATCCCAAAAGGACATAATACTGCATCGTCAGTTCCTCTTGTCTCAGGAGCGGGAACATGCTAAATGTGGCCAAGGTGTTGAACAAGGCGGCCAAGGCTGGCTCGTCCAAGATGAGGAGGGTGATTGGAAGAGCAGGTAGGAGGATCGACTTCTCGTGGACTTGGAAGGAGAGGAGGAAGAACGACAGGGATGAATTAATCAAGCCGTAGATCAGACCGCGCTTTGTTGGTTTTGCAATCAAGTGGACAAGCGAGGGCAAGAACGACAACAGCGTCGCCAACGTGCTTTTAGGGAAGTAAACGAAATGGAAGTTAGATAGATATTCGCGTTAGCCTTTAGTCATGGTTGTAGTTGATCCAGTCGCAGTGCTAGCAAATAAATGTAGATCATACCTGAAGCGAATGAGGTCCTGGATGGCGAAGCGCTCACGGAGCTTGATGACAATGTTGACGGCACACCAGATATTCGCAACCTTATCCTGGTAGAGTCCGCGGAAGACTGGGAAGATCCTTTGCACCACCTGCAGAATCTCCTCCTTTGACTCCATCCATGGCGAGAACAGTAGTCCAAGAGTCAGAATGACCGCCACTCCCAACTTGATCAACTTCCAAATGCTATTGTGTGTATGGGAATGATGCACAGTGGTTATTTAGTAACCTTGTCCCCGAGCCACAATTTCCTCCGCATACTCTACGTATGAAAGAAAGATGAAAGAAAGCTTACCAGCCAAAGAAGCCTTGGCGGAAGGACTTGCCCAGCAAGTAGGCAAAGACAGCAGGGGAGAAGTAGAGTGCCATCTGCTTAAACCCAAGTGCCAAACAGAATGCCACACTGCCCAAGACATCCTGATCTCCCAAAAAGAAGTTCACCGCCCAAACCACCAATCCAAGCATGACAGTGTTGTACTGGAAGTGGCCAGAGTCGATGAGGATAACGCCTGGTTGAAGGAGAATCAGTAGGAGGGCGGTGTGTTGACGTGTCCAGGGTTTGTGGGCGAACCAGCGTTGCGTGAATACGACGATTGAGGAGATGTAGATCAAGAGCTCAAAGACTAAGACTGTTGAGCGCATGTAGAGTTTAGCATCGGTGGATTCGTACCCGCGGGAAGTCTCCCATGCGAACCATTCAGGGTTTATCTTTGCGCCACTATTCCAAGAGAATGAAAACGAAGAAGTCAGTAAAGAAGACAGTTTCACTGCCGGAAAAAAAGCAACACAACCGACAACTGAGTCAACACCAAATGACACCAGATATCGAATAAAGCGAGAGAGGAACGTACAGGAAGCCACAGATCCAGGAAACGTAGGCGGTGAGGGGTGGGTAGTCGAGGTCCCACCACTTGGACTTGTCAGAGTACCATTCCCGGATTGGTCGATGGATCGTCAGCTCCATCCAATGTCTCTGCGCCTCATAGTCTCCAAACCGTGGTGACACTCCCTGGCCTATCATACACAACGCATTCCTCTGGTTAGTATTGAGATAGCGACTTTAATTGATGCACGAAAGGCGACAAGATGAAAAAAAGGTACCAGAGTAGGGTCCAAGACCGACGGTCCAGCGGACGAGGACGGCGGCGGCAACGGCGATCCAGACGGCAGTCTTCTTGAGCTGGTTCTCCTCCAACCAGGTCGCGTACCGGTACACTGCCAAGTTCTTCAGCTTGGGTGCCTCAGGCGTCGTCGCTGGTGAAGTTGATGAGTGCGTCGTTGTCGTAGTGAATGATGTTGTTGTGGTGGTTGTTGTCCTGTGCGGACTAGGAGAAGAAGAAGAGGCGCCTGCGCCTGCTGTATTTGCCTTGGACTTGGAAGCCTTGTTGGCCCTGAGTGTCGTCGGGGCCATTGTGTGTCGATGAGGAATGTGTTGTAAAGTGTGAAGAAGAGAGAAGAGATGAACTTTGAGCAATGGCAAAGAGGTAGAACGCGACGGTTGGACAGCACACTTAGACGTGCATCACGTGCGTACTCTAATTATTGTCTAGTTTATTATTAGAAAACAGTTGGAGCAACTTCCAGCCTGGATCTGCCTGTTCCTACACACAGTGTCAAGGCAGCGTAAAACCCTGGAGGAAACAAGGTTGGGGTATTAAACGGACGAGGCCCTTCAGCAGAGGCATCCTAGATAGTCCTCCTGGGGTCCAATTCCAATTATACTAAGCATAGCTTAATTGGACAGTCTCAGCACCGACTGGGACAACAGCCGGGGTCCTGGAGATCAACGCCTGATAAAACCGCTCCCAAGTCGCTGCCCGCATCTTCAACTCAATTCCATCCTCCCTCGGCGTAACTCCCTCCTGAATGTTCGCAACCTCATGTGCCCCAATCCCGCTCATTGTAATCCAACATCCATGGAAACTCGTTGGGTTCGGGCGTGCATTGAAAATGGCGGGTCCTTCCTGTCCACTCCTCCACGTCAAGTACGCTTGTGCGCCCGCATCAATATCCAACAAGAAAGTGACTCTTGTCAAGTCTGACGAGAACCCACTTCCACCAACGGGCCCGTTGGCCGGAGGGAACCTCCTCAAGTCCTGTTGGATGAGTTCAAGAGCACTGGCAGAGATGACCAACATCAACCGATGCGAAATCGTATCCAGGGTCGCGACAATGTTCTTGGTCGCCAAGACGCTCACCCGCTCCGTCAACGAGCCCTCAAAGTTCTGTAAACTGACCAGCGGTTGTCTTGACCAGTCTGACCACAGAGGCACCGGCCACGTCTCCAAGTCGTTGCCCATATTCGTCAAACATCTCGCCGCGCCGTACTTCGAGAACACAGCCATCTCCTCCATGGTTGCAATGAGTCCATAAAGCACATCCTTGTTCTCCAGCTGGCCCTTACACTCTGCAGGGGCATGAATCAACAACACCGCCCTCTCCAACACCCCAACATCTGGAGTATTCAACCGACACGGGAAGACCTGTCCAGCACCGAGAGGTCGACCTCCTGAGGACTGGATATGAGAATTAATCTGGTGAAAGAGTTGGTACATGATGGGCTGAACGCTCTCGAGGGTGTACTGGCCAGGTCGTTGACGCAGCGTGATGACAATCTCCTTCTGGCCAGAGTGTTGAGACAGTCCCAAGGAGTAGAATGTCCACGCCTGGACACTTTCCGAAGATGTCCTGAAAGAGGTCACAATACTTGCAAACGTCAATGCTGGTGCTGCCGCTAAGGGCTGCTGTGCTGGCTGCTGGGGTTGAGGGGGCGCCACTGAAGTAGGCATAGTCATCAGTGGCGGGAAAGGCGGGGGTGCGTGCGTCAGTGGTGGGCCATGGTTCGGGGCTGGATAACTTGTCTGATGTTGTGCTGGTAATGGAGGAGGATTTCCTGTCGGGACAGGGTATGGCATTGTAAGTTGTTGAGAGACCATGGTTGGCAGTGGAGGCATTGGAGGTGGGGGTGTGAACTGGCTTGTGGCAGGAGGACCACCTGAAAATTGTGAAGACATGGTATTATTCCTCGTCGGCGGACCTGGAACCGACGGTGTTGGAGGTGGAGGTGTCGCCTGAATATGCTGCTGGTGCTGTTGTTGCTGTTGCTGTTGTTGGAGAACGACGGGAGAGCCGTTGACCTGGACGAGTGCTCGCTCGGGTACAAAGACTGGGAACCCTTCGGGAGAGATGAGCATCTCATGGCCTAGGGGGACGACGATGGGAATCCCGCGGACGGCTGTTCCAGGAGGAGGAGGGATGAAACCCGGGGGCAGTTGGCCAGGCGGGATTGGGTAGAACGTGTTGGGATCTGGCGCCACGAATGCCATTTGGAGAAATGATGTTGCTGTGAAGAAGGGCGAGGAATGGGTGAAGAGACGAGAAGAGAAGAGAAGAGAAGAGAAGAGAAGAAGGAGAGGGCTGGGTTTATGGAAGCAAGCAGGCAAGCAAGTGAGAGGGAATGAAAAGGTTTCAATTGAGTTTTTATCCTGAGGGTAGAAAAGCGTTAAAGTTATCGAGTGTGACTAAAGAGTAGAAGAGACTGAGTGAGAGGGTCGACTCGACTCGGAATGGGCTGTGGGGGACACTGACAGTGTTGACAATGCAGCAGCTAGTGTCCAAGCACTCACGCAGAAGAGGGAATGTATTCTTCAACATACAAAAAAGGGTCCAAGAAAAGGGTATAACTTACCATATTTTCAGCTGACCATCACTTGTGAAATAACGAAGCAACATCCGTTCAGGAAACGATCAATTGATCAACGGTAGAATGATAAACGATAAAGCGTACTGTTGTTTCATGCTCATTTGTATTTGTATCAACCTTGCTTGGTCGGTGTGTACTATTAGTTATTTAGTGTACGTGTCGGTTATATGTTTTCTAATGGTGGTGGTCCAGGGACCCGATATCATGCTTGCCATCACAGCACTGGCGAACATGCTCAGGAAGCTCACCATCATCCTCATCATCCTCATCCTCATCATCCTCGTCATCATACTCGCCCTCGCCCCGGTACTCGTCCTCATACGCCAGCCTCGACCGTGGACTTATACTATTCGTACCCACCGACGAACTTCCCTGCTGCGACATAATCGGTCCTCCATTCATCGTCCCATATCCTCCAACCGGGCTCTGTGTGTTGACCATATGGCTTGGGTATCCAACCACACTGTTCACAACACTGCCATTGCCGCCACTACCACTACCCCCTGACAAGGGCGGGGGTGGAGGCATACCGCTAGAGTTGACTGACGTCGACGACATCCCAGAGTTCATACCCAGTGATCCTTGCTGTTGTTGTTGACGGGGGGATCCGGCGGGAGAGTTTTCCTTGGACCGACCAAACATGGACTGAAGTCGGTTGAAGGAACCCTTTTTCCGGACAGTCTTCTCATTGCGGATCGTCAACAGGGTATCTGAAGGCGCTCCACGTGCAGCCTGTACCTCCGACCATGTCTGATTGTCGCTTGGCATATCCACTCCAGGAGTCGAAGGACGCGACAACAAGTACGCAAGAGACTATTAGATTCATTCACGAAAAGTAGGAGATAAGGTTATTAATATTCTGCAATGACAAGGTGAACATTTGAAAACAAATGAGAACATGCGGAAAACAATGTAAGAGGACAGAATGAAGAAATTTACCTGGTACCAGAGCTCGTGCTTCTCGCGGGTGGGGGCTGTGAGCTTGAGGTTGCGGTTGGAAGTCTGGACAAGCAAGCTGATGTTAGGCAAGTCCGAGTTTCCGGCCGTGTTCTCATCCGTAATCTGGAACACGTTAATAATCAAAGCTATTCATTCAATGACAGTGAATACAAAAAGGAGAACGTGTCAGCTATCATTAATGCTCTTTGCCAACGCTTTGGCCAACCCATCAAAACAACGTGAACAAAAGGATACATACCAGACTTGGCGCGCTGCTCGCGAGAACCATCGGCGGCGGGGTTGTTGAGACTCCAGTAGATGGTCTTGTTGTAAGGGTGGACCCAGAAGTATCTGCGATGTCTCTTCTCGCTGATCACGCTGGCCATGGGGCGACGGGTATACTTCCAGAGGTAGTCTCCGATCATGGTCTGCGTGATTGCCTGGATCATCGTCGGGTCGGTCGATGTCGAGTTGCTGTCATAGTTCGAGCTCACCGAACCGCGACGCTCATGCTGGTTTCCACCATAGTCGGTCGACATGCTCGAGACGGATCCGTTAGGCGAGGGACGGTAGCGGTGATGGCTGATGCTCGCTCCAGAAGAGTCCGTAATGTGCTGGTACTGTGTCTGCTGCTGTTGGCTGCTGCTGCTCTGAGGGATGTACACCTGGCTGGAGCTGTTCTGGAAGGTGTAGGCGGTGCGGGTAGTTGAAGAGATGACAGCGGCACCAGTAGGCATGGGTGGCCGAGAGATTCCTGACGACTGAGGGGGTGAAGTGCTGACGAAGCGCTTCTCCGATCGGATCGACGATGCTCGGGTGGGATAAGTGATAGGTCCAGGCGAACCAGGACCAGAGTTGCTGATAAGCGAATGGCCAAGCTGGCCATGAATGATGCTCTTTGTGGTGGTGGCGGTGTTGTTGGTGGTCATTCCCGAGACAGACAGGTTGCTGCTGCTGGCATTACGGGTATTCATAAAGGGTTCGTTCAAAGCCATGACATCCAACTCTGATGCCATGCTTGCTCTTGCGGCCGCACGGGCTAAGAGGCTTGAGGGTGGGCCAGTCGCGGGGCGGCCAGGCGAGATCATGCTTTGAGAGTTCTCGTGCTGGTAGGCCTGGTGCTGGTGCTTGCTGTGGATGCTGTCAACGTCGCTGAAATCGTTATCAGTCGCAGCGGCGTCAGCAGCAGCCTCTTTGTCAGCGTAGATGGGCTCGATACGGCCAGTCTCCATAGCCGATCCAAAGGCCGATCCGAAGGAGACGCGGAACTCTTGTCCGTTGTTATCGGTCATCAAGGCCGTCTGGGGTCTGGATGCTGCAACGATATCCTTGGGCAGGGAAGGAACTGGAGGAGCAGCATGGTGGGTCGAGTCAGGCATGCTCTGGCTCATGTCGCAAGTGTGGCGACGTTCGTCATCCATAGGAATCTCTGAGGGAACAAAGCGGGGAACGGGCTCAGTGACATCGAGCTCAAGATCCTTGAGAACTTTGGCTGCTTGGGGAGGAGTCGACTCATCGACAGTGAAGGGATCGACAAATGCTGGCTCAGTGGTCTTGACTTGAGCAATTTGCTGAACCTGGTCAAGAATCTCTGGGATGAGGACAGACGCGACCTCGAGACCGGCGATGGTAGGAGTGGCGAGAGCCTGCGAGTCCAAAAGAGTGCCGCTCTTGGCGTCCTTTCCTGTGACAATGTCGGGCAGCTGTCCGCTCCTGTGTGCAGAAGACGCGGTCGAAGCAGAGCTCTTACGAAGAGAGACGGGGTCGGTGTTGGTGGCAGTCGAACTGGTGGCGGCGACATCAGTGTTGGTGGCGGTGGTGCTAGTCGACGCCTTGGGTTCCGTGTTGGTGGCAACAGAGCTGGTGGCAGCCTGGGACTTCTCCACGGCCCTAGCGGCAGCGACGTCCTTAACGTCTCTGACTCTGTCGACCTCAACGATCTTCTCGACTATCTTCTCAACAATCCTCTCCACCTCGACGATCTTTTCGACCTCGACAATCTTCTCGACCTCGACAATTTTCTCGACCTCGACAATCTTCTCGACCTCGACAATCTTCTCGACCTCGACAATTTTCTCGACCTCGACAATCTTCTCGACCTCGACAATCTTCTCGACCTCGACAATCTTCTCAACCTCGACAATCTTCTCGACCTCGACAATCTTCTCGACCTCGACAATTTTCTCGACCTCGACAATCTTCTCGACCTCAACAATCTTCTCGACCTCAACAATCTTTTCAACCTCAACAATTTTCTCGACTGGCACTTCCACAATCTTCTCTACCTCAACGATCTTCTCGACTGGCACTTCTACAATCTTCTCGATCAGCATGCTCTTGTCGACGGGCACCTCGACAATCTTATCAACGTACACAATCTTCTCCACTGGTACCTCGACGATCTTCTCGACGATCTTCTCGACCGGCACCTCGACAATCTTCTCAACCTCCACGATCTTCTCGACCGGCACCTCGACGATCTTCTCAACCTCGACGATCTTGTCGACGGGAACCTCAACAATCTTCTCCACCTCAACAATCTTCTCCACCTCGACAATCTTCTCCACTGGGACTTCGACGATCTTCTCAACCTCAACGATCTTCTCAACCTCAACGATCTTCTCAACCTCCACGATCCTCTCAACCTCCACGATCCTCTCAACCTCCACGATTTTCTCAACCTCCACGATCTTCTCAACTGGAACCTCAATAATCTTCTCCTTCACGACCGGGGCGGGGACCAATCCGGGGATAGAGTGAATCCAGCTCTCGATGGGCTCCGAGACCGTCTCCTGATCCTTGTACTCTGTTGCAGGTTTGGCTGGTTCAGTCGACTTTGCAAGAGCCAGCTCCGCAAAGAGTCCACCAACATGCACAGGCGAGATCGGGTGGCGTTCCTCCTCGTCCGCAGTAGATCTTGCCTCCTGTCCTCCCAAGACTGATTGTGTCACGCCAGCAGCAACAACACCGGTACCGACAGCAGCAATACCCGCAACAGCGGGATCCAGTCCTCCGAAACGCAGGTGCTCAATGGTCTCCTCGCTGTCAGCCAACATCTTGACGAGCTCCTCCTTCTCCGATTGCAACTCGGCCTTGGTGGCCACCAACTGTTCCTTCTCCGAGATCTCCTTGCTCAACTTGGCCTGGAGCTCGCTGATGATCGACTGTTGGTGAGCAAACGAGGTCTCTCGGGCCAGCGAGGCAACCTTGGGCTCGACTGTACCAGGGATCAAAGCTGCAGAAGTAGCACCGGGCAAATCATCGTTACTGGGCAGACGAGGGGGTGCCTGGATCAAGACGGGTGCCTCGACGGGGCTCTCGGGCTCGAGCAACAACTCTTCCTTCTCCTGAGCAAGTGCAATCGCCTCCATGGTCGCCTTCTTGGTCAGCTTCTGTTGCTGGGCCGCCATGGTCGCCTTGAGTTCCTCCATCTTTTTGATCAAGTCAGACTTTTCGCGTTGGATTCCTGCGCTATGTTTCCGCATGGCGACCATGTCCTGCTCATGCCGAGACTTTGTCAGCTCCAATTGGCCAGCAGCCCGCTCCTCGTTGTCCTTCATCTGTTCCACTTGCTCCGATGCTGCTGTGAGTGCCTTCTGGACCTTGCCGTTCTCGTGCAGAGACCGCGACAGTTGCTGTTGAAAATCCGCACACTGTGTCCGAAGCTCTTGGTTCATTAACTCCAGATTCCACTGGTCCTCCTTCAGGCGCTCTAATCATAGAAGAACCGGAAAACCCTCATGTTAGCTGAGATATATAATCAAACGCACATGCATGTAGACAAAAAAAAACTACATATGCAAAAAAACGTGATGAGCTGAAACAATACAGCAAAAAAGTGCTCAAAAAAAAAAAAAAAAAAGGAAAAATAGCTGTATCCCAGACACTCACCATCGCTCTCCTCGCGCATGCGTCGCTGTTTGTTGAGAGCATCAATGATCCTTTCCTGCTCAGAGATCTTGGTATCGTATTCCTGGTTCAGCTTTTCCTTCATCTCTGCCTGCGAAGTCCAGTACCGGACCTGGTTCAACAGTTCCTCCTGAATCTGAACGGGGAATGCAGGGTCGTTGATCGAAGGCGTTGAAGGAACGACGACCTTGTGGCGCCGAGGCTTCGTGATTGTCTGTGTTGGCAGGATGCTTGAAGGCAATGCACTTGGTCCAAGGACATTCGACCCCGACCGCGTCGTCGAGTCTCCCTGAGGAGGCTGGATCGCTATCGTAGGCTATAATTCAAACAACAATAAAGAGTAAGGCGGATGTTCAGAAAGGATTGCATGACACCGTTAACAGTCAAAAAAAAAGGAGTACTGGGAGAGGTGTTGTCATTGAGGTTCATTGAGGTCTTCATGCACCTTGTTCGCAAAGGAGGAGACAACTCATGGCCTTTTTTCCACTCTCTCCTGCTCTAACTCGCTGTCCCCCTGTCCTCTTCGGAGGACGTGACAGGATTAAATCATCCATCCCGCAGCTACTTACTGCTCTTTGCCTTTTTTGCTCTTCACTAAAAACAACAAAACATAGTGGTATCCTATCCACGATGTGCTCTTGGGTATTGTCCTCTCTCATCACTCTCGCGCATACATACAGACCATCGCCCTATTGTTATCTGTGTGTCACCCTTCCGCTCTACTCGCTCATATGGCTTTGCTAGTAGAAAAAGCTTGCATGCAATACCCTCAATCCCTGCCAAGAATAGACGAACCTCAGTTCCCAGAAACCCATAGACGAAAAAAGAAAAAAAGAAAAAAAGAAAAAAAAAAAAACAAAAAACAAAGAAAATAAAAAAGACGAGAGCCACAAAACTCCCACCCTGTACACCGAACATCCCAATACCGTACCCAACACAAGTAAATAATTGCAAGCGATAATAATAAACCCAAGCTGGTTCATAGTAGCCCCTCCCCCCCCCTCTCTCTTCCTTATTCCATTCCCCTCCCCCAATAGGGGCCGCAATGTAATTAACTTTCATATGCACTTGAATATGTTGAGAGCACTTATTTTTTTAGATGGAGATTTTCTCTTTGGTGGGTGTTGACGAGAGCAAAGGATGGTCGTTAGGGTGGTTGGTTGGTGGTTTAGCGCTATTTTGTGCGAATTGTACCAATTGTTCGCTGGAATGGGAACATGGACAGGGCAAACTCACTCCTCCCCTTCCAACGGACAAAAGTGTAAAAAAAAAAAAAAGGTAAGAAAGAAAGGGAAAAGAAGGGAAAAGAGAGAAAGAAGGAGGTGTGCACAGGAGACGGAGAAAGAGGAGAAAGGCTGTAACACTCAAAGGAATGTAAGGAATGTGTGGTCGCAGCACACTTGCGTAGAAAATAGAAATACACCAGAGTACTGCACAACAAAACTAATCCTTCATGTCTCCAAGCGCATTATACAAGAAAAGGCACGTATGAGTAATAAAAGAAGTAACACTCCATTGCTCTTTGCCTATCAGAGAAGAAAAGGTGCAACCGAGTAAAAAAAAAGTAAAAAGTAATGCCCACCACGCAAGAAAAAAATGTCGGGTTTACTGCCCAATTGATAGAGGAAAAGAAAGAGTCCTGGTTCTTACCAGCTGTGCGTCAATGAGTCCCTTGAGCCCCAGGATGCCATTTTGCCCTTCTTGAAAGTCCTTGTCGAGGATTGCAAGCTGTTCCCGTAATATGTCCGGCAAGGGCTCCTGGTATTGTTGCTGTTGCCGTCCTGCTCCTGCTGATGCAGCCTCCTGTAGCTTGAGTTCCTGGAGCTGGTCGAAGCAGTGCTTGAGGTCCTCCTGGCGCTTGACAAAGAGGAGTCCGATGGTCTGGGTGAGCTGAAGGTCGTTATGGATACCCATGAGGCGAGCCTCGAGCTCGGCCCTGGCCTGGTCGACGGTCTCGAGACTGGCAAGGGCGGTTGTTGGTTGTGGCTGATGAGGCCATTGGGAATCGGACATCATCTGGAGTCAAGATCCCTTTCTTTGTTGATGTTGGTTGAATGAGTTTTTGTAGTTTTGGTCAATAAGTCAGTCAGTCGGTGAGAGGGAGAGAGGGTGGGACGAGAAGGAGGAAGACTGTAGCACGAAGGTAGAGGGGAGGTAGTTGTTGGATGGTATGATGTCCGCTGTGCTTGTGCTATTGGAGGGAAATAGAAAGGACGAGAGGGTATGTATGATGCTTGTTTGTTTGTTTGTGTGTATGGTGCCTTCTTCCTTTAGGTGTGTGGATGAATGGAGAGGATTGGAGGGAAGTAAGGCGGACGGGAATAAGAAATAAAAAAAATAAAAAAGGGATAAAGAGTGAAGGGGAACGAAAGAGGAACAAAGAACAAGAACAAGAAGAAGAAGAAGAAAGAAAGGGAAAAGAAAGGGAAAGAACGAAGAAAAGGGTAAAATAAGGAGACGGCCAGCAGGCAAGACGATGGGGTGGATAAAGTGTAAAGTTGGAGGTCGGCGTGGGTGAGACTGAGACATGGCCACTCAACCCAAATTTACTTTATTTTTGAACTGATCGTTCCTGAATCCTGAAAAAATGAGTTGGTGGCACACACCACACCCTCTTGAGGGACCATCGACCATGGGCCATACATCCTATCTCTTTCTTTTCTTTCTTTCTCATTTATCTCTTTGTTCTCGGCTTGATTATATCTTTCTTACCTTCTATCACCCTCTTCCTGCCTCTCCTAGTCCTCGTCTTTGTCTTCCTCATCACTCGCATGTCTCCCGTGTCTAAACCGATACTCCCTCTTTCACAGTCCCCCTTCCTGCTCACAACTCTCGCTCTCCCTTCTCACCTCCTCTTGACCTTCAATTCGAAAAAGAGGACACGGTATATATTCGCCTAAACAGTCAAAGCTAGCTATCCTTCCATCTGTTCCGGCTCTCATGATGTCAACAACCATAACAAAAAGGGTCACTATTGTCTCTTCTTTTTATTGTACATTGTTCAGGAGGCGATCAAACAGATGAATAAATAAGGAGCTCAAGTCGTCTTTCCTCTTTCCTTCCTTCTTTCTTCCTCGCGGAGTCGCGTCATGTTCCTTTTTTTACCAGGACGGAAGAAAGAGCAACAGGCGTTATATAATGAAAAGGAAGGGGAGAATGTAGGCACTGGTAAAGGACAGAGTAACAGAGCATGAATAAGCAACGAGCAAGGCTTTTAGAAGAGCTGAGATGGGTACAATTGTTCAGTCAGGATGACTTATTGGTTGGTGTTCCCCAATAGATGGACGGCGGGCAAGTGTTTTTTAGAAGAACAGGGTGGAGGACAATTTTTCGGGTTCGAGCACTGTAAGTAGATCACCCAGTGTTTCCTAGAGAGGACATAGACGCGTCAATCTTGCAGCATGGTGATCGTTGATGGTCAATGACAAGAGTGTAACTGTTAATATGAGGAGGGAGGTTAGAAAGCGTCTTGCAGCAGGTATGATGAATATGGGGGAGCAATGTTGTTTTCTGGCTATATCTCTGTAGTTGTTGTTTTTTAGGTTGTAATTGTTGTGCGTGTTTCTGCATGGAGTGATATATGGATGTTTCTCGCACATGGAGAAGGGAAAGAAGTGTCTGCTAGTCTGCGACCGCAGCATATGTGGCGCGACAGAGGACAGAGGACGGACCAGTACCAGAGCAGCTAATCTTTTCAGTGGTCACAAACGAGGAGAGAGAAGAGAGAAGAGGGTGATTTTGATGTTCACATGTCTGTGGAGCAAAAGATCTTTTTTCTTTCTTTGTCATTATTGTCTCTTGCTCTCGGAGGAAATCGAACCTGTGTCCCTTTGAAGGAAGTGTCTTGATACAGTGCCTTGTCTTGTCTGACAATAATAACCAAGACGGCGATGCATGATGGTGTGCATATCGATGCAAGTACAGTGCAACCACCACAAGTGACCGTCAATCGTCCATGATGGAAGGAAGTAGGAGGCAGTTCCCAATCGTATTCAGTCGACGGAAAGACAGAAGAGAAGCATTGCACTACCACGAGGCCAAGGGGAGACAACAACAACCAAAGAGGAGATAAGATTGCATGCCATTGGCCCCCTTATACTGACTCTTTTTTACCCTTTTTGTTGTTGTTGTTCACTTTGTCACACATATACACACACACACTCCCCTAATCATCATCTCTCTTGGCCCCCTTCCCCGGACACTTCTTTCTTCTCTCTCTCCTTTTCTCTCTCTCTCCTTTTCTCTCTCTCTCTTCTCTTTCTCTTTCTCTCTCTTCTTTCACTTTCTTTTCTCTCTTTCTCTCCCTTCTCATTCACTCCTCCTCCTCCTCTTCTTCTTTGCTGATCCAACACTCATTCATACCCCTCGCGCGTGCTATACCTGCTCAGAACATATTTCTCGTTTTCATTATCTCCGAACAGGAAAACCTGCATCCTGCCTGCCATCCCAAGCCCATCAACTCCGATAAGCAGATCCAGCCAACCGATCGCAGAAGCCTTTTACCTCCTTCTTGTACAACCACTGCTCTCTATCCGTCCGAGAACATATCAACCACAAAATCATGGCCGGCTGCTACTCCTCCTCAGCAAGCGCACCCCTCCACGCCCTCGCAAACCAGTTCCTCGGCGAATCGACCTTCTCGGCCAAAACATCCCTCTTCCGTCCTTCTTCGTCGTCATCGGCTTCTTCTTCGTCAACACGGTATCACCACCAAGGACAGGGACAAGGACAAGGTCAAGGATACCACCCAGGAGGACTCTTCCCCCGCCAGCACCTGCAACAACAACAACAACAACAACAACAACACTATGCCAAACACCAATTGGCTACCAACAAACACAAGACAATCGATGATAACACTGCATTCGAACACGCCTGGTCAACTTCCTCCTCAGTCCAACAGGACCAACTTCGCCACCATTATCAGGCAGATCCGTGGGCAACACAGTTCAGCAACACAAACCAAAGACCGATACCCAATCAGCGTCATCTCCAGGACCTCGATTTGATCTCCTCTTGGGACCATGCCTTATCGACGACAGCCGGTCAACATGCTATCTCCTCCGGAGGAGGTGGCGCTCTCCTTCCTGGACAAGATCTGTCCACTGAAGAGTTTGACGCCTACTACTATCAGTCCCCTTCTGAAGAAGCCCTCGCCGACAGTCTCTGGGCCCAAGAGATGGTCCACACCGAACCAGTTCCCTCTTCTTCTGCAACGCTCCTTCAGGGTGCCAACAGCCAAACCGAGGAAAGCGATGACGACGAGGACGAGTTCCGGGAAGAATGGAATAACGACCACTTCACCCAGGCCTACATCAACACCCACCAATCCCAATTCCGCCAGATCGAAGAGCAAGACCGTCTCAAGGAGGCTCGACTTGCCGAAGAGCGTGAGCGCCAGCGGGTCACCTCTGGTGGTCCCCCTCGGTCTTCATATTCGTGGATGATGACCGGCGTCCCTTCGCCTTCTACCGCCATGGACACTGCCGCCTCTGCTGCTGCTGCCAACTCGGATGGCCAGAGTCGGCTACGAGTTCCAGGGTTGGACTCAGAAGAGAACTTGTACCAGCATTCTCATCCAGGAAACTCCAGCGACTTTTGTGTGAGTGAGTTCGAGTCCTTCAACTACACCCCTACTATCATGAACTCCACAACACCCAATTCGCACCACTATCATCTCCACCAGGAACAGCCAGCTCCCTTGAAACCCATCCGAGCAGAAGACCGCTTCCTCTCCCTCGTCAAGGACATTCACTTCGCAGAACAGACCTACTACCCCCCCGCATCCTCCGCTACCGTTCCCTCTCAAGACCTCGACGTCGACCTTACTACCCTAGCTGCGGCTGCTGCCCACCTCTCTCCTTTTGTAACAGTATCGACCAACAGCGCATGGGCTCAAGAGTTCGCCACCGCCACCCCCATCGATCACCAACACCAGGCTCCTAAAAAGTTTCTGGCCGCAGAATGGAATTGGGAAAAGATCTTTGGAAAGGACCCCCGGAAACAACTCGACTCTGCAGCCACCACCGCAACCGTCGCAGCATCAGCAGCAGCAGCAGGTGGAGCCACAATGGATGAAAATGAGCGTCTTAAGGCTGTGGCATTGGCGCGCCTCCAGGCCGTCTTCAAGCATCTCACCCTCGCTCCTTCCTCGACTGTATCTCCTCCATGAGATTCCCCTTTTTTGTAACGTAGTTTTTGTCCCTCGTTTCCTCTCTAATCTATCTTTCCATGTACCATAGCCAAAAGCAACAAATAGTAAATATCTCATATACCCAATTCATACAGCAAGTACAACATGATGTTCATGCAGATATATTTATTCTTCAAAAGCCACCATTCAACCTCACTTACACAATTTGAAAGCGCCCTCCACCGCCACGACCAGGCCCTCCTCCACGGTTGGTCGCATCCGCAGCCTTGTTGGCCTCCTCCCTCAAGATTCGCGTGATCTCGTTCTTGGCCTTGTCAATGACAAGCTGGGAGTCGCCCTCAATAAACAGATACAACTTGCGCTCGCCCGGAGGAGGCTGCTTGCCCTGTTCCACAAACACACCTCGCGTCGTAATCGCGGCTCCAGAATGATCAGAGATCTGATCAATCATCATCTTTTGTATCACCATCAAACGCGCCTTGGGCGGGTAGTCGTTGATCTCAATCTCAATCGCAAAGCCGTTATCACGATGGCCACCAGCTCCTCCAGGACCACCACTACCACCCATAGATCCAGCGGTATCGGCTGCTCCACCTGCTCCTGGGGCACCTGGTCGCGACTTGTTTAGGTTGCTGATCACCTCCAACGCACGCTGTCGTCCATCGCCTCCAAGCGACTGACTCAAAGCATCCGCTGCCTCCTTGGCCTTGCGCAAAGCTACAACATGATCAAGCGAAAGTTTAGACATGTCGTTAGTTAACATGTTCCAATGACCCCAAGAAACAGAGTCCATCCCAAGTCCGGAAAACAACAAGCCCAACTATATATTTACCTTCTGCAAGGGCATTGTTGGCACCGGGAGCACCGCCTGCTGCTGCTGCTGACCCAGAGCCGGAGCCAGTCGCTGTAGAAGTTGTACCAGACGCTGCTGCAGCGTTTGTCTTGCCGTCGGCGTTCTCCTCTGCTGCCGCATTGGCAGCAGCCTTTCCTGCGGTGATGCCTGCTTGCACTTGCTTTGCTTCCACAACGATTTCGCTCGCGTCTCCGCCGCCCTCTCCATCCGACCCTTCATCATCCCCACCTCCATATGTCTATCAAGTGTAAAATGCAATGCAGTGTAAAAAACATCAGTATCTGTACGTCACAGTAAACAAAGTACATAAATGACAGGCACGCAAACATTCAAAGGTTACCTTCTTTTGGATGGCGAGGACTTTGTCGCGCTCCTTTTCAAACTTCTCAAGACCCTTGCCGCCAAATCCAGAGGCTGTCTGCTTGGCGTCTCCAGACTTCAGCTTCTCATGGAAGGAATCCACAAGTGCTTGCAACTCTGGTGGGACCGCCCGTGAACTGTTGGTCAGCGCCTTGGCGATATCCGGTGCAAACCGTTCTTGTTCAGGGGTAATAAACGTGTAGGCGATTCCCTTGTTTCCTGCACGACCTGTCCGTCCCACACGATGGACGTAATCCTCCATGTGGTTGGGACATTCATAGTTGATCACAATCCCCAGCTTCTTGACGTCCAATCCACGAGCTGCCACCGAGGTTGCAATCAAGATCTGACACACCCCCGCCTTGAAGTCTGAGATTGCACTATCTCTATCCACTTGGTCCTATTTCAGACAGACGAAATCAAATAAAAAATATTAATCGAATGCGACTTTTTGACCAAATTGCAAATAGACAATAGGCAAGTCTCGCACATGTACAAGGCTTTTACCTTGCCACCATGGATGGACATGCTGAGGTATCCACGACGGTTCAAGTCTCGGAGCAAGTTATCGGCGGCCTCCTGTCGACCGACAAAGATCAACACGCGTGCCTCAGGATCATCATTGTACGCCTGTCCGAGAATCTCCAGCAGTCGATTGAACCGAGTATCATCCTCGCGGACCTCGACAAACTGAGTGACATCTTCCGCGACAACAGATCGCGCACCAACAGTGATCTCCAGTGGGCGTCTTAGCAGCTTGCGAGCCAGGGCTTCCATCTATTAGAAAGTGAAGAAATTGTAAGGTATTCGGCGTAAAGAAAAACTACAGGCTTTGAACCAACTCATTAAACAACGTACGCAGTAATAAATATAAAAACATGATACATACCTGCTTGGGGAACGTTGCGGAAAAGAGGACGACTTGGCGCTGTGGACGGACATTGTTGACGATTTTCATGACCTATGCAGCCATAAGAAAAGAATAGGTGAAAGTAAAGAAAAAAAAATGTCAGCAACTTGAAGGAATCCTTCCAGAGTCAAAGAAACATCAACATACCCGCCAAAAAAGCACACTGAAGACGTACCTGGGGCTCAAAACCCATGTCAAACATTCGGTCGGCTTCATCGAGGACCATGAAGGTGGTTCTCCTGAGATTGGTGACCCTGCCGGAGTTAGCACATAATAAGTCGATCAATCTTCCGGGTGTACAGACGACAATTTCGGCTCCACGCTTCAATTCAGCAATCTGGTCCTTAATAGGTGACCCACCATACGCACACACTGCCCGCAAGTTCAGTACCTTCAAAAAGTTTTTACACTCCTTGTGGATTTGAACCGCAAGCTCGCGGGTCGGCGTCATAATAATCGCAATCGGTCCCTCCATGCCTTCTAGAGGTCGCTGGTCCTTGATATGTCGAAGCATTGGTAGAATGAACGCAATCGTCTTTCCTGATCCTGTCTTGGCCACTGCAATGACATCTCGGCCACTCATAATTGCTGGAATTGCCTGCGACTGGATCGACGTCGGCGCCACATAGTTCAACTTGTCCTTGATCACTTGCATACTAACAAAGTAACAACGAGCAATGAAAGCCTCGTTAGTAATCAAGCATACTTCTCATCTCTTCAATGATAAGAACGAAATGAAACATATCAAGAATATCAATCCTACCATCCTGGTGGGAGACCAGCCTGAGTCCACTTCCTAATAGGCTTGGGACAATCTGCTCCACGGATCTTGATGCCATCCAGCTCCAGTCTCATACCGTGAATCTCCTCGGGTGTCATATCGGCCATCTCTGGAGGCTCAAGATAAAAGTCTTTGCGAAAGTACTCGTACTGCATCTTGGAGTGGTCCACCGTAGGAATTTCCTTCTTCTTGATCCTTTTGGCAGCCGCAGCCAAGATGTCCTCCTCCTCGGACGACTCCTCAAGATCCTCTGGGTCCTCATCATCCTGAATGGCGGGTTTGGGTTCTGAGTTGTCCTCCGTCTCGAGTTCCTCCTGTGCCTTTCGAAGCTTGACATTCCGCTTGGCTTCCTGCTTTTCCAGCTGCTTCACTTCTGCTGTAACATCCACCATGAAGGCATCCAGAGGGTCAACCTCATCCTCATCCATCGCATTGTCATCCTGTGTAGGAGTCTGGCTCTCGTCATCATCATTGTCCCCCATGGCGACATCACCATTCTCATCTTGTTGTGGCTCATCGGTAGGGAGGGAGAGGGGCAGAGGTGGTCTCTTGGGACCCTCCTGGTCCTCGTCATCCTCGTCCCAATTGAACGCCTTTGATGCATTGGGAGTTGCAGTTGACAATCCTGAAGCTGATTTGATTCCGCTCGCCTTTTGATGCAAGTTGAATCCAGTTGGCTTTGATTGGCCCTCTGCCTGCTTTGCGGTCTCCTTCCCGAGCTTCCACTGCATGACATTCTCCCTTCTCTTCTTCGCAGCGTCTGAATCCGCAAACGCCGTCGACATTGGATGTGCTGTCAAAGTCAAAGGAGTCCGTGTGATTGAGATTGCGCCCAAAGTCTATATAATTTTCATTGGAGTGTATATGCCCATGTTAGTATTCTGAAAAGTAGTAACATAGCGAAAGAATAATAGCATCGACGTGTGTTACCTTGGGAGACACAGGTGTCATCGAAATGAGTGTGAAGCCGGAGGGCTTTGCGACTGGCTCAGGTTTCTCCTTGGGTGCTGGCGTCGGTAAGGTTGGAGTAGATGGCGCTGTGGTCGAATCTGCTGTAGGTGTATAAATCTGAACTGGGGTTCCTGATGCGCCCGAGGCTGCATCAACACCTGGGGTTGTAGGCAGGGACGAGGTTGATGTGGCCAATGTATCGGCTGCAATGACAGGCGAAGATGAAGCCAAGGTGGATGTGGCGGGGGTGACAGGTGTGGTAATGGTGCTTCCTGTGGTCGTGGGTGTTAAGCTCCGTTCACGATCGTCCAGAGGTCGTGAGGTGGACCTGGTTCGGTCCGACCGTTCAATGCGGTCCCGGTCATGGCGTTCCCGACCATGGTCTCGCTCCCGGTCATATCCTTCCCGATCCCTTACTCGTTCGCGGTCCCGGCGGTTTCGACTGTCATGGCGGTCCCGTCCATCTCTGCCATCCCTGTCACGGGAAGACCGGTTGTAGTCTCGATGCGATTCCCTCGCATAGTCTCTCTCCCTGTCATAGTCCCTGGACCGATCGTTTCCATATCGATCTCTATGATCTCGCTCGTAGTCTGCACTCCGGTCTCCGTGATTCCTGTCCCTGTGGTCCCGATCTGTCCTGCCATAATCGCGCTCGCGGTGGTGGCGTTCGCGATCAGATGAGCGATGGTGATCTCGTCCGTCGAGGTCCATGGTCATTGCATCTGAGCGCAGGGTGCCATATGTCCCTGAGGTGTATTTTCCAGAGGCTAGGGACGGTGGGGACTTGACAGAGCTGAATCCTCCTGGCGAGTCTGCGGTTGGAGACGAGAGACGAGAGCGCTTGGCGGACGAAGGCGAGCGGTCGCCTGGACTGTCGCGTGTGCCAGGGCTGCGAGGACGAGCCATTGTTTACTTGTCGTCTTTGTTTTTGATGTTGTTGCTGGTTTGCAAGTGTGTTGTTGAAATTATCTTGTGAGCTCTTGCTGTCCGTTTGAGTAGTACGTCGAAGGGTGGTGGTCAGCCTAGTCAGGGTTGACGATGGTCCAGAGTAAATGAACGAAGGTAATGAATGCATGGCTCTACAGTGATCAACTTTAGCGAAAGAGTGGGCGCAGCATCTGCAGCGGATCAACACTTCTATGACGTCAGAGATAAGGTAGGACGCTTCTGATTGGCTAATGATGTTGGCGACTCTATCAATCTCACTCCTAATGCGACCACTCAGAGGAGCGTCATGGGATGGTTTACTACGCACAAAGGTGCCATTTTGATCCCGTTTGAGAGGCGTTACTTCACTCCAGGCTGGTAGTAAGGTCGCTCGCTACTCACGACGTGTAGGCTACTTGGGGAAAATGTGGTTTATATTTGTTGTTCAACGCCCGCAAAGGAACAAAGCAGAAAAGGCGAGAACGAAGACTGTCGCCCCTTTTTGCAGCCCATGCTGCCTGCAGCACAAAAAAAGGACTTTCAATAGGGGTTACATCCTCCATACTCTTTTCTCGTGCTTTCCCTTGTTTGATTACTTTTTGTGCAGTCCTTTTTCTTCTTTTGACTCTCTTTCTTTCTTCCTCCTCCCTTCTTGTATACTTACGCCCTGCCTACTCCTTTGCCGCACTACTCACTGACTTATATCTATAGCTTCCACTATGGCCGTTGAGCCCAAACTTCGCTTTGTCAGGACACGACCATTGACCGTTCTGGCTATTCTCCTCAGCTTTGTCTTCATCATCATTTACCACGGCGGTCAACACCAACTGCCAAATGTCTCTCAAATCGGTACAAAGCTCTCCAACAGCCTCACGTCACAGACCGCCTCTCGACTTGCCCGCTCTGAAACTCTCTATCAACGACATGTCGCAGCTCGAAAGGAGTACCTCACTTCTCGCAGTGGGTACCGAGAGTAAGTGCAACAAGGTGTTGTAATAGACGCGCTACAAAGTATAATCCAAACACTAATATCCTTTTTCCAAACACTCTATGAAATACTAATAGGAACTTCGATCCATGGAGGCCGATGGGTGAGCACGTAGGATGGTGGTGGTACTTTCAGCCAGCATTCAATTGTCCTTGGGAAGTCGAACGAATCGGCAAGTTTTCAAGAGGTGGTCTTTGGACGTGTGGGTCAAGCCTCTACGACACTCAGCAACTACAACAACAACAAGACTCAAAGCCATGTGTAGTGTATTCAATGACCAAAGACACTAGCACGTTCTCCTTCGAACTCGAGCTCATTAAGCGTGCAGGATGTGAAGTCTGGATTTATGCTCCCTCTCTGCCTTCCAAGGTGACCAGTAAGTGTTCCTTCTAACGAAACTGTCTGGCTAACTGGGACAGGAGTGTACAAAGATGTACCATTTTGTTAATGTACGCGCGCTCATGCTGTCTATGGACCGATAGACCAACCTGAGCTGCGGGACAATCCAAAGGTTCATTTCGTGGAGACAGCGATTGGCAAGACTGACCGAATTTCACGCGACGGAACACCCTTTATGACTCTTCCTACCATCATGAAGGACAATGGTCATTTCTGGGTCGACTTTCTCAAGGTACATGCTACTTGTTGGAAGCTTCCTGCTTGAGTTTGTTTGATTGAAGTGTCAAAGTACCATCAAAGTCCAAAGATCGCTTGTTTTCAGATTGCTAATACCAACCGACTATCTTGCAATGACAATTACATTACCAAACATAATAGCTGGATGTAGAGGGCGCTGAGTACAGACTGCTGGATACATGGATGGAGCACTACGATGATGTATTGCCATTCTCTCAGCTGCTGGTTGAGATCCATTTGAAGGAAGAGGACGGGGACGAGGTATCGTTTTCAGACTTTAGACAGTGGTGGGAGCGAGTGGAGGCGGCGGGTCTTCGCCCGTTCTGGGCTGAGCAGGACAAGTCACCAGAGAGCCTGATGGCGTCGTTGAATCCGATGGGTGAGCCAGTCAAATTTAGCCACTACAGCTTTATCAACACTCGAGGCAGACATATCCTTGTGGAGTAGTTGGGTATATATCTATTCTGACAGCGACATGGGTGTTAATGCACAACATTCAATAGAGTCGGAATGGAATCCCGATACTTCTACAGTGGCGCCATTAACCACAGGGCCATTGGTGTAATAAATGCGTGCTAACATCACTCGAAAGAAGAAAAAGGACAAACAAGTTTTTTTGCTCTCTTGGACAGCTGAACAAGAATGATATCATGTGGCATGGTCCAAGTAAAGAGCTCGTCAGTCAGGTGATTTTTTTTCTTTCTTGTATGCCTTCACTTCACGCTATTAGTTTTCCCACCTTTTTTCTTTTTTTTTCTTTCTGCCTTCAACACCCCCCTCGACTCCTCTTTCTCCTTTACCTCTCTCGTCTTCAACCTCTCCCGCCGTTACACCTCTCCCTTCATTCACTCACCTTCTTCCACTTACACCTACATATAAACAGCCAAAACAAACATTCAAGAGCACAATGGCAAAGAGGACAAGTCTCCTCCTCGTCCTCGCTGCCATCGCAGTTAGCCTCCTCCTTGTCCTCGCCCCCACAGCGACCGCAAGCGACATTCACAAGGAGGGCTACTGCGTCATGCGCGACAACTGTGGCAGCAAACGCACCTTTGGCAAACAACTCCCCTGTCCCTTCAACCAACCCGCCCTAGAGGTACTACTACATCCACCCTTTTGCTCGTCATTGCCACTGCCAAACCAAATGAATGGCCAATGGTCAAATTATAGCGAAACAGACAGATATCTTCTTTTGTTGCAGGGTGGCGGTGGTGGTGGTGGTTGTGGCTGTTCATATACATATGTCATTTTGCCACGTTCCTACAGCTGTACTCTTAGTCACTCGTTCCTTTGAACAAACATCACCACCCTTTGGCCAAGGATCCCTTTCAATTGACGCCTTTATTCTGTTTCCCCCTTTTGTTCTCCGCTGTGTGACATACTGCTCCTTCATGCAAACATGCTAAGGAACCCTCACCATGCACGCCTTCCCTTTGCTCTCCGTTGCGTTGCGTGACATACTGCCCCCAACAGCGCAGCTTCCTATTCAATTGTCACTTCTCCACCTCATACATGAGCTAACGCAACACACCATCATTATCATTATCATCGCCATGTACAATAGCCGGATAGGGAACTGCGCGAACTGTTAGTGTCGACCTGTGGAGCATCGTTTGAGCATTCCAAAGCCTGCTGCAGCCAGGACCAGGTCGAAGACCTGATCGCCTCCACAAAGCAGGCATCACCCATGATATCCGCCTGCCCCGCCTGCTGGACAAACTTCCTCAACTTCTTCTGCACCTTCACCTGCTCCCCCAACCAGTCCACCTTCCTCAACGTCACCGAGACAGGCATCTCCACTGACAAAAAGGCCGTCGTCACCAGACTCGACTTTCTCGTCTCGGATCAATACGGCTCTGGATTCTTTGACTCGTGCAAGGACGTCAAGTTCGCGGCCACCAATGGATACGTCATGGACCTGATCGGAGGAGGCGCCAAGCACTGGAGGGACATGGTTACTTTTATGGGCCGCGAGCGGGAACCTCTCGGATCGCCTTTCCAGATCGATTTTCCTGTCGAGGATCCCACCGGTACTTTAAAACCATTCGAAGGCATCACCCGACAGTGCAACGACACCGATGTGCAGTACCGCTGTTCTTGCGTCGACTGCCTTCCAGTCTGCCCCGTTCTTCCACCCACCCCCGACGAAAAACCTCCCTGCACAGTCTTTGGCATATCCTGCTGGAGTTTTTCGCTGACGTTCATTTACACTGTGACATTGGGTGCGGCGATTGGTATGTTTGTTATCCGCAAGCGGATCTCCGCCGCCAAGGATCTGATCGGATTCGAACCCGTGAGACGTCAGGACGAGGAAGACGACGAGTACAGTCAGCACCTACTGGATCCCGATCAGTACACCGGTCGCTACGTAGTCAGCGCTCTCTTGCAGGAATGGTTCTACCATCAGGGATACATCTGCGCCAAGCATGCGTGGAGGACCATCGCCATCTCGTTTGGACTGGTCGCCTTCTTCTCTCTGGGCTGGTCGCGTTTCGGTGTCGAGACCGATCCCGTTAAGCTTTGGGTGGCGCCAGACTCGATCAGTGCCACACAAAAGGCCATCTTTGACCAAAACTTTGGACCCTTCTACAGGACGGCCCAGGTCATTGTCTCCTATAAGGACAGCCAGGACACCATCGTCGACGAAAGGTCATTCCGCAGACTGTTTATGATCAACGACAAGATTAAGGCTCTCAAGACGGAGCGAGGAGTGACCCTTCAGGACATTTGCTTACATCCTACCAGCGATGCATGTGTGATCCAATCGCCTACAGGTTACTGGGAGGACGACATCAACCGATTCTCAGGCTCGTGGAAGGACGAATTTGAGGCCTGTACCGGGAACCCTGCCGACTGTCTTCCAGAGTTCCAGCAGCCTCTCAAACCCGACATCATCTTGGGAGGATTCGACGATGAGGAGTACTTGACCGCCAAGGCGTTCATCATCACCTATGTCATCCAGAATTCTGTCAACGAGACAGTGACGGATATTGCTCACGAATGGGAGCTGCGCTACTTGGAGTTCATGGACGACCTTGTGCACAACCGCATCGAGGGCATCAACACAGAGGACCTTCGTATCTCGTACTCTTCTGAGGCTTCTCTCGAGATTGAGTTGAACAAGTCCAGCAACACCGACGTCCGGACCGTGATCTTGTCCTATCTCGCCATGTTCCTCTATGCATCCTTGGCGCTTGGTCGATTTCAACTCTCATCCCCCCGGCGTATGATTGTCGACTCCAAGTTCACCTTAGGCATGAGCGGCATTTTTATTGTCTTGGCTTCGATCTCGACCTCCGTCGGCTTGTTTTCTTTCCTAGGTTACAAGATCACGCTGATCATCGCCGAGGTGATTCCGTTCTTGGTCTTGGCTGTCGGTGTCGACAACATCTTCATTCTCTGCCACGAGTTTGAACGACGCAAGATGAACCACCCCGAGGAGAGCATCGAGGAGTGTGCTGGTCGTACATTGGGCAGAATGGGTCCCAGCATTCTGCTGAGTGCCTTGAGTGAGACGATTGCGTTTGCGCTTGGTGGAATGGTGACCATGCCTGCTGTCAGCGTCTTTGCAATGTACGCTGCGATGGCAGTCTGGGTCGACTTTTTGCTCCAGGTCACTGCCTTTATCTCGTGTATTGCCCTGGATGCTCAGAGGACGGAGGAGGACCGAATTGATTGTGTCCCATGCATCCAGATCCAGGCACCCCAGGCGATCGAAACCGAAGGTGCTCTCCCAGCGTGGGTGCGCAAGTACTATGGGCCCCTGATTCTCAACAGCTCCGTCAAGAAGATTGTCATTGCTGCCTTCCTGGGTCTCTTGACCGCCGGTCTCTGCCTCATGCCTAGCCTCGAGATTGGATTGGGTAAGTCATCACACCATATATTATTTTTTTATTCGACAGTGGTTAATGGATGCTAATATTTAATTATGCTCTTGTAACCAAATAGACCAACGCCTGGCGCTGCCCAGCGACTCGTACATGGTGCAATACTTCAACGACTTGGATGGCTACTTCAGGGTCGGACCACCTGTCTACTTTGTCATTCAGGACGTTGACACCACTACTAGACATGGTCAACAGCAGATCTGCGCGCGATTCTCCACTTGCTCCGACTCTTCGATCGCCAATGTTCTGGAACAAGAGCGCAAGCGACCCCATGTCTCCTTTATCGAACAGCCAGCCTCTGTCTGGATTGATGACTTTTTGCACTGGCTCAACCCCGCCATCGAAACTTGCTGTCGATTCCGTAAGAACGACCCTACCAAACCGTGCGGACCCTGGGACGACGAGGACGAGTGCAACATCTGCTATGCGGACAAGGAGCCTGGCTGGAACATTTCGATGAACGGACTACCCGAAGGCGAGGAGTTTATGAAGTACTTGGGAGAGTGGCTTAAGGCCAGCCCTGACGAGTTCTGTCCCCTGGCTGGAAAGGCTGCCTATGGCGATGCGATCAAGCTAAACTCTGCGGGCGACAAAGTCAAGATGTCACACTTCCGGACATACCATACGCCAATGCGCAATCAGCACGACTTTATTGCAGGATACAAGAGTGCCCACAGGATTGCTGAGCAGGTCTCTGAGGAGACAGGCGCGACTGTGTTCCCGTACTCGGTCTTTTACATCTTCTTTGAGCAATACGTCGACATCATCCCTCTGACGATTCGTCTGTTGGTTGTCGCCATGGTCTCCGTCGGTCTGGTGACTGCAGGAATACTGGGCAGTATTAAGGTCGCCCTGGTAGTTGTCGGAGTGGTTGCAATGATTATGGTCGATGTGGTTGGAGCAATGGTCGTGATGGGTGTCTCCCTGAATGCCATTTCGCTTGTGAACCTGGTCATTTGCGTGGGTATCAGTGTCGAGTTTTGCTCACACATCGCCCGTGCCTCGGTCGAAGCCGAAGGCAGCCCTGACGAGCGTGTCTTTGGTGCCCTTGTTGAAGTCGGCAGCTCCGTAAGTTTTTCCCTACCTGAATGTCGTATAATTTGGTGTGGATCTACGCACTGAACCTAACCATTTTTCATTGCATACATATATAGGTGTTCTCTGGAATCACGCTGACGAAGTTCTTGGGTATCTTTGTTCTGGCGTTTACACGATCCAAGATCTTTGAGGTGTACTACTTCCGCATGTACTTGGCGATTGTGGTTGTCGGAGCTCTTCACGGCCTCGTGCTCTTGCCCGTGCTACTTTCGCTCCTGGAGACAGAGAAGACGTCGAGTCTGAGTCTGGGATCATTGGGATGGTCGAACCGGAGCTCTTCTGCCAACCGCCGACGCCTGAGAGAAGGACGGTTACTGCAGGGCAACGAGAGCAGTGATGATGATACTGAGGTTGACATTGTCCGGGAGGCAGTTGCTCAAGACCTGCCGCGGTCACAGAACAGTGCCACGAGTAGTAGAACCAGTCGTCGATAATTCTATGAAGTAGTTTAGTTTATTTGTATTTGACATGTAACAAGAAGAAAAAAAAAGATTATTGCAATTATCCAACGACGAGACGACAGTCAGGGATCCGTTCAATGATGACTCGTCGTAAGTCCTCGACGTCCTGACCCATTGAGGTCTGTTTTTGTCAGGTCCATCACTTTCAGACTGGACCCCACAGGAACTCTGTTCATGAACAGCGCCAATCGGTGACCATCGACATTCGTCTCGTGTAACGATATCTGCCTCGACTCCCTCAGCCCAATGGAGCCCAATACACCCTCCCAGTCGGCAGTGCTCTCAATGTCGAAATCAGTCATGCTCAAGATCTCAAGGTGTGGGGCCAGTGACTACAGCCTGGTCAAGGGCTTGATAGTTTTCCGGCATGGATATGGACCTCCCGCAGTTGCATCGTCAGGGCCTCTTGTGTTGCTCTTTCACTTTCCCTTAGGGTTCCCAGAGACAATGTCGTAAATGCCAACGAAACCATCGGCATTCCTGTGGCTGTCGACGATGATATCGACATTTCTGAAGCCAGACTGTCCTTCCGACTCGAAGGTGCCGACACCGACTTGCAGCTATCACCCTTAAACCCCGTCAGCGAGTTTGTGTCCTCAAAGGCACTGTTGGCCGATCTTGAAAAGAACCCATCGGAGCCGACAATATCAATTTGAACCAAATGCGGGTGCTGCATCATGATCTGGAATAGCGGATTGCCTCGCTTGCCACGGTTGGCAATATCCGTCGTGGGTCCGTTATGGTTCCCGTAGTCCAACCGCAGCTTCAGGATCTGAGGTGCCTTCAAGACGGCATCCCTCACATGCTTCAGGTCGCTGTACGTTGTCGACCAGTCGAGCGTCAGGTCGAGTTCTCGCGTAAAATTGCCTGGCCTCTAAGGAGGGTTGGAGGACGCCTTTGAGAACTCCGCCAGGGCAGTTGGAGGCGTCGAAGGAACCCCAGCGGCTACAGTTAGATGCTGCTGAGCCTGGTCTGGAGGGTGTTGAAGTATGGTGAGGGCACTCGCTCGCATCACGAAACGACATGCTCTTTTTCTTTGTTGCTGGAACTGCACGTGTTGGTTTCTTTTCGTTGTTTTGCTGTGTGTGTAGTCGTTTTGGGTTGCCGTTGTCGTTTGTTGTGAGAGGAGAGGATTTTCCTTGAATGTGATTATCAAGTAGGCGTTGGTGGGAAGGTTGTGCAAAAAGTTTTCATTTTTTTTTTCTTTTCGAGAGTGGTGAAGAG
This sequence comes from Linnemannia hyalina, assembly GCA_019671135.1. Classification (NCBI taxonomy): domain Eukaryota; kingdom Fungi; phylum Mortierellomycota; class Mortierellomycetes; order Mortierellales; family Mortierellaceae; genus Linnemannia; species Linnemannia hyalina. The sequence goes on from JAHRHY010000010.1 coordinate 2,061,796, forward strand.
CGGCATTCTTGTGAGATGAAAAGAAGAGAGGCGAATCGAATCGAATCGAATCAGCGAACGCGACCCATTTTAATAACGAGCTTTGCTTGTCTTCACCTGGCGAAACATAGGACAGAGGTGGCTCCTTCTCATACGTTTTATCCAACAGATTCTTGACACTCACTTCCGGGATGAGAACTCGCGTACGCGTTTGTACGCCTTGATCCGCTCAACAATCTCCTGCTCAAGCCCGAAATCAATCCGACGCTGCAGTCCCCAACTCCGTTGCAGGTCCTGCAGGGACTCGAATCGTTCCAGGGCAACCATCCCCGGATGGATCTGAGACTCCTTCAGACTAAGCTCTTGACCGTACATGGCCCGGATCCTCGAGACCCAATCCAATACTTCCAGCGGGGAAATTTCTGCAGTCTCAAGCAGACTTGGTCCAGATGAGAATTTCGCCCTTGTTGATCCCTTGGGTGGGGTTATGGCTGCAGCTGTTGATGATGATTGCTGAGATGTTTGGGGTGATGACGACAAGGACAATGAGGAAGAGGAAGAGGAAGGGAGGTGGATGGTCTCGAGGAGCTTGGAGGTATCGATGCGTTGGATAGTAGACTCGATTTGTCGTTCGAGTGCGACCATGGCCTGGACGGTCTTCTTGAAGGTATCGAGGGTATCATACAATTGGTTGAGAACGGATTCAATCTCGAGCGTTTGTTTGTGGACCAGTAACTGGAGAGACCTTGAGGCGAGTAAAGGCGCCTTGCTAGTTCCTGTTGATGCTGAAGAGAAGGGGGAGGAGGAGGAAGAGGAAGGGGTGGATTGTTGATCTAATTGAGCGAGTGTTTGTTCACGCTGGCGGGTGATGTTGAGGAGGGAAGCGATGAGGTTGCAGGAGTGAGAGTGGTGGTTTGCCCATACTGAGCATTGCTGGTCGAGCTGGAGCAAGGGTGCGATCGTGTCCATGGCTGGTCCCCTTGCTGCATGTATGAATGCATGTGTGCATGTTGTAGAGTACTCAGGAGACTCGTTCGTTGATTTTTCAAGGCCTAAGCCCCCGCCACTAAAAATGGAGTAGATGTGACGGCGACTGGTGAGATGGTGCGCCCGCCGTGTGAGAGGCGCCGAAGGTCAAACGAGGACAGCATGCTATTTATTTGACCCGCTCTCGTTTGCCACCTCTTCTTTGCTGCTCCTCTTCCATTCTTCGCACTTTCCCTCTCTACTGCAGCTACGGCAATCACTTTGACAGAACGCTGCATCTCACACCCCACCACTCCCTCATCCCTCTCCTTTCTTCCATCTCTTTCTCACTTTGAAAGATAGAGGAGGTTCATCTCCTGTTTCTTATTATCCTCGTACACACGCACTTTTCAAAAATAACGAACAATTTAATTATCTCCGCAATATCCTGAGCTCGCGAGAATGGGAGTAAAGGGTCTGTGGGAGCTGCTCCACCCGGTAGCACGCCCCATCAAGATGGACTCCCTCTCCAACAAACACCTCGCCATCGACGCAAGCATCTGGCTCCACCAGTTCCTCAGAGGCATGCGCGACAAGGACGGGGAGGCCATCGGAAACGCCCACATCCTCGGCTTCTATCGTCGCATCTGCAAGCTGCTCTACTTTAACGTCAAGCCCATCTTTGTCTTTGATGGTGGCACCCCTGCCCTCAAGCGTCTCACTATTGTAAGTAGTATCTTGTGTCCTTTTGCTATTGTTATAATGTATATGAACCACTGCTATATAATGCTTACACTAGTCGTCGTCTCTTTTTTATTGTGTGTGCTCATATGGATACGATATAGGTCGAGCGAAGAAAGCAGAGGAGAAATAATGAAAACATGGTCAAAAAGACAGCCGAGAAACTGTTCGCAGCCCAACTTCGTCTTCAAGCACTAGAGCAACGCAAACTAGCCAGGTAACCATCTAATCAAATTACCACGAAGGTTACTTTTTACTATGAAGGTTTTTCTCTACCATCTACCATGAAGGCTGTTGTTTATGCGACCTCAAGGCTGACATTTTTCTGCGCATGTTGTACAGAAAATGTAAGAACTATTGTTCATGCGACAAAATATTGACACGTTTCTCTGCATGGTTTGCAAACATAGGAAAAGGAACCAGGATCTAAAGGCGTTGAACGACTCGCAACCAGGAGCTGTCCGCGATTCAACTGAGAACCCGGTCTATCTGGAAGAGCCTCTTGATCCTGCAAAGTCCTTCGATAAAAAGGACAAGCCTCCAGATCTCACGTCCAACAACGATACCGGAATCGGTGGCTACGGGGGAGGCAGTAAAGCGAAACGGGTTCAGGACAAATATGTGCTGCCACCAATGGAAACCGACTTTGACACGCTTGCCAAAATCAGGAGCAACGACGAGCGATTCGGTTACCACGCTGGCGAGGATGACGTGAGCGCATTTTTGGAAGACTTCAAGAAAGAGGAAGGACTCAACAATATCGACTCGGATGTTTTCAAGGCCCTTCCCTCCGAGATGCAATATGAAATCCTGCAAGAGATTCGTCAACGGTCCAGAGTGACGTCCTTTGAGCGCGTCCAGGAGATGGTTCGATTAGCTGAGACGCCGATGGATTTCTCGAAACTGCAGGTCCAAGGCGTCATTCGCAGGAACACTGTCACCCATAAGCTGTTGACTGTCAACCAGACTGTCAGCAAGGTCGAGGAGACTGTCAAACCCGGGAGGATTGCCTCCCAGCGGAATCGACAGTACCTCTTGGTCAAGAATGAGGAAGGCGGTTGGGTTCTCGGCGGCAGGAAACCTACAACTGGAGCAACAGCCGACAAGCCAGTTCAGCTCGATTCGGACGACGAGGGTGATCAGACCAAGAAAGAGATCAAGACCGAGGCTGCAGGTATCAAGAGCGAGATTAAGGACGAGGAGGACGAGGAGGGCTGGGAGAGCGACGATGATGACGACCTTGAGATGGTCGAGGTCAAGGACTATATCCCGCCAGTCCAGCCTGCAGCGACTCTTCGACCTCTCGCACCCAAGACCAATACCAGTCTGGAAGATGAGAACTCGCTCGTCAACCACCCAGAGGCGTATGTCGACGAGGACGAGTCTATCGAAAAGGTCATGGCCAAGTTTGCAGAGATTGAGGATGAGGCGGCGAGGAAACGTGGCATCGTATCAGGGCTTGCAGGAACGGAGGCTTTGCCAATGGATGTAGACGAGCTGGACTCGTTCGACACTCTCAACTCCCTCGACACGGTGTACTCAGATGCGACTATGGACGATATGGACGATTTCGAGGACTTGATGGAGGACGAAGAGACAGGGGAGATTGTCTCGCGCAAGGCCTACGAACGGAAACAACTCACCCTTGCCCGGACCAAGTCTCTCACTGATACAGATAACAATGGCGGTCATCGGCGCGCGCTTTCGGAGGAAGACGAATCGCAGCTAGAGGACGAGGCCCTTCACAGCTATTGGGTTGGATACACACCGGAATCGTTCAAGCACAAGCATGTTGACTTTGAGTTTATGCTGCAGGCAGCCATCACCGAGTGGGAGGACGAACAGCTGTCTGATGAACTCCACTCTGCAAAGAGAAAATTGGAAAAGTCCAATGTCAACGATACCGCAGGAGTCGAGGTTCTCCGGTTCTGGACTTCATTTTTGGAATCTGTTGCTACTCGACGACAGCTCGCCCATTCGCTCACTGCCATCACCCCAACGCCGTCGGCAGCAATGCCAGTACCACTTACAAGTGTTTCAGTTGGAGGACAGCAGCCCAGTCGGATATCGCATCTGGATTCGTATGATGATGGCGTTGAAGAATCAGGAACAGTTCAAGCCAGCGAAGACGATGGGGAGGAACAAGTTTTGATCCGTAGATATGCACGTCCTTTGCCGCTCCAGCAAATCTCACAGGTCGATCTGTCATCTCCGATGGCAAGTCTCAATCAACCAGAGCAGGCACCGGATGATTCAACCAAGACTGGCTCAGTTTCGCTGCACCTCGACTTTGGCTCATCGATCCTTAAGCAACGTTCAGGCGTCTCTGTCCTCCCAGTGCAGGATGACATTGTGAAAACACCTGAGGATACGACGCTCGTTTCGGAGTCAACCCTCGGCATTGTTCCACAGGTTGATGCGGAAGACCTTGCTATTGATGTCGATGTCGAACCCACCGTGCCAAGTCCCAAACGCAACTCTGCCACACCTCCTGCGGGGATGAAAGACGAAGAGGGGCAGCTTGACAGCGCATTGGACATTGATCAGCATGGTAATGCCATGATACACATTAAGTTCTTATATGACTGCAATGCGAATATCTCCAAGTTATATGCTAATTCAAATGTATTTTTTATTTGCCATTGACTAGTAGCTGAAGTAGCCGATGAGATTGAGTATGTGGAGGAGGAGGAGGATGAGGACGATGCGCACAGTGCAGACTTGGAAAACGAGGAGCAGGATTTTACCAACCTCTTCCCGGACATGGCGTCACTGCCTGGCGCATTGCTTATCTCCAAGGAAGCTGCTCCAACTCGTACAGCAGAGGAACAGAGGGCCATGGATGAACAGGGGGCGGCCAAGATGTTCGAGGAGTCTCAACAACTCCAAAGCGAGATCAAGGGACTTCGGGATCAGCACCGCAAGCACCAGCGGAATGCGGAGGACCTCACCGAGTCGATGATTGCTGAGACTCAGATGTTGTTGAAGCTCTTTGGGATCCCATATATCGTGGCGCCCATGGAAGCTGAAGCCCAGTGTGCGGATTTGCAACTCCGGGGTGTAGTTGAGGGTATTCTGACGGAAGATAGCGACGTGTTCCTTTTTGGTGGTGTTCGGGTCTTCAAGAACGTCTTTCGGGAAGAGAAATATGTTGAGTGTTACCTGATGAGCGACGTTGAGCGCGATCTGGGAGTTGGACGAGACCGACTCGTATCGTTGGCCTATCTCCTGGGAAGCGATTACACGACCGGTATCAAGGGTGTTGGTCTTGTTACCGCCATGGAGATCTTGAGGCTGTTCCCGAAGCTGGAGGACTTTGCAAAGTGGTGGAGAGGAGAGCAAGTCAAGCAGAATAAGGCGGAGGATGATTCTGAGACTCGGGAAAAATCACTGGACGAGCTTGGAATGGAGCTCGACCGTGAAGTGGATCTTTCGAAACTGGTGAGTTGCTCCACCGTGTTTTTCATATCAGCTCATTCTCACTGCTTCACCTTTGCCCACATATGTTCTGATATGCTTTCTTCACATTGTTCTTGTGTAGGCGAAGCAATGCAAAAAAATTCATTTGCCTTCAACATTCCCAGATCCGCATATTGCGGACGCCTATATCCATCCCATGGTTGACGATGACGACACCAAGTTTCAATGGGGCATTCCTGATCTGGATGGTCTGCGGGATTATCTGCGGAAGAGTATGAGCTGGGATCGAGGCGAGGTCGACAGGGTTCTTCTTCCGATTATCCGACAGATGGCTGCCCAGGCAAGCCAGCTGCAGACGCAGACGACGCTGGACAGTCTCTTCGATTCGACTGTTGGGATAGGCGGGTATCACAACCCAGCGAGGAAGCATCTGATCAAGAGCGCTCGGCTGAGGAAGGTTGTCAACGGACTGACGGGCCAGGCGACGACGGAGAGCGATACTGGAGCATCGGACAAGGCTTCCAAGAAGAAGAGTCAGGCAGCAGCGACAAAGAAATTGACATCTAAGCGAGTACAGGTGGCGACCGACGAGAAGGCAAACAAGACCTCTGCGGAAGACTCGGATAGCAAGAGTAATGCAGGTGCCGACTCGGGTAGTGTCGGTGGAGAGAACGATATCAAGGACAGTGGTGACGATGTAATGATTGTGGAGATGCCGAAAGAGCAGAGGCGGACGCGGGGACACAGGACACCACAGACCAAGGTACCTGAAGCCGTTATTGCAGCCAAGCGACAGTTGCAGTCCAAGACCATTGAGGCTAAGCTTGCCGCTCGAGATGCCGCTACAGCAACTGCAGCTGCAGCTATCGCTGATACGAACATGTCTCCCGCAGATGACTTTGCATCTCCCAAAGGTCGCAAGCGAGCCAAAAGTAGCGGATCGTCGTCGTCATCAGGAAGCGAAAATTCCAGCGGGGATGAAGATGAGGCCGACAGTCATGATTTTGCTCCTAGCCACTGGGATCTTTTGGAGGAGAGGCAGCGGCAGCAACGGCAACAGCTCTCTCCTGTCAGAAAGAAGACGACATCAACAGCAACGAGTCGCGTTGCTTCGGGAAGGGCTTCGTCGTTGACGGCAATGGTGTCTGCTTCGAATGCGGCGAGATATGGGTCTGTGAGCTCCAAGAGCAAGAAGGAATCTGCACGCAAGAAAGCACGCACATAAGTCTGACAAGCATTCCGTTATTAAACTACCACAAGTATCTTTTTGTCATTATTGTTGTTTTAATTGATTTCTCTCTCTCGCACACACAGCGCCTGATTAGTCGTCCTGATTGGCAAAGTGGAAGTAGAGCGGGATGCAGACACAGACATTGAGAATTGCAACGATGACGATCCCGACAAAGGTCAGTTTCTCTGCCCGTGTGAATCCTGTGTCCTGCAACGACTCGGGTATCCTCTTGGACACCTGGGTCGACGATGCTGCAGAGACCGTCTGCGATGTTGACGACCGAGGACTTATTACGGCTGTTGTCTCTTCATCGTCCTCCACCTCTGCACGCTCCAGGGTTCCCTCTGCTATCCGGTCAATCGCCCTTGGGTGGTGGAAGGGACTATGCTCCTCCTCTTCGTTATCGTTGTAGGTCTCATCCTGATCCTGTTGGAGGAACCTCTGGTGGTGATCCAGCTTCTCCAATGCTTTTCTCAACGACCGCTTGCCAAACATCGAAAGTGTCAAGATACTGCAGACGATAAAAACGCCATTCATGGCCAAGATAACCATGTTCTTCTTTTCCAGTTCCGGGTTGTCGATTCCTGAGAGTCCTTTCAATAGTGATCCGATCCAGATACCGAGACAAGATCCGGGGAAGACGCCGACGGCTGTTGCCCATGTTAATGTGGTAAGGCTTATGGAGGTGATGGAGAAGAAGTACGTGATCAGGTTGAAGGGGATGGGTGTCAGCCGAAGCAATACCACGATCTTCCATCCTATTTGGTGTAGGCAAAGAGGAGATTCTCAGCAAGGAAGTAAAAGGAGCATGGTGTATGTATGCAACCCCGTCACACAAGGATCCAACCTTTTTAAAAATGATAGCAATAGGACACATACCATCGTCATTGATAACCTCGTCGAGGGCCGTGAATTTGGGATGTTTGGACATCATGCCCATGACCCAGTCATAAAAGATGTACCGCCCAAACAAGAACGATCCGATGGCGCCCAAGATATCCCCGACCAAGACAATTGCCAGTGCAAAGGGCATCGGCTTGAACAAAAATCCAGCTCCGATGGTGAAGAGGGAGCCTGGGAGGAACAACCAACATGCGGTCGTGTAGAAGACAATGAACAGGACTGCGCCGATGTTGCGGCGTTCATCGATGTAACTGTTTTTGTAGACAGAGCAGAAAATGAGAAGTAAACAAAAGAAAAATATAACCATCAGACCTTGGATCCCAACAAAACAACAAAGCAAACAAATAAAACGACCATGTCATATCTACGTATTGGCAAAAGTTCAAAGCATCCCACTGCGCATACATTGCCAAGTGTACCATTTCATACGCACCGGAGAATGTCCTTGATATGATCCTGAACTCTGAAGACAGTGAATGCCAAAACAACAAGCGTCACCAGCGTGGTCAAAAGTGCCGCCTTGATGTATGACTGTCCCGTCCAGGTACTCGGATGAAGGCCATTGCTCATACACCACTCGCCCCACCGCTTCACCTTTGTCGTCTCACCTCGTCCACCACCTCCTTCTCTTCCTCCTCCTCCTCCTCCAGCTCCCATGGATCGAAGATAAGGTCCTTGAAGGGTATGTAAGCTGTGGTCGCTCCCTTCTTGAGTTCGTCCAATACTGCGTAGATTCGATCGGGCTGTCAGTGCGGTTGGTGTTGTTGTAGGAGACTGTGATTGTGCAATAAGAGGTCGTTCTTCTTCAGGACCGTTGTTGTAATCGTCCAAGTCGCTATCGTAGTGGGTCCTCACTGCTGATTCTACAGCTGGCTCCCCCTGTCCTTGCGATCGCGGGCTGTGCCTCTGTGGATGTGCCATTCGTATGTGTGTATGTCTTATGTCGGGACTGGCTGTGAATGCTGTCGGATATGGTTGCTAGGAGTAACAATGATGTTGTTGCTGAGGGAGTCGAGGAGAAAAGAAGTAGAGGAGCAGGAGGGTAGTGAGTAGAGGAAGAAAAGGAAGGGAGAAAGAAGAGAAAGAGAAAGAGAAAGAAACGAGCTTTATTAGTTTCTTTGCTTGGTCATCGAGGAAACACAGGTGTGTAACGCACGCACAGATGCGATGGTGGCCAGTGGGTGCGTAGAGTGACAGGAACGAGAGGATATCACAGTGAGCCGTCCCTTCCTCGTGTTCAGCGTCGTTGTTTGTACTCTCCTTCGAATGCGCCCACCCACTTTGTATTCCACTGGCGGACGCATGAATCAGGGAGGCCACGGACAATAGGGGCCAAATGTCACTACGAATGACCGGCCAATGACCCCATATTAGAATCTGTCTCGTTATGATGCATCCGCACGCTCGTCCGATACGTCCGTTCTCTGGTAAAAGACATGCTTAGTATTGGAAACTAATGTTACAGCTGGTATAAAATTACATAAAGATGATCCTAATTGCATGTCCCACAGCTTGGACAAGAGAAACGGATCCACGGACAATATCATCTGCACCCCAGACAACCACCTCAGCCAGCCCAATCACCCTCAGTACAGCCCAGAGTACTACAAGGACAACAACTCCTTCCCAAAGCATGATGGCGCATTGAAGCCAAAGAGGCTTGCGACAGAGGAAGCAATCATGCGCCAGGAACAGTGCCACCACCATCTCACTCATCCTGCCAATCCCAAATACATCCTGCACCGCGAACATGACCCTTGTCCTTGACCTTTGTCGTTGCAACGGACCTGGGATATGTTGTTGGCAGTACTGATCGTCCGCTGAAGGAAGGGCAGAGTCTGGTGAGGAAGAGGGTGTTGGCAGCCAATTGCTTTTCATGGCGACAGCCTTCACTCGAAGGTTGCTGTAGTTGCTGCTGCTGCTGCTGTAATTGTTGCTGTTGCTGTTGCTGTTGTTGGGTAGTATTGAAATCGTCGATTTGGGGTTGGTTGCATCTTTGGACTTCCATATCTGCCCAAAATGTAGACCGGTTCGAGTTTTTCTATGGGTACCGGTTGTTGTCGTCGCCGTTGTTTGTGGGTGTTTGTGTGGATGGGATAATGGCGGTTTGGGCGGATTAATGCCAATGGGATCGTTGCTGTCACGCCTAAATATAGATGATGGCCCAGTCCATACCCCTTTCGACTCTTTTGTGGAGAGAGTAGAAGCAGTTGTGTTGGCCGTGGTGCCAGTGTGGGTAGAATGGTGGTCATCTTGGAGGTGTTTCTTTTGCTTTTTAATTTTCGAGAACAACCCGACCTTATGTCGTTTCGGTCCTACGGGTGCTGCTGCTGTCGCTGCTACTGTGAAGGCAGGAAAGAGAGCTGCGGGCGGAAGGAGCATTGAAGAAGGCGAAGGCGACATAGAGTTGGGTTCACGAGTGGGAGCGAGAAGGCTGAATAGACGTAGCGTCTGACTGTTGCTGTTAAAGTTATTGTTGCTGCTGTTGCCTGGATCCGCGCTGGGTACTATAGTATGAGAGTGCTTTGAGAGCCTGCCTGGTTGCTGTTGTTTCCGCTGTCTGGACGTCGTTACTGTAACTGTAGTGTCTTGTGCTTCGGCCGATGGTTTAGACGGTCCGGTGTGGGGCTTGTTGACAGAGGAATGATGGGGATTGATCTGATTCGTATGGTTGCTGATGGGTTGTCGAGAGAAGATGGTTTTGAATGACGAAGGGGATGTCATTACTGGTTGGGATTCGAAAACGGGGTGCGAGAGGGTCAACAGAGAGAGGGGGGGTGTCGAGGGAAAGAGAGATGGAGATGGATGGGTGTTGTGGACATGGTTCCGTCTGTCTGTCTATCCACATATGATGCAGCTCATGGGCCAGATTCTAATTATTGGAATGGATTTATCGCGTTTGCTGCAGACATATCTGGCACAGGCACTGACACAGGCATGCTGACACGTCTCATAGACCTCTTCGACTTATCTGCACTGCTCGCTTTTCTGCTGAGCATCTCATCTCTTCATTTCCTGTCCCTGCGCGCCCTTCGTCGTCCCTTTTGTCACTTACCTAAGAGAGCACCAGACATAAAGCCCAGTAAGCACCATTGACTAAGCCAGGCCTCCAGACGTACAGACAATGCATTCGGCGCTCTTTCTCTTTCTCTCTCTCTCTCTCTCTCTCTCTCTCTCTCTCTCTCTCTCTCTCTCTCTCTCTCTCTCTCTCTCTCTACCTAGCAGCAAGCAAGCGTTTAACGCTCTAGACTGCATCGAGAACTTTTGTTCTTTTAGTTTTATTAGAAGCATATCTGCATCCATCGTCGAAGAACAAGTCAATGGTTCCCATCGACGGTCATCACATTACAAACTACCTTTCATATGATAAAGCACCTCACTTGCTTGGTTTGCTCTAGGAGCTCTGACTCGCTCTCTCCTTCTCTTTCTCTCTCTCACCCTTCCGTCTCCATGAATTGCGCTCCTGAAAAAAAGAGCGTCCTCCTTCATTCTCGTTTTTCTTTTAACCCCCTTTTTTTTTGTTGTTTCCATCTCTCCGTTGCAACAGTCAGCAGAGGACACCTGAATGGTTTTCATTGCTGTTTCTTCTCTACCATTGATCTTTCTGCTTCCCCTGACTGTGTTCACAAACGTCGACGATGTCCTTTGCGTCCAACTATTTCGAACACCTGTCAAGCAAAGAATGGCGTTATTCAAGGAGAATGACAAGACTAGTTGAGAGAGAGAGAGCAAAGCAGGCCGCGCTTTTTTCCCCGTTGGTTTACGTTAACTCGGACGCATTGGGGCACGATAATGCGGAAAACAGAACGAGAGAAGGATGCCAGATGCGATGAATACATGACATGCCCATGCTTGAGCGTGTGGCGCGAGAGAACCGTCAGTTGCACGCCCCTTTATTCGTTTGAAGTTCGTCTTCTTTACCCATTCGTAATCTTCCTTCTCCTCTATTTTCACTTCTTTTTTCTTTTCTTTTCCTCCCTTTTGTCTTGTCCTTTTCTCTCTACACCGTTCCCTCCCCTCTTCCAACTCTCTCGCGACACTTCTTGCTGACCTAACGCGCTTCCTTCCATCCCTTAATACATCATCTTCCTCTGCGCTGTGAACAACCAATACCCTCCCGCGCTTGGCGCCTTATTCGACCCGAGACTTCCACTCTCACGACAGCAATTTTCTATTCTCAAGAAGGACAACCGCACAGCAGACATAACCGTGCCATAATACATTGCAACAGCCCTCTCGGCATCTGCAACCTCTGTGAACAAGTCGGGATATTGTATCCTAACGGGAATAACGCCCATTTTCTGACTATAACAATAGGTATGACAATTCTTGCGAACAGTTTCTTCCTCCCTTTGTTTGTCTATCGAATACAAGCGCCTCGAGGAAAGGGTGCTTAATGACCCTCACTCCTTATCTAACATTTGCATTTGTTCACCCCCACAGAATTATGACAGAAAGGCGAACCTCAATAGACATTGACCAAGTCGACTTGCCACACTTGACACTCGAGAATCCGCTTTCTCCGCCTCCGTCAGAAACGCCCACCAAAGGTTCAGTCGATACCGATGATAAACCCCCCTCGAATCTACTCGACATTGTCCACACCTTGGCAGTAGCAAACAACCAGTCTTACTGCCAATCGTCCCATACGGCAACTAACACAAGTTCATCGACCACAACAGCCACAACTATCCAGTTTCGAGAAGGTGACGACCCTGACAGCAATTCCGCGCAGATCTTGTCAGCACCAGACGAGGAAGTAGATGTTACCGTGGCGAAGGAGGACATGGATCTGTCCAACCAAGATTCGGACTCAGTACTCCAGACCGAAGAACACGAACACATCGACAACAGCGGAGAGTCCATCCAGGAAGCAACAGTCCTAGGTGGCCTTTGTCTCAAACCACGTCAGGAAAGCCTTGTGCAGCACGGACCTCAGCAGCTAACTTTTCCAGTCTTGAATGTTCCAGCCAAGCTGTTGACACCGACCGTCAGTCCGACACACAGTTATTTGTATCCGGAGGATGACGAGGATGGAGGCGAGAGAGGTACAGTTGTGATCCTCACACGCAGCGATCACCGAGGCTTTCGACGAGGATCCATAGAGTCGGTATCGACGGTCTCATCAGCCGAAGCGTCCACCTCCTGCCACGCTGCCCGCGTTCAAAAGGCCGAGGATCCGGCTGCATCTTCCTCTGAGGAAGAGATGTGTCCAGCTATGCCTGTCCCAAATGGAGGGGACAGCACCAGTGTGGGCGAATCAGACTTTGTACTTCAACTCAGTAATTTCAAGCCACACGACAATATTGTCGCGACCATCACGGAATCGACCTCCCCATCTTCCCCATCCTCAGTGTCACCCTCAACAGTCTCCTCTCCAGTCGCTCACACCCATCGACCAAGACCGTTATCTCAACTCCCCTTCCCAGTTTCTTGCGATCAAACTCCACCCACCTCAATTCAAACCAGTCTTTTGGCGATCGAAGAGGATGAGCTTCAGTTCCGGCACCTCCGACGCTCGCGCAGCTTGCCATCGTCACCAAAGTCCTTCGGCTCCTTCGAAGTAGTGTCGCTCTCGTCATTCGACAGCCCGCTGATGACGACTAATCGTTTTTCCGAGTATATCTCTGCGCCCAAGCTGGAGCAAGAGCTATCCTGCGACTGGTTGCCGTCGCAACACTCGCCAACGTGCCCTCTGCATTATGGCCCGAACAGGGAGGGTGAGATTGTGGCTAGGGAGGACTTTCAAGAAGAGCCCGATTCACTGCTGTCAGATTCTTTTACATCGCAGCCACAACTCTTAACCTCACCCGGAGAGCGACCCAGACGACAATCCCTCCTCACACCCCGGCAGCTTCAACGGCTGAGTCGACAAAAGGATACCTTTCAGCCACGCGCAAAAGAAACAACAGCGCCTATATGGAAAACACGGCTTGGGTACTTGGGCAAGGACCACCACAAAACGACCGACAGGAGGGCGAAAGAATCATTAACTCAGGAAAATGGCAGCGACATCAAGGGTCCAAATAGCACGCCCACGTCTGGACAAAGACCCTCTCGTTTGACTAGACCCTCCGTTCCTTCAATTGCCTTCCAGCTTCATCAAACCGAGATCTCAACGGAACGGCCCTCTGTTTCTGGACGATTGATTCTCCATATCCCTCGGCGACCTGGCAAGAAGTTTCACTTTGTCTCCCTAGCACTGCACCTGCGCCTCAAGGAATCTATAGCATGGACACGCAACGACCTCTTCTCATTTGAGGTCGAGAGTCATCATTGGGCTCAGACTGTTTGGGACAAGAAGATGATGATACCCTTCCAGGATCGACAGGTCGAAGAGGGGGATGCAGAGGCCTTCGGTTCCAGGATGGCCAAGGGAATCTCGCCGGCAGCAGCCATTGCGGCAGCAGCATTGGCAGCACCACCAGGATCGAGGTCAGCTACGGCAGCAACGTCAACAGCCCACGGAGACAACGGGGATGTCCCAGACGCACCCCTTATTCAAACAGTAATACCCCAAACGGAACGCCCTGCTGTGGAAGGTCAGTGCAGCCAACACCCTCATGTGACTGACAGGGAGCGACTGGTCGTCAAAACTGAAAGTCATGCCGATGCCGACACCGCAGCGACTCAGGGCATGGTGATGGATGAATGGAGATGGGAATGGCTTCTTCCAGTCACCAGGAACGAGGTGCGTCCAGAGAGCTTTGAAGGGTCTATGGGGATGGTCTGGTATGAGCTGGAGGCCAAGTGTCTCTTTCGGTGGGACGACGTCGACAAGGATGGCAACGTTATTCAAAATGACAATACCATTATGGCCGCCAACGAATCGAGTACCTTTGCAGGAACGGATAGTATGGACTACGGACGGTCCAGAGTGACCAAGAATCCTTCAGGCTCTCGCAAGTTGCTCAAAGGATTCGGAGGTAAATAACACCTTTTATGCCGCAACCATAAGATAGGCTGTGATTTTTCAATGTCGACCTAACGCGTATTATTGTCATCTGCCGTTTTAACGTTTAGCATCGACAAAGAAGGCGAAATCGATTGCTCAGGCGTTTGGAAAGCTGCGTGTTGGAAACAAACCCAAGAGTACCACTGGGGCGGGCGACTTCAACCTAGTGTCTCTGCACGAACAGTACATTCAAAGCAGCATCCGCAAGACCCAGGAAGCTGCCGAAGCTGCCGGAGTAGCTAGATTGGCAGTGACGCAGCTCGGCCATTGTCCCGATTCGAGACAAGGAAAACAGGCTCAAGGAGTGGCACATCATGACCAACAATCGGAGAGTACTGGCAGTTCGGGACGTTCTTCAGATGGTTCAATAGAGGCTGCGGACCAAAATCCTGCAGCACTCAACGGTACACCCTCTGCTCCTTGGTCCACCATTCGATTACCATCCATTCCAGAACCTATACCATTCCTTGCTCGCAAGACACTCAAGCTGTACTTCAACCGACCTCCGCCAAAGACATCATCCAACCCTGCATTTTTTTTGCCTCAGCCATTGATGTCTCTGCCGACATTGCCCAGCACTCGAAGGCTTAAGGCGATCATCCCAGGAGCCAGGATCCAAGTGCAAATCCAAGTTCCGTCGATGATACCTATTCCAGGCTATGCTCAGTCATCACAGCTGGTGCCAAATAACAAGACAGGAGGATTGGTCCCGATTAAAGGATCCGGTAACACTTTAGCATCGGTCTCAAGCAATATTTTTGGCGACAAGTTTGCGTCAGGACATAGTCGCAGCAATAGCAAGGACCATCAGCATCAACAGGACGATTTGTACCCTCGCAGCTTCCAGGCGGCTCTTACTATTCGCAAGGTCACTCAGCGGGACATCAACAATAACGAGTCTCTCCGACGGCGCTACGAGTTTGCAGAATCTGCAAAGACACCAGTCCGCAGGTTTTCTGCCGATCCCGACACTGCTGCAACACCTCATGGCACCGCGAATGAGCCGATTTCTCAAAGTCCGAGCACAACAAGAGATTTGAGTCACCAGACTGACGGTGATGCAGCCTCGCCTTCTCAGTCGGCAACGGAGGAGCACGGACCAGATGACATGATGGAGATGGTGACGGCGTACCCGTGTTCAGATGACAGGGTCGACGAGAAAGGCGGGCAGCAAGGAGCTGTTGAGGCAACCGATCCACTAAAGCCAGTGCCGAGTAAGGGGTGGAGAAAGGAGATTCGCGTTCGCAAGGTCAAGTGCGAGTTTTGGCAAAAAGAGAGCTGCAGGTAACTTTTTGTTTTGGAGTATGCATTTGGCGTTAGGATTCAGTACGTACGCGTTTGCTATTGAGGGGGGGCCGCTCACGATATTTTACACGATTAATTAACATATAGGATACCTACGGATGAGGCACCATCGCG
Organism: Linnemannia hyalina; assembly: GCA_019671135.1. Classification (NCBI taxonomy): domain Eukaryota; kingdom Fungi; phylum Mortierellomycota; class Mortierellomycetes; order Mortierellales; family Mortierellaceae; genus Linnemannia; species Linnemannia hyalina. The sequence goes on from JAHRHY010000010.1 coordinate 2,077,410, forward strand.
CTCAATCAAAGTACAGCTTGCTCCTGTGTACTCGTACTCCGACAAGGATCATGAGAAGGAGCGACAGCGTCAAGCAGCCGCTCAAAAACGCCCATCAATGTCCTTTGAGCCCATAACATCGAGTCTACTTGGCGACCTTCACCTCCAACCACTGCAGGACGAAGGATCGTCAAGACCGCTCTCTTCTTTCCTGAAGGGGGGATGTCGTAGCTCCGTCCATACCTCTGATCACTGTTCTATGGATTCTTTGAAACCTTGGATTCGCCGCAAGGGATCCACTGGCTCGATTTCCCACTCGACTCTTCAACAACCCCTCCCCCACACCTCGCTTGATATGTCCCCTGCAAGGCACAATCAGTCCAGTCAGCCGTTCATGCTTCTTGTTCCTGTGCCTCTGGACAACCCTCGCCTGCGACAGACGTTCTCGTGGCCCTCCTCAGAGACCCCCTCGCCCTTTGCACCATCTGCATACGACTTTTCCTTGCTAAGAAACACTGGAGCAGAGTCTGGCGTTGGCTTTGGTTCAGAATTTGATTATCCGTCTCAGCTGACGCTGTCTGAGATGATGGGGACCATTAGTCGTGGCGGTGGACCCACTGCCACCACCATCCCCAGTGGCCCCCCGGCCAAGGCGAGAATCGAGGTGAAGCACTATCTTAGCTTTCGTCTATCACTTGACATGCTTGAGTTCGAGGGTGAGCCTGAGCAGGATGATGTTGATTTGGAAGCTATCGAGGAACAGCAACTACAGGAGGCGAGGGACCGACAGGATCTATCGCTGGCATTTGACCGACCTGCAAGCGGCGGCGCCTCTTCACAATTGGGTCCAGCAGGACCATCATCGACCTTTACAACAGTTGTTCAACATCATGGAAAGGAAGGAGCACCCTCGTCGCCAGTGTCTCCCCCAAGCACCAACAACTCATTCGGTGCCGGTTTAACATCGGAATACTCGACGGCACCCGCTCCAGAGCAGTTTGGCATAGTGTATGAGAGGCGAGGCTCGAAGGGGTCCCTAGGAACCGTCCAAAGCACGACAAGCGGCAACAGCGCCAAAAATATAGGAGCAGGAGGAGGGACACTCTCGACTCTTTCTCAAACCCACGCATCCAGCGCACTGAGCAGCGGCAGTAATATCAGTGATCGTGTACCGCCGACTTTGACTGGCAACAGCAGTCGCTCTGGAGGCCTTGTTGCTGGCGCCATAGGAGCACTCAAGAAGAAAGTATCGGCTGCAGGACTCGGGAATATTGTCGGGCCATCATCTACATCTGCTTTTACACAGCAACATCACTCAACAGATCATCGTCCGGTCGCAACTCAACGTCGAGTGACAGTGCAAAAATTGAAGGATTTTGTTATCCGGGTGCCCATCACAATCGTCATCCAGATCGACGATCGAAGCAAGGTCACCAACGCTTTCGGGATAACAGACAACTTTACTGTCAACTCTGACATACCAACTGGTTCTCGTTACTCTAACGATACACCGTCAAACGTGCAGTCAGCCAATAACGCACCAATGTCATCGACAAACCAGTTCAATGGCTCCTTCAATGTTACCACGACGGCAACAACTACAGTCAAAAACATTGTCACTGGCTCTTCTGGCGACCGGCGACACTCAATCGACCCTTTGGAAAGCACAGGGACCTTTGGTAGTCTTGTCAGCATGACGGCGTCAGCAGGATCTGAGCCATTGCGGAAAAGAATGGATGACTTTGCAACAGGATCCTCGTCACTTGCCTTTGCGGGATTGAAGCGACATCAGGATCAATCCAGTCTGGCAGCACATCATCATCTCCATCCTCTCCTACAGCAACAGCAGCAACAACGGCTCCACCAACCCCAACCATCATCTCATGGACCTTCTCTTCTACCACTGACAAGCGAATGCCTTCAACAACATTTACGCGCCAACGACTCTCAACACGAGTAGATCGACGACAGGGAAATCCTTATAATATAACTAATAAATCCTCTAATATCCTTGTCGCGTCCAAGTAAAGATACCCCTTCTCACGTCCTCCTATCCCCCCATCTCTTCTCACAACCCCTCCCAGTCCACGGCCTTATAAACCACTCGTCCTCCATTTGTCGTGACCCAATCAGCTGCAGCATGGGCACATAACATCTGCATGTGCTGTTCGTCAACAAAAGTCCCTGCCTCTCAGTGCAAAGGTGTCGTTACCCACCTTACCTGCCATTGTCTATCTTGCTCCTCGCGACCCCTCTTCTCATTTAAAACTCATAACGCACGCCATCTCTCTTTCCCGGTTGTTGATGGCTATCGTTTTTCTTGTCCCCTTTCTTCATCGTCTCTTTGTTCTAACTACCTTGTCGTCCTTTCTATTTTATTATCCCTTTCTCCTGTCCTCTCTCTTGACACTTCCTTCTTTCTTTTCCATCTCTCGAACACACACCCTTCACCTTGAAGCCAAGGAGACAAGCCAGAATCAGAACAACAATCCCTCCAGCAGTGTAACAAGCCAATGAATTCGGTGGACCGGAAGCAGTTGACGTTCTCTTGCCGAGGAGAAAGTCCCGACCCAGACGGCGCCGTCGTGATCGGATGGGGCCCAGGGGAGAAGAATGATGGCGTAATATCGAATCTGGACCCCAAGTCCCATGACCGGCGGCACACAGTCAAGATCACAAGAGGCTACTTAGGCCTACCGTGAGAATTTGACAAGACTTGAACAAGAAGAAGGCACCGCAGGAGTGGCAACTTACGGACGGAGTCAACTACGTGGCGGGGAAAGAGTCCGCTTCCACCATGGACAGATACTATTCGTTCATTAATCCTCGACCGGCACCACAGGACAACAACAAATTACCCTTCAAGCCCTTCCTTCCTTTTATCATCAGAAGTGGTATCGCAGGAAACATTGGGTCGCAGTTAAGGCACAATGGAGAAGTCTCGATCTGGTCGGTCGATGCACGTGTTGAACGTGGTGGAGACTACGGGTGCCACAGGTGGACGACGAGGGCAAGCCAGCTATGGATCGAGACGGGAATGTGACCACAAGAGTTCTTAATGGGTCAAGAAGGAAGGAGCGTCTGCTGTCACCGGCCGTGATTTATGTAGAACTTGCTCAGTTCAATTCTAGGACTGGTCTTCCATCAAAGCTCTAAGCTGATACTGCGCTTCGTTCAAGTTGTAGGTTTTCTGCCTCCACATTGAAGTCACAGAACACTTTTGTAACTCAGGTTCAACGCAGAAACCAACACGTCGTTTTTTTTTGTTTTTTTTTTTTTTTTTTTTTTTTTTTTTTTTTTTGGCTAAAATAGGCCTCACCATTGGTACACTGTCATCTGCTGTAACGAGTTCTTTACCTCCGTGAAATGTCCCAGAGAGGATTGCGACGAGTCCCTCGGGCCTCCAAGCAGAAGCGAATACCGCAAGAATCTTCCAGGCATAGCTACAGCGCCAATGTCCCTCCAAAATTAATGCCACCGCCGCAAGAGCCTAGCCCAGCTCCTCCATCCATCAGTGACAGGAGCAAGGCCACTCGACGCAAAGGACCCTCTAGCCGATAAAGCACTCACCTAACAAGCTCAAAAGGGATCTCGAAGGTGCTCATTGCTCTCAACCGACCAATAATCGGAACTGGCATTGCCTCAAGCAATCTTGTAAGTTCCTTGACTTTGGTATCCTGGTACCCACATGTAGCATGTTTACGCAAACAAGTCATTTTCTAACCAAAACTGTTTATTGTCGTTTTCAGTGTGGGTTTATAAGGACACCCACAGCGACCAGCATGGCTGATTTTATAAGGGATGTACTGAAGTGCTATATACAAAACATGAGCTGAGAGTCATGTCGATCTCGATGAAATATCGAGTAAATCACCGAGATGTTTTACTTGGTTCTGGGAGCATGCTCCTCAGAGGCATGAATGGCCGACTCTGTCGAGCAGTCGCAGTCGAAGGCATGGCCGCACATCTTGGATCCACTCATCGGTGCCTCGATGTTGCTCTGGCCAGCATGAGAAGGTGTTTCGGAACGCTGCTCCTGCAGCTGCTGCTTGTTGGCGGGGGCCATAGACTCTTGTTGCTGGTTCGACGAACGCAGGGCCGAGGCGGGCTTGCTCTGGTTGCTTGTGTTCTGGTTCATGATGGAAAGGTACTGGGCGTGTGAAGAAAAAGTGTGTAGTTTTGATGTAAAGGGTGGAAGGTGAATAAAGGAATTGAAGAAAAGAAAGAAAAGAACGCTGTAGGAGGATGAACTGTGCTTAAGTAGTGTGGTCCGCACCATTGTTGCGTGTGTTTCATAATGATTTCATGCAGATGCATATGTAGGCGTAATAATTGCTCCTTTACCTCCGCCTGACATAGCATTGTTGCTGCATCATGAGGCTTGCCATAATAGGATATGTTTCTTTTTTTTTTTTTTTTTGGACGCCAAAACCCTACAGTTGTGCTAGACATGATAAATCCAAGCCACTAAATGAAGAGAAGGAGGTGTCAGCGGCTGACAGTTTCTGTGAGACTGAGCTGTCAGACGGACCCCATGGGGTGGATTGGTCCCTGTCCGTCTCACTCAGGCCTTTTTTTTGACAAGCCGTGTGCGGTCAAATTTTCCCTTGCTTACACCCTGGGTCTTCAACCACTCGACAAGAAGCAACCGTATTTGTGGTGCGCTGGAATTGTTGGTGGCTTGAGACCTTTTAAGCCGAGCCTAGTAGAAGAAGCCTGCACGAGGTCAGAGAGAACAGCACCTTTCTTTCTTGATATCGAGCAGGTATGTGCAATGCTGTTCTTGTTCTTAGCAGTATTGATGGGAGCGTTTGACATAGCGTAGCCCTAACATTAAAAGCACCTTTCTTTCTTGATATCGAGAAGCGTTGAAAGTGTCAGAGTTTACAGTCGTTTCCCCTTCATATATCTTCTGAGTTACACACACGCACACATACATATCTACATACACCTACCACACCTACTGCACACCTATACACACATACACACACAAATACGTCCTTTTTTTCCTTTTCCATGAGTGACCAAGACACTGGAGACACCGGGTCGTCCGCACCTTTGCGAGAAGAGACAGTCCACCCTTCGCCTCCTCTCGATGGTATCTGCCATGACACTTCGACCCAGGCGTCTCAGACAACCACATATTAAATGTCACGTGGCTGCTTCTTACATGAAAAAATGCGAGAAGGAAGAAATCGAGTTGTTCTCCATTATTTGACGTCCTAAAAGTAACCCTGCAATCAAAGCAGTGATGAAGGTAAATTATACTGTAACAGCAAAGGCAAGTGGAGCTGATTGACTATGATGCAACTGATTGTTCCTGGGTATACCCTTCTTTATCAACGCGTCTCTCAACTCGCGCGTTCCTCAGTGCCTTTGTACGGACGGATTCAAAAAGGATGCAAAAAGGATGGAATCCTACATAGAGGCGAGTGACGTCTACTTCCGACATAACCGTGCCATACGGCTCGGCACATGGCTCGCTTTTACATTGATCTCTCATTGCAGAGAGTCTTCAGTAGGCGATAGGATCAAGGAAGGCCAGGGTATTAACTAGTTAGGTGGATTGATGAAACTGAAGGAGATGAGAGATATTGTTTTGGTTTCATTAAGCAGATGTTTGCACACAAAAAGATTAAAACTGCGTGGCCATATTAATGAAAAGAATAAACAATTGTACACAAAAAAAAAATAAGAATGTGGACAGTATCCCTTGGTTTAAGCTCAGTTGAGAGAGTGCTTTGTCTCTTCTTTACGCTCCGTTTATTTATTTTTTGCTCTTGGCCATTCTTTTGTCGACCTCTTGGTTCTTCTTCAATCTTGCACAGCCACCATACACTCTACCCCTTCTTTGTTTGCCTCTTTTTTTCTTTTTCTCATCGTCTGCACACTTATATCAAGCACAATTGACTTGATTGGTAGCATTTTCTCATCTTTCTCACCTCCTTTGCGTCTTTCCCTTTTTCGCCTTTTCACGCACCGTTTTCATGAACAGCTACTGTAAGCCTTCGCTCCATTCCATTTGTAATTAGACATAGTAAGGAATAACATTCAGTTAATTGTTAGTTCGTCTTGATTACCACTTTCCTCTTTTTTTCATTTGCCTTTCATCCTTTGCTTACCTCTCTCATCATACCTTACCCGTCACCAGCAACATGGCGAGGCTGCGGTATTTATTCCCTTTGTTGCACACAGCAATCAGGTCTTACTTCATCAATTGCCTTTTGCCTTACTTCCTTCTAGTGTGCCTCTTCCATCTACTTATCCACCTCTTTATATCTGCCCTGACGCACTAACCACTTATAACGATGATGAAAGCGTACCTTGTCCTGCTCAGCATTATTCCCACAGCAAGAACAAAGATTGCTCCGCCTCCCTCAAAAGGACGAAGACTTGTCTAACCTGTAATGGTACAGACCATTGTAGATCAACGTCTAAGTACTGTACAGGTCGACAACGTGTGTCAAGGTTAGCGTTGTATTCATATGTGTTACCTTCAGGTGAATTGCTTATGTACATTTGTTTTGTCTGTATTGACATCAGTTGTTTCTCTCTCTCTAGCCTTCCCTCAAAGAAGAAAACCCTTCTCTGTCCTACATGCAATGTAACAGATCATAGTCGATCAAGCTCAAAACTTTGTATCAAACACCAACACTTTGTCAGGTACTCTTTTCTTTCTTCATCAAAACACTCCTCTGTTACACACGTCTTTTTCGACTCCTTCTAATTGTTTCTATTTTTACGTTGTCTGTGCATGTTAAGTAGCAATATCAAAATGGCAACTCTATCCAATATTATACATGTCGACATGGCTCCTGTCGATTCAATTCCGGAACACTATTATGAAAGTGATGGCACTCCCGAAGGAGTGAAGGGTACGTCCGATTCTGAGCATGACGGCTTGGATATCGAGGACAAGAATGAATGGTCAAGACCAAGGTTCGTGTCCGACTATTGCGCTGCTGCAGTGTTCTTTCCTTTTTCTGAGTCTTTCTGCATTATTAATGTATCTAAATTAACTTTTATATTTTTTTTGTTGCATAGCCTTTGTAGTGTCTTCCTTTGCCTTCTCCTCTTCATTCGCCGTTGGGACAGCTTCACATGTGTAGAGCTTGCGGCAAGACATCCCATCTTAGAAGGCGCCACCATTTGTGCCCGCTCAATATAGCCCATACTACTTCCATTGCAAGAAGATCATTCTCCCAAGAACTGGTCTGCGGTCTTGACGTCAACGAGAACGAGTTCCGACATAACCTTGGACCTTTGATCGAGTGCCTTCACTGTAAGGCTTTGGACTGGGTTCAAGAGCGTTCTAGTGGATCAAGAGCCAATCCTGTTTTCTCTATCTGCTGCGGCAGAGAAGAAATCAGCCTGGAAGAAGTTGAGCCTCATGACAAGATCTTACGATTACTGCAGAACAAGAACTTCCAGACTGCCGTGCGAAAGTACAACTCAGCGATGGCCTATGCATCCATGGGTTACCATCTTGACACAAGATACGCCGACTCTCGCAAGGGGGCTTACGTCTTCCGCATTAGTGGAAAAGTTATGCACAGGATCGGCTCCGTCATTCCCCGCAACGACAAAAATGCAGCCTTCTCTCAACTCTACTTCTTCGACCCTGAGATTCAAGCCTCCCTTCGAAATGAGGTCTTCGACAACGAACTCGATATTAATATCCTAATGGAACTGGAGAGATGGGTTATCCGGATCGGCCCTTTTGCTGGCGTGTACAAGTCTATCAGGGGGATGACGCCTGACTCAACAACAATCTTCTCCGACCTCACCTTTGTTATCCGGGGAAATACCAACGACAACAACAGCAAACGAAAGTATCAATACGACAAGCCAAGTTCGACTGAGATTGTGGCCTTACTCCCAGTGTCCGGAGATGCCTTCATTGGCGAAAGAGACATTATTCTGGAGGCCTTCACCGCGGACAACAAGAACCCCTTCATTCGCATCAACGAGTTTAACCCTTCGTAGGACTCACTCTACTATGTCCTTATTTTCCCAACTGGATTGCAAGGATGGACCTACAAGACTTACTTCAAGATCATTCCCAAGAAAGTTGCTCCTCTCCCATTCAACATCGACATCCGCACCGGTTCCTCCTCTCATCTTCCACCCATTACACAACACACTTTTCTCTCCCACCCTCACAACAACTCGACCTTTTCAGCTCTTCTCGTAACAAACCCACAATACCTTTCCCTCATTACCGATCTTTCAACTCTACCCGCTACAAGCCTCACCAACCATCATGTGTCAGCTAAATTTATTGCTTATGATCCAACACCAGTAACAACACATTTGGTCAACACCTCAACATGAATGCCACCCACGACCAGATTCATCTCGGCGACACTCACGCCTATCCACCAGAGACGTGTGATCTGCCGACATACGAGGATCACGAGCTCGAGACCGACTTCGCGCCTAACAACAACCATCTCGGTGAATCTGAGGAGGGAAGCTGATGGGTCTCTTGTCGGGAATTTTATGCTTATCGGCTTCAAATGCGACCATACTCCCAACAGATCGTCGATGTTACCTGCTTATGTTTGGTCGTCTACCCCAACAGTTCATGGTCGATCAGTACGCTAAGGTCGAATCACAACGTCTGCAATGGTACCGTAACAATCAAGACGATTTGCTTGCCGCCTATCATCAAGGTCTGTCAGATGCTGTACACTCCTCAAACGACACTCAAGCAAAGGATGTTGGTCGACCTGTGATGTTGCCCTCAAGCTTCGTTGGTGGGCCACGTCATCTCCAGCAGTTGTTCCAGGATGCGATGAGCATTGTCCGCCGCTATGGGAAACCAGATTTGTTTGTTACCTTTACCTGTAACCCAAAGTGGCCCGAGATTACCAACAACCTCTTTGCCGGGTCAAACCTCTTCGGATCGCGCAGACATTACCACCCGAGTGTTTAAGGCCAAACTCAAGTCTTTCCTCGACGATCTCCTGGTCCACCATGTCTTCGGCAAGGCTATTGGTTGGACTTGGGTAGTCGAATTTCAGAAGAGAGGACTACCGCACTGTCATGCCCTTCTCATTCTTGACTCTGCCCACAAACCCAAGACCCCCAAGCAATTTGACGACATTGTCTGCGCGGAACTCCCTGACAAGGAGACTTATCCCCAATTTTTCGCCTCCGTTACCGGGTCGATGATCCATGGTCCCTGTGGCGCCTAGAACAAATCTGCTCCGTGTATGGTCAAGAACAAGAAGGGCGAATGGTACTGTTCCAAGGGATATCCTCGCCCTCTTCAAGATGAGACGACCACCAATGACGATGGCTATCCCTGTTATCGTCGACGTCAAGGCTCTTCGTTCCTCAACAGACGTGGTCAAAGCTTGACAACTCTTGGATCATCCCTTACAATCCTTGGTTAACCGCCAAGTATGATGCCCATGTGAATGTTGAAATCTGCAGTTCCATCAAGGCTGTAAAGTATCTCTACAAATACGTTCACAAGGGCCACGACCGAGCCAACGCCGCCCTCGCCATCTCAAGTGTTCGAGACGAGATAACCTATTTTCAGGATACCAGGTACATTTCAGCGTGTGAAGCCATGTGGCGACTCTTCCGATTCCCTATGTGCGGTCACTCCCCCAAGGTCGTTCGTCTTCAGGTCCACCTAGAAGGCCAGCACACGGTCATATACAGGTACTATCAAGTATCTTCAACTTTGCTTTGTAAGAGTCGTTCTTAAAATACCTTGCCATAAACTGCTTTTTTTTTCTTTTCGTCTTCTCTTTCATCTTCTCTTTCATCTTTTTCCCTCAGGAACAATCACTTCCCTCTTTCCCCCTTTCTCTCTCTCTCACGCACACATTCCCTCTCTATCTAGGTGACTCTTACCCCTCTTACTTCCCGTTCAGACCTTTTTTTTATCATTCGGATTTAATTTTCTCTCCCAGGCACAACCAGCTCCTTCTTCTCAGGCACAGGCAAAATCGCTTCCTTTCTTCTTCATTATCATTCACTCAACATTTTATTACCACGAGTTCCTTTCTTCATTTTTCTGGGAATGGTTGCAATTGTAACAACAAAATGATATTCTACAACATTCTACACTCATAATAAGACTTCTGATCCCTGTGGTGCTCTCCACAAGAACAATGACGGTACATTGATGGCGTACTTCAAGCTCAACATCGACAAGGACGCTCGACGTTTCACTTATTTCAACATTCCAGAGCACTATACCTACAACAAACGCACCCGCACTTGGAACGAACGCTCTCGGGGAGTCGCTATAGGACAAATGTACACTGTGAGCCCAAAGGATGGAGAGCGTTACTTTCTTCGAGTCCTCCTGCTCAACGTGCCTGGTCCAAGGAGCTTTCAAGACTTCTTGACTTTCAATGAGTCGACATACACCTCCTTCTGGGACGCCGCTAACGCTCGACAACCCCTGAAAGATGATTCCGAATGGATCAGGTGCCTAACCGATGCCAACGAACTTCAACACCCCCGGCATATCAGATACCTCTTCGCCATGATTCTCACATGCTGCTCCCCTTCCGGCCCCAACAATCTATGAATGCTCTTCGCCGAAGCAATGTCGTCAGACTTCCTTCACAAAGCCCGTGGTCTCGTTGGCTCCAACCCGATATCTCTTCTGAACGCCAAGATGGACGCTGAGATGAACGCGCTCCACCACATAAGCAGCATTCTTGTCAGCATGGAATCCAATCTCAACAAATTCCCCACCATGCCTTAAGCAACAAAAGACAACTTTCTTTCCCTTCCATCCAGCAAAGGCGACTCCATGGAGAAAACTCAACATGAACCAACGATACAGGAATATCAACAACTTGTCATTGAACATAGACAGCAACTCACATCGGAACAAAAACGTATCTTTAAAACTGTTATCAATGCAATCACCAGAACACCTCCAAAAGGATATTCTTCATCGATAGTCCAGGAGGTACCGGCAAGACGTTTTTATACAACACCATGATCGAGCATATTCGTGGCCATCTTCAGAATCCTGCCATTGTCGTCGCGTCGTCTGGTATTGCTTCCATTATCCTCCATGGTGGACACACCGCACACTCCACATTCAAAATACCCATCCCCATTACAGAAATCTCGGTTTGCCCTCCTACGCGCGCATCTTTCATCGGCAGATGCGTCCTTGAGGCGACTGCTTTGTTTTGGGATGAAGCGCCTATGCTTCACAAGCATGGCTTTGAAGCCGTAGATCGTCTCTTTAGGTTCCTCTTGGAGATTCCCGATATTCCGTTTGGCGGCAAAGTTGTGGTCTTCGGCGGAGACTTCCGTCAATTCCTTCCGATTTTCCTCCACCCCTTGCAGGCCAAGGTAGAGGAAGCTTGCATCAAGAAGCCTACCTCCATTTGGCCGTTCGTCTCGATCGTCTGTCTTACCAGAAATCTAAGAATCGGTAACAATGTCAAGCACCAACCATTTGTTGACTATCCCCTCCGTGTTGGCAATGGGCAAGAGCCAACTTTTTCTGGCGGTCAACACAATGACTACATCAAGCTTCCAGATCAAGTCGTCTTTCAACCAACAACCGACAATGCGGATCACGACCATGAAAAGCAGCTTATTCGCTCTATATTTCCCGACATCGGCTCAGACGTGTTCGATCACACCTTATTCGGAGATAGGGTCATCCTTTGCCTTTTGAACATCGACCTGGATCTGATCAACCAACTCGCTACCGACATGTTTCTTTCCGACCAACCGATATGCTACTCAAGTGTCGACTACATTCCGGATGCTGACTCTAACGCTGCCACAAACTATCCCGTCGAGCTTCTGAACTCTCAACAACCGCAAGGTCTCCCTCCTCACGAATTGAACCTCAAAGTTGGTCAACCTATCATGCTTCTCCGAAATGTCGACAGCAAACGTGGAATGTGCAACGGAACGAGAATGCGCATCACAAATCTCAAGGACTCTCTCATCGAGGCAAGGATTATCTCGGGCGCTTTCACGGACGACATTGTCTTCATCCCTCGAATTCCTCTGTACTCCAATGATGAAGGTTCTTGCACAATCAAGTTCATAAGGCAGCAGTTTCCCATTCGTCCTGCATTTGCTCTTACTATCAACAAAGCACAAGACAAACGTTTAATACTGTTGGCATTTATTTACCCCGCCACCTTTTTTTCGCATGGGCAACTTTACGTTGCATTGTCCAGGTGTTCCAACCCTCACGGTCTTGATCTCTCAACACCTCTCTTCTTTGTTTCCTCTATCCGACCCTGATAACGTTTTGCTGCCGAGTCCTGGCTATTATACTAGAAACGTTATTTTTCATGGGCTCTATCATAGGTCTTCCTTTGTTCCCCTTTCATATTATATACCTTAATACATATACAAATCTCTTTTCATTTGCTTTCTTTCTTTTATCTCTTTACACGCCTGACGGAGTCAGGCAGCCCGTGACGAAGTCATGGGCGAAGAACAGCTAGTATTTTTTTCGTCGGTTAAAATAAAAAAGAAGGTAACGCATATGTCCATGGCACCGTAGACAATGCGAATAGTCCGTCCTTCGTAGGACATTCGTGACCAAAATTGTTAATAAAAACCCTAACATTCAGCTCTAGTTATACGTAGGAGCAGCATTGTTATCATTATTTAATGTGCAAATGGCTCGTCTGACTTGCTATCTCTCTCTACACATAAGGCAACATGGTCCTCGTGCTCAATCCGCAATTGCTGTTGCCTTGTATAGTACAAAGCCCGCCTTCTGAATGACCCTTGCTGCCACTTCACGGACAACAAGAATCATAACACCTATCTATTTCCTTGATCGCACTTTTTTTGTCGTAAGGCATGGTGATCCATCACATGGGTACCAGAGCGAAATTAGACTTCCGGAATGGCAGGCTATTATGAGAGTGCAAAAAAGCACGGGTGTTAGTATTCTCTACATTGGTAGTGCCTATAAAGCTCTTCAAATTCTGCAGTGTCACTTACGAAACCATTGGTAGGAGCAACTGCCTCGACACCAGAAACACTTTCAGCATTATTGGCATATGCCTATTCCCCCGGGGTTAGGACTGCAGGTCTTGGGAAGCGAGCATGCATGCTGCAGCACGTATGTGCCGGCTGGACAATGGACGGCACTATTCGGAGAAATGCCAAGCAGAACAAGCCTACTTTGACAAGTTGCTGGGATGGCCGTGAAGCATATCGGGTTGCCGCCTGTAGTACATGCGCATGGGTCCACGCCGCATGTGCCAGCATTGCAGACATTGGGAGCCGTGCATGGAGTAGTCTCCTTGAAGGTACCGCTGGTACATTGGAAGACGGTCGTCGTAGTAGCGGTGGGAAACAGAAGTTGACAACTTGAGGAGAGGCCGCTGAGACATGTCGTGGTGGTGCCTACACATGCGCATGGGTCCACGCAATTGCCAGCATTGCAGACATTGGGAGCCGTGCATGGAGTAGTCTCCTTGAAGGTACCGCTGGTACATTGGAAGACGGTCGTCGTAGTAGCGGTGGGAAACAGAAGTTGACAACTTAAGGAGAGGCCGCTGAGACATGTCGTGGCGGTGCCTGTACATGCGCATGGGTTCACTGGGGGAGGACCTCCACACTTCACTGAGTTGACCTCGATGACGGTGGGGCATGCACCAATGGCGGAGCAATGATACCACGTCTTGGGGTCAAAGTCGCACCCATAGAGGCTGGATCCGCAGAAATCTCCCACGGCGACGCAGAGGTCCCTCCAGGGGTGCTTGTTCTTGTGGTTGTGTTGTTGTTCTTTGTCGTGGTGGCAGTTTTTGTTGTGATGGTGATGCCTGTGCTTGTGCCCGGCATCATGGTTAGAGGCCTCGAAGTCTGTATCAGCAGCGTTATCCCTCTTGGCCGGTTCAATGGTATCAGAGCCCTCTGACTCAGTCTCCTCGGAGTCAGTCTCCTCGGAGTCGTCAGTCGTCTCGGTGGGACCAGTGACGTCCTGGTTGGCCATAGGTTCATCAGCAGTCCAACCCGCCTCGATGTAGACTTGAGGAATGGAGTCGGTTCCACCGCTGTTCTTGGCACTAAAAGCGCTCGAACTGGCATCAACAATGTTGGAATCGACGGCTTCGACAGCAACGGCAATGGCACCGCATACTTTGAGGGGGCACTTGAGTGTGTCGATAATGACGCCATTACGTACCAGATGCACCTCCTTGCCTGTACGGATGTGTAGTTACGAAAGGCGAAATATAACATGGCCATGGTTAAAGAACAGTCATCAGGAAACGGGTTCAATAAAAAAATGAAATCCAGTACCCAGGAGACAAGGCCTGTGTTTTTCTTGGTCCACGCGAACGCTATTCGCACTTACCGATTAGGCGGTGATGGTGGTGGTGATCATTGTTGAGCGCATTGAACGTCTGCTGGCCAATGGGATCGGCTGCATCCCCCGCCCTTTGCCCTAGAACGGAGGGCGTCGAGGCGAAATAGGCAATGCCTGCAAAAGCCACAAAAGTGGCTTTGCGCTGCGAAAAGATCTTCATCTAGTGTGGTTGGGGAGGAAAGGAGTGATGGGTAAAATGGTTGAGCTGGCCGAACACTTGGGGGAGGATATGAAGGTAAAGATATGTGTCAGAGAGATGTCTGTGGGGAGATAATGGGCTAGGATGGTCTGACAAAGAAATAAAAAATAGAAGGAAGGCCAACAACGAGTTAATATATATATTCAAAAAAACTTGGGCAACCTGGAGACAAGCGATTGATTAGATAGTTCAATGACTTAAGAGAGCGCCTAGTGTTTACAAGGAGAAAGAGATAAAGAGGGGAGGGAGGAAAGACTCTGGTCAAGGACACCATTGCGCTTATCATGAAAACAGTTTACTCTCCTTTTCCGACGACGGAAGGATTATTCTGACTAGAACTAATGGGTCATTTTCCATCTACAGAATCTTGGTGGCCCTGAAGTGGCGTTTCTCACTCCTTTTTTTTTCTTATTGTGACATTGATGGGGTATGTCGCTAAACACTCAGACTCCTAAAACGAGGATGGGATTTTTGAATTTGGCGGGCACACCAAATTCTTTCGATTCTCGAGCAAGCAGTCGAAGATTAAAATGGGCAAATGGAGAAAGGTCAAACGCTATATTGCGAAAAAATGCCCAGACGCCTACGATGGTCTATGGTGCTTCCCCCTCCTTTTCTCTTTTCCTCTCCTTTTCCTTCTCTCCCTTTCCCTCTCTCCCTTTTCTCCTATTTTCTAGTCTCGCTCTCAAAATGAGCGAGCATAGAACAGTAACTACATCTCTTCTTTCTTTTCACACCGAATCATGTCCACCCAGACACAAAGAGCAGAGATAGAAGGTGACTATCTCCCTTCTCCCTCTCTCCCTTTCCCTCTCTCCCTTTCCCTCTCTCCCTTTTCTCCTATTTTCTAGTCTCGCTCTCAAAAATGAGCGAGCAACCACATCTCTTCATTCTTTTCACACCGGATCATGTCCACCCAGACACAAAGAGCAGAGATAGAAGGTGACTATAGCTAATAAGTCGAAATAAAAAAAGGGAGGATGACAGATCAAAGCATAACTACTTCACCATCACCTAGCACATCACAAACGAGAAATTCCGTTCCCTCCCATTTCACTCATGGTCCGAATCCGCAGTGGTGACTTGGAAGTCTGTCCTCGTTCTCATAAATGAAGAGGAAAGATGAGAAAGAATGGTCTGTATGATCTTTTCGAACCATTGCTCGTCTATTGAACTGCAAGCCCGGCCATATGCAAGTACGGACGACCACTACGTTGACCGACTTGGCTATCCCTCTACTCCAAACTACTTGTTATTGTTGCTTTTCTTTCCACCGAGTTTGTATGTCACATATCTTGTGTTTCCCTAAGTTTGCACTGTTCCCTTAGTTGACATTCATTGCCCCTGTTTGTTATGTGCCTCCCTAATTTGCACTGTTTCCTTTGTTGCCCTTGTTGTTTTGTGCCTCCCTATTTTGCTACGTGCCTCCCTGATTTTGCACTGTCGCTTGGGTTGACATTGCTCTGTGCCTCGTAATTCTGAATTCGCGTAATTCTTGCACTCTCCTCTATGGATTTTGTTTGTGCCTCCTTGACTTTGCACAGTCCCCTGAATTGACAAGGGTTTTCTACAGATAGAATCCTCTGCCCTTCAGGTTTTCCCACACCCTTTTCAGTAAGTTACCGTAGACTGCCCCCTTTGGAAATAAAGGGATACAACTAGGACTACTCGACATTCTCTCTAGGCAGTTGAGCCACAAGGCGAGCCATGAGATCGATTTGGCGATGACATATATGGCGATCGAGACTTTTTCTACGGCCTAAAAGGAATGAGGATGGCGCTGCACTGGAAGGAGATATACTAGAGGAATCCAGGGATTGCTGTGATGAGGATGAAGCATAGGCAAGGAATGTCGGGGTTAAGTCATATGGACGCTTTTTGAAACTATTTTACATGCTGTCTCACGATGGATGCCGTCCGTGTAAAAGGAACCGCCGACTTAAACAGCCTCTACCAAATAGAGTACCAGTACATACAATCTTCGGTTAATACCTCTTGTGCTGCTGCAGCGGTGGTACGACAGAGTATAAGCACCATCATTCGAAAATGGTGGAGAAGGCAATCCCATCTTGTCTCCTCCTCCCTTCCTTTGCCCTCACGAGAAACATACAGTCGTGTGATTACTCAAGTTAGGCGTAGTCTTTCAGAGACGGAAACCCTCATCTTCTAGTTTTAGGATGGCCAGGAAACCTCAAGTACCTAGACGAGTCAGAGGCGGCGAGGCACCAATCAGTCTACTTTTACAAACAAGAACCTGATGAAAAAGGAAGTACTGGCACTCCCGCCTTTGTTACCGCCAAGGCAGAGTTCAAAACAAGTTGTGTTTAATGTTAGCACACTAACGGATGAGTGGAGGGCATAAGCATGCCTTCTTTGTGGTGCGCTGGAGTTGTTGGTGGCTTGAGACCCCTTAAGCCGAGCCTAGTTGTATTTAATTAAATTCAGTGGCTGGGAGAGGTTGTGAGAGGGGGACAAAATCTTTCTTTTTGGAGGGGGACCTCATTGCTGAGAGGGATTTTCCCGGTCACACAAACTTTTGTTCCGCTTTACAGAGCAATCCTTTCCCCCTCTGACATGCGGTCCTGTCCCCCTCTGAGATGCGGTCCTGTACCTCTCTCAAAGAGGTCCAAACCCTCTCCCAAGAGTGGGACATCCCACTCGAGATGTGGGCCATTCTCCCTTTCACAGAGAAATAAAGCCCGAATTACCTTTTTCCTTCTTTCTTTCTTTCTTTCTTTCTTTCTTTCTTTCTATCCCTCTCCCATCCCCTTCCCTTTCTCCCTTTCCAACATCATCCTTTCCCATTGCGTGCTTATTTTGCTCCCATCCACTGTTTTTCTTTCGTCTTCTTTTCAAAGTCCTTGTTCCCTCTTCCTCCCGGCAATGGCAATTTTCGATAACAGGTTGGACGATGCCTACAACGATGCCTATGACGAGCCAAACGACAGTGGATCAGACTTCGAGCCTGAAAAAATGGTGCACTACAACAGCCGCGGATTCGATGGTCATGGAGACATGGAATCACCTTTTCTGGTCGGCGACGATGAACTTGGGCCCAGTACTCCCGTAGGTGTCCCCTTTGTCGATTGCATGTCATTTAAGTTTTGTATCGTAACACTTCATGCTAATGTATATGTCTATCCTGGTAATTTTTATTTGCAGTCTGAAAGATCGAATGGAAAGCGATCGACAGCAACGCGGCCTTCGTTTGACGCAACAGAGTCGACTACCACCAGGGCAGAATTTGTCCGTCCAACAGTGCCAGAGTACAATCCCAACCGGCTCCCTGGTACCCCCACTCGCACTCCTATCCAAGCTTCGGTTTCAGCGAGGACACCCCCAGCTATAATAAGCCATCTTCGCCGGAATATTGATAACCTAATCGAGGGTTCCCCTAGCAAGCTCAGTCGATCGAAGTCGCAAACCGATCTCGCGGACTATGCTTTTGCCACCTCTTCTGCTGCTCTTTCTACCAACCAGTCCACCTATGGTCCCGCCTCTGCTTACCAGCCCGCGTATGGTCCTGCTCCGTCTGCCAACCACTCCTCCTATATGCCTGTTCATTCTGCCCACCACACCTCCTATGGTTCCGCCTCTTCTGCTTACCAGCACGCCTATGTGCAGTCCTCGCCCGCCCGGTCAGTCTACCAGCCCTCCTCAGAGCGCGCCTTTTCAGCCTCCTCCTCCTCTTCCTACAGTCCTATAGTCGACGCGCCTTACCAGACGACCCCCGGACAAAACATGCACCACATATCTTCAGTCGATTCTTATGGATATCCACTTCCAAGCCATTCAGCCCGAGATCACATTTCGGCCACCACCCACGCGTCTCGCATAGTCCTAACGCCGTCCGTTTCGCACATCCCGCCGCACCTTTTCATCACGGACTCCAACATTCAACTCCATTACGCCCACCAACGGCTTCCGCCACCTTGTCAGATATGGTCAGCCATAGCTCAGTCTCTGTTCCGTCGGCGCAGGACTGTGCGCTGTCTGCCTCAGACTTATCTAGCCCCGCTTTAGTAGTGAACGGGATGAACGACAAGATCAACGACTACTTGGCGACGAGCTCGTCAACGGGACCGGACTTGACCATCGACCAGATCGAAAATTGCCTGAAAATAATGCAGCGCCACGAGACCAAGGACGAGATCAAGGCCAGCCAGAAGTTTCGTCGGCTATATATTACCACTCCCTTAGGCAGGCTTCCTTCCGCTGCGGTGTGTAAAAGTCTGGCCCCGACCGCGCTCCAAGCTTTGAGGTTGGTTCCCATCCGAAAAATCCTTTTTGACCCATCTGGATCTACCGACAGCGACTCCGAGAGGATTCCCACCAACGCCGACATCGAATGTACCGACCCCAATCCATTGAGCATCGAAGACACAAGACCCATCGACAACGACGCTGAAAAAACCCTTCGCTCGAACTCTTCAGCATTATTCTGCTTTGAGAAGGGACCGGACAAATATTATTGCAAAATCTTGAAAGAGGTCGATGGCGCAACCACAGTTTGCAACAACGGGCAAAGTACTGCCAGTGGGCGTCGAAAGCATCTGATGCGCAAACATCCTGCCATCTTAGCCGACATTGAATATTTCCAGGAACGACAACGGCGGGCTTCGCTTATTCTCGAGAATCTGAAACAGGACGCCTTACCACCGACACCATCAAAGTCAAAGAAGTCCAAAACTGCACACATCCTTAACACCAACACCGGCACTGCGTTTGCATGGAGCGATGCACAACAGCAGAGCGCCGAACACCAATTGATGAGACTCATCGCGATGGACGGCTTGCCTTTCCATATCACGACATCGGCAAACTTGAAGGAGTTCTGCAGAATTCTGAATCCGCAGTTCCGACTACCCGCCCACGACACTCTACAGAACCGCCTTCGCCTCAAGGTCCTCGAAAAAAAACGCCAAACCGTTAATTACCTGCTCGCTAATATCGACGGGGGGTCCATCACGACGGACGCCTGGACATGTTCGACCAATAAGAAAAAGTACCTCGGCGTTACTTTCCACTACATGACGCGAGAATACAGGATGTCGTCCGTGGTTATCGGCATGGAGCACCTCATGGAAGCCAGGATAAGCGCCCCAGTTCTCACAAGTGTCATTAGTGAGTACTCTTTATATTCATTAACGAATATGCGCCTTTAAAGCTCAAACTTTTACTAACAGCTGCCGTTGATATATTAACATGTTAGACCGAGTCGTGGATGAGTGGTCTCTTACGAGCAAGGTTGTGGGAATGACCAGTGACCAGGGAGCGAACATCAAGAAGAGTCTCCAAGAATGCGAGGAGAATACTGGGGCGTATTGGGTCGCCTGCACCGCTCACAAGATGCAGCTCTGCATTAACAAGGCTTGGGGTGAGACAAAACCTTTGGTGGGCGTTACCAACAAGTGTGTCGCCATTGTCTCGTTCTTCAACAACAATTCGGTTGCCAGGAAAGTACTCAACGGCAAATGGGGCACATACCTCATCGCCGCCCGCGGGGTCGATGGCGTTCCTTTGCTCGCTCAAGCACCCACCCTAGACGCCGTGTCGTCCACTCCTGCCGATGGTGCTCCTGCACTCGCCCAGCTGCCTCCCGCTAATGTTGGGCCGTGTGCCAATCTTCCTCAGGCCCCTCCAACTGACGGCGCTCCTGCTCAGGCCCAGCCGCCTTCTGATGATGTCGAGCCGATCGCCAATCCTCAACCTTCTGTGCCCTCCTTCCGGTCTCTCAGATACAAGCAGGAAGAGGTTACGTTCGTCTCGGCCAATGTAACCCGTTGTAACTCAAAGCTGGCGATGATATCGAGGTTCCTGGACATCAGCCCCGTGTTAAGAACGACTTTCGAGGCGCTGTTCCAACTGGATAAAATCTCTGCGGAGGAGCGGGCCAAGTTCAAGGCAATCAAGGAGTTGCTACCTACGGACGACGAACTGGAATTGATGAAAGAGATTGACCAACTCTTGACCCCTGCGGCGGACTTCACACACTGGATCGGAGGCTCAGGATACTCGACCATCTCGCAGGCTTGCATCAAAGCTCATGGCGTCCTTTCAAACCCGGCACAGTTCAAGACAGGGACGGCGATTTTGCTGTACGAGAAGCTCAAAACCCACATTGAGTATACTTGGCCTCTGGATGATATTCCCGACGGTATGCTGCTTGCCATGTACCTCAATCCTGCTTGTGCTACGTCAACAATCTGGGATCTTGACAACCCCCGTCAAGTTGCCGAACGAGACGCCCAGATAGCTGCAGAAGAAGCTGCTGCCTCCCTCGCCGACCCCGCATTAGGCCTTGCCCAAGATTCCCGTCCAGATATTGCTCGATTACCCTTCAAGCTATCACTGGAGTACCGTCTGCGCATTCCAGTGGAGGGTGCATTCACCCTTCCAGTCGATTTTCCTCTCCAACTTCCACAAACGGATGCCAAGACTCCGCCGACGAACAGACTGAGGGCAGAAACTCTTGCCTACAGGGAGCTTATTCGATATTTTGCCAACAAGGAAATAGAAGGAAGGAACAACCATGGAACCAGCAAGCGTAGAGGCCAAGCCGACGATTTTGCTGTCATTCAGGACTGGGCTGTGAGCGCTCTATGTGGCCTGATCTCGTACAGACCGATCCTCAATCCCACAAACGCCGACTCTAACAAGAAATATTTCAAGGACCCGCTAGCGTTTTGGCAAACCAAGGAAGGGCTGCACAACTTTATCGGACTATGTGCCATGGCCCGAATGTTCCTGAGCATCCAAGCGACTTCCTCAGAATCGGAACGACTCTTCAGCAAAGCGGGAGTAGTATATTCAGCACGTCGATCGCGGCTTTCAGATGACAGCTTTCGCAACATCATTTTTTTCCATTATTTGGAGAAAACCATTTGTCAAAGCTTCTCAGTCTAAATAAAAAGTTTATTATGAACACTTTAACAGGTGCGGAAAGAGAAGGGGACGGGGGAGGGGGTAGAAAGAATGAAAGAAAGGAAGGAAGACAGAAAGAAAGAAAGTGATGAGTAGTTGAAGAAAGGGAGCAAAGGAAGCTTTTTAAAATTGAGGTACAGACGTTATTTCTTTGTAAAGGGAGAATGGCCCACATCTCGAGTGGGATGTCCCACTCTTGGGAGAGGGTTTGGACCTCTTTGAGAGAGGTACAGGACCGCATCTCAGAGGGGGACAGGACCGCATGTCAGAGGGGGAAAGGATTGCTCTGTAAAGCGGAACAAAAGTTTGTGTGACCGGGAAAATCCCTCTCAGCAATGAGGTCCCCCTCCAAAAAGAAAGATTTTGTCCCCCTCTCACAACCTCTCCCAGCCACTGGCCGAGTTGTATAGAAGAAGCCTGCTCGAGGTCAGAGAGAACAGCACCTTTCTTTCTTGATATCGAGCAGGTATGTGCAATGCTGTTCTTGTTCTTAGCAGTATTGATGGGAGCGCTTGACATAGCGTAGCCCTAACATTAAAAGCACCTTTCTTTCTTGATATCGAGAAGCGTTGAAAGTGTCAGAGTTTACAGTCGTTTCCCCTTTATATATCTTCCGAGTTACACACACACACACACACATATCTACATACACCTACCACACCTACGCACACCTATACACACATACACACACAAATACGTCCTTTTTTTCCTTTTCCATGAGTGACCAAGACACTGGAGACACCGGGTCGTCCGCACCTTTGCGAGAAGAGACAGTCCACCCTTCGCCTCCTCTCGATGGTATCTGCCATGACACTTCGACCCAGGCGTCTCAGCCCCCTCAGACAACCACATATTAAATGTCACGTGGCTGCTTCTTACATGAGAAGGAAGAAATGAGTTGTTCTCCATTATTTGACTTCCTAAAAGTAACCCTGCAATCAAAGCAGTGATGAAGGTAAATTATACTGTAACAGCAAAGGCAAGTGGAGCTGATTGACTATGATGTATCTAGCGGAGCCGAAGATATGAAGGCTCAAGCCTATTATCCGAGGGCCAGGACCATATATGTGTTATCTTCTTTTATTGTATAAAATGCGAAAATCCAGAAAACTAAACGAAAGTGAAAAGAGAAAAAATGAAATAAGTTCTGCTCAGGCACCATATCTGTCCCTTATCTTCGTGGTGTGAGCCAGGTGCCAGGAGACAAAAAAGGGTGGGAAAACAAAAAATCCAAGGGCGGGACATATATGGTCCTGACCATATATGTGGATCCAGAGCAGAAGGTATGAGAGAAACCAACTACGTCAAATTGGTCGCGGTTGCTCGCGTCAGGCGGTAGTAATTGTTGACAATCACGTCGTTGACATGGGCGCCCTTCTTGATGGCCCCTGTAGGGCCGATCGCGCGGGCTTTGGGTCGAGTCTTGTTCGGCGGGAGGCCGAGTAGGTCGGCGATCGCGGCGATGTGGCTGCTGATCGTTTGACTGGTGACAGTTGTCTTGGGGAAGCGGACGTCGCAAATGAGAGGTCGATGGGGGACCAATTCGTCCTTGTGATGTGGGACCATTATCTTGTGGTCCTCGATGGTGGCGTACTTGATGGTCGGCTGGTAGTCGCATCCTTCGTCCTCAGGGCGGCGCCGCTTATGCGCCATGCTGTTAAAGACTAGTGAGGATTCTTGGCCAGAATGTCGAGGGCGTTTCCTGGAGCTGGAAGCACGTGGTGTCGCGGTATCGCAAGGGGGGCTGCGACTGACATCATCTTGACCGTTGGGTACCATACTGCTGAGGGCCAGTGGGGTGTTACGATCGTTGCTGAGATCTGCTCCTGGTGTGGTGATGTTAACGGGAATCGTTCTCTCACTCATGATTTTGTTCGAATTAAGAACATGCGGGTTAAGGGGTACTTAGCTAGTAATAAAAACGAATGATGGAGCAATTTGGCTCCTCCTGCTTTTTCAGATTTAATTTACCGATTTTTGACTTTTGTTCTTCACATTGAACTGGAAGTCCACGGCATTACTCAGGTATACCATCGCCTTCCAGACGTGGATGCGCCTACGCGCATCTCCGTCAACAACAAGTCAGGATTCCGTTCAGATCCTTTTCCTTTCGCCACGTTCTGCACCGCCAAGAGATGCATACCAACCATCCAGAGCACACCCTGTCCACGAGTTCGCAAGACCTCCGCTGTTGCAGCCCAACACCCGACCACAAGCCGACATATCGTCTAACGGTGTAACAGTTCAGAACGGATCGATTTGCGGATCAAATTCCTATCGGCAGCAACAATATACGGGGTCTACTTCACTGTCAGCACTCCTCTTCTCGCCATCACCACGATCAGCCCTACAATATGCGGACTCCTTGGAACTCTCCCAGTTGTTCCTCAGAGAACTCAGTCCTTTATGCTCTCGGTGCCATTTGGCTAATATAGATCCCCACTTTTATTACCCTTTGGTCCCCTTTTCGTATCATTATCTGTAGAATTCAGAACATCCGCTCACTTTGCACTACCTTCGCGCTTCTCCCTCGCTCTATTTGGAATCACGAGATCTTTCTGGTTCTATTTTGGTAAGCGCCCTGAACCCTTATTTCAGTGCGCAAGTGCCTTGTTTCATTGTTAATAGTAATAGTTCTTCTTATTCATTAATGGATCTTCCACCTTTTATTCTGTAGACTTACTCGTTCACCCGTCGTTTCCTTACCTTACTTCTCGGGCCTTTTCCTTGCGTACCTTTCTGGATTCCAAGTCCACCTGATCCACACCAGGTATGGACTTAGATCCATCTTTTCAACGGTTATGCGCTTGTAGTTTGCAGTATCATAGTGGTTAGTTCTTGTTAGATAACAGATAGTATTCTTCGTTATAGACCCACATCACGACGCTGGCGAATCTTCTCCAGGACGAGAGGGAGGAGATTCCAAGGTGGGCAAAGGTAAACGTTGCCTAGGGGCTGCCATCGGTGTCGGAGAGCACCGTGACCTATTGCGCCTGATGATGGTTTCCAGGTCATGTACTGTTGTAGATGGTGGTTTTCGGGAGATGCGAAGAGATAGACGGTATGGGGACCCCATTTTTGGTCCATGTGGTCGAAAAAGGATGGACTGATTGACCACTCGAGTTGGCCCGTCAGTTGACGGGAGGGGGCATCTGCTGGGTTGAAAGCAGATGGGACGTACGTTGTTCGAATCCTGGTTCCGGTCTTGAGGCACCAGTTCCATATTGATGTCGCCAGCTTCATCAGCTCCGGCGACCTCGTTCCGCCAAAGTGGTTGATGGAGGCGATTGTCGTGATGTTGTTCGATATGATGTTGACTGTGCGACCCTTGACCTGTGGTCTCTGAAGGGCGTAGAAGACCGTCAACAATTCCTTGTAGTTGATGTGTCAGGGGTAGTGAGTTGCCGGCCAGGTGCCACTGTATGATCGGTTGTTGATTACTACTCCCCACCCGGACGTGGAAGCGTCCGTGTAGATGTCGATCTGAGGATTGGCCGCTATCCATGAGAGACCGTTCCATTGTTGAAGGTGTGTGCGCCACCAAAGCAGTTCCTCGGTCGCTGTCGTCGGCAGAGTAATGAAGCCCTCCCATGGTATTCCCGATTTCAGTGCATTGATCTTGACCGCTTGTAGGTGCTGCACCTTGAGTCGAGCCGGAAAAACTGCTGCTGTCATGGCGATCGCCTTGCCGATGAATGGTGATAGCTGTCGTGCTGTGCATGCCGTCTTGTTGGTTAACTTGGATGCCTCGCGTCTCATGTCCCGGATCTTGGTTTCTGGGATCTGTAATGTCATCGCCGTTGTGTTGATCTCGTAGCCCAGATGTTGTAGTGTCTGGGATGGCGTCAGGCTCGACTTGGACTCCTTTGTCAGAAAACCGAGGCTGGCTAGCTTGTCCGTCACCATCTTGGTGTGTATCTGTGATAGCTCCTTGGTTGCTGCTGCAATAATCAAATCGTCCAAGTAGGCCGATATCCTGATCCCGCGTGATCGCGCCCACCGTAGTAGCGGCTTCAGAATCTTGGTAAAGATGAGCGGAGCCAGAGATAGACCGAACGGGAGCACTTTGAACTGGTACAGTTTGCCTCGCCATTGAAATTGTAGGTAACGCCGGGAAGAAGGGTGAATGGGCACGTGTAGAAATGCATCTCTTAAATCGATATTTGTAAGAAAATCGTTCCTTTTTATTAGGTGAACTACCTGAGAGATAGTCTCCATTTTGAAAGGTCGGATCGGCAGATACTGATTCAAGCGACGCAGGTTCAACACCGGGCGTAGTTCTTCTGTCTTCTTCGGAATCACGAACAACTGGCTTGAAAAACCGGGTCCAGTGCTGGGCTCGATCGCATTCTTGCTCAGCAAATCGGACACTTCTTTGTCGATGCTCGCCATTGCTTCCTCCGACATTGGGTGTGGCGGGGGATGCGAGGTCGATGTTGGTGGTGGCGACTCGAAGGGGATCCTGTAGCCGTCCTTGATAATGTCGAGGATGGGGGACTCTTGGGTAATGCTCTTCCAGGCTCCTAAGAATCCTTTGAGCCGCCCTCCGACCTTGGGGATCTGTCGTTCCTGCGGGAGGTGCTTCGTCCGCGCTGTTGGCTGTTCCACCTTTGGTTTCCGGGGTCCCTCTGAAAAGAAGAGGAGGAACGGTTGCTGTTATTGAAATCCCGACCTGAGCGGCGGTCCTGGTTGTTGTTACAATTTTTGTCAGAATTATCGCGGCCATTGCCGTGACTATTGTTGTTGTTGTCATTATTGTTGTCGCCTTTGTCTCGGCGATTGTCGGTTCCTGGCTTGCTCTTAAAGTATGACTGTAGGGTGCGGATAGACTTGGTGTGGTCGTAGAAGGACTGTGGGTCGAACATGTTGAGAGCGTCGTCCTCGAAGTGTGCTCCTGCGGCTTCGCGAACGTTAGCCATGCGGGTCTCGTGCATCTTAACAGCCATTCCGCCCAGGTGTTGGCGCATAAGGACTGCAAAACTGACGGAAAGGTCCAGAATCTGGTCTGGCTTGAGATGTTCAGGGTCGATCTCCTGAAGCTGTCGGAATTGGTGATAGAAGTAATCCACGGGGCGTGTGAGCTCGGCGCATCGCTCCTGAAACTCGCGGGTCTGTGAATCATGCTTCCTATTGAAGTTGAGGTTGTTGGAGACGACGTATGGGACCTTGGGTGCTTTATATTGGTCCATGTGAACGTTCTTGGGAAAGCCTCGAATGACTTCCTTGAGTTCGGTGTCGCTCTTTGTTGGTTTGGTGAAAAACTCGATAGGCGTTGCTGGTTTGATGCTGGGGCATCCAATGACATCCACGTCTGAGGGGCGATAGTGTTGAAGTGGAGCTTGAGTTGTGATCGCGGGGTCGGAGCCCTGGCGAAGGCGATCTGCCATAAAGCGTTCCATGCGGTCCAGCCTTTGGCTGAGGAAGAGGATATCTGCATCCTTGGGATCGAGTGGGTAGTCGAGTGGGGGTGAGGAAGAGGAAGAGGAGGACGATGAGGGAGAGGGTTATTCCATGGGGACCTGTTGAGAAGGGTGAACTCTGATGATGCGGGCAATGTCCCTGGCGAAACAAAAGAAGATAAGGGACAGATATGGTGCCTGAGCAGAACTTATTTCATTTTTTCTCTTTTCACTTTCGTTTAGTTTTCTGGATTTCGCATTTTATACAATAAAAGAAGATAACAAATATATGGTCCTGGCCCGACGGATAACAACTGATTGTTCCTGGGTATACCCTTCTTTATCAACGCGTCTCTCAACTCGCGCGTTCCTCAGTGCCTTTGTACGGACGGATTCAAAAAGGATGCAAAAAGGATGGAATCCTACGTAGTGGCGAGTGACGTCTACTTCCGACATAACCGTGCCATACGGCTCGGCACATGGCTCGCTTTTACGTTGATCTCTCATTGCAGAGAGTCTTCAGTAGGCGATAGGGTCAAGGAAGGCTAGGGTATAAACTGGTTAGGCGGGTTGATGAAATTGAAGGAGATGCGAAGAAACGTGCAGGCGACAACGTTGGATGTATAATAGCGTATTAGCCTAAATTCAATTTGAAGATCATGAAGCTCCTGCCGACTTTGAGAACTCCTAAACACACATCGCCGTGGGGTGCTCTTCCGGCAATTTGAGATCGACACTGCCGCCCCCGTATATTGTTTGATTTCATTAAGCAGACGTTTGCATACACAAAGATTAAACTGCATGGCCATATGAATGAAATGAATAAGCAATTCTACACAAAAAAAAATAAGAATGCAAAAATGTCAGTAGACAACTCTAATATACAAAACGCAGGCCTCTAGCACCGTTTAATTTGCTTTGAAAATCATCTTCCCAATGGCTTAAGAACTGCCAGTCCCAACCCTTCTGGCTCTGACTGTAGTTCATAGAAGATTCATAATGAACAAGCCTCAGACCAGGTCGTCTGTCCTGAAGGCTCTGATTAACCTCAAAGATGAAGATAAACCACCAATCGACACAGTTGCGCTTATGGTAAAACATGGTCAACTCCTGACTTGGCAAATGGTGCACAAACCAATCCACGCTTTAGGTTGCTGTCAATTCTGGACTCTGGAATGTCGAGGTTCTTCTTACGAGTATCGAGGACGTCGGTCCGGGGGTTTTTTCGCGCTTCATCGCCATGTCTGCCTTATCTTCCGCTTGGGGTTGGTCCATATATAACGTCATGTTGTCCTTCCTCTTGAATCTGGCCATCTCCATCTTTAACTTTACATGGGCGATTTCTTGAAGGCCGTTTGAGTAAGTGTCTCGGGTGAATCGAAAACGAGAACCAAGGAGATCCACCGTTGTCTTCCTGTGGTGAGTGACGCGAGAATGGACTAGTAAAGTATGTCTGAGCAATAGCCCTTCTTGCGGTTAAAGGGAAACCATTCTGTGTGTCCCATGGTTGCTGTCCTGGTCTCATGTAATACCAGGTTAGTGATGATACAAATTTAATTAGTTACCGCCCCATCCACTTTTTTCCACTCGTTCATTGTTTCCCATGAGCCAATTGCCTCCGTTGTGTCAGCCTTGTGAATGATCAAAGAGCATGATAACTGTTAAAAAGCACAATATCTTTATGGGTCTGTAATACTATCAACAAGTTTCCTACTAATGGAACATGACAGTCTCGCCTCTATGTCTTATTTACATCTACCATCGCAATCATGCGCACAAATAACCCGCCGCCTTTTAAATAGGTCTTATTGCTACATTTAGGAGCAACAAAAACCATAACACCTGCCATTTCGTTGAACCATTTTTTGTGTTTTTTTTTTTTTTTTTTTTTTTTTTAAGTCGAGTGTTGGTGATCCGTCAAATGAAAGACACAAGCGACGTTAGAGTCCCTGCTATTAATTTTAGAGCGAAGAGAAAAAAAGTCAATATTCTCTCCTGAAGTTGATTAACTGAAAAACTCTTAATAGTTAGATTTCTTTAAACTTACAGTAACTTTGGTAGGAACCGTTGTCGGAACCAATGTAGCAATCGCTGTCGGAACCTATGCAGCAACCACCGGGCCGCTGCCATTATGTTACGCACACAGCGACAGAGGTAATGGCAGTGCCAACGAGAGTGCGAGTCTCCTTGCAGATTGGGCCACCGAATTGAGCGGCGCACGCGGGTCCAAGGTTTACGGGATATTGACCCGGCACGCATTGGTATCCGGCTTGCGGGATGACCGAGACACCGGAGTATTTGCACCCTGTAGGGAAAGTGAAGCCGCAGACAGACCCAGTGACCGTGCACTTGCATGGGTCCTCGCACATGGCGTTACCGACATCAGTCTCCGTGCATTGACCGGGGTTGCACTTGTTAGGTGTAGTTCCAGCTTTGGGTAAATCACCCTTAGTGCACGTGTAGATCGTGTCCGCGTCGATGGCCTTCTTGTCGAAGTCTTTGCAGTCATCAGGGAAGGTAAAGCCGCAGACATCCTTCGTGTCCTTGCACTTGCATGGGTCCTCGCACTTGACTGGGGGAGGACCTCCACACTTCACTGAGTTGACCTCGATGACGGTGGGGCATGCACCAATAGCGGAGCAATGATACCACGTCTTGGGGTCAAAGTCGCACCCATAGAGGCTGGATCCGCAGAAATCTCCCACGGCGACGCAGAGGTCCCTCCAGGGGTGCTTGTTCTTGTGGTTGTGTTGTTGTTCTTTGTCGTGGTGGCAGTTTTTGTTGTGATGGTGATGCCTGTGCTTGTGCCCGGCATCATGGTTAGAGGCCTCGAAGTCTGTATCAGCAGCGTTATCCCTCTTGGCCGGTTCAATGGTATCAGAGCCCTCTGACTCAGTCTCCTCGGAGTCAGTCTCCTCGGAGTCGTCAGTCGTCTCGGTGGGACCAGTGACGTCCTGGTTGGCCATAGGTTCATCAGCAGTCCAACCCGCCTCGATGTAGACTTGAGGAATGGAGTCGGTTCCACCGCTGTTCTTGGCACTAAAAGCGCTCGAACTGGCATCAACAATGTTGGAATCGACGGCTTCGACAGCAACGGCAATGGCACCGCATACTTTGAGGGGGCACTTGAGTGTGTCGATAATGACGCCATTACGTACCAGATGCACCTCCTTGCCTGTACGGATGTGTAGTTACGAAAGGCGAAATATAACATGGCCATGGTTAAAGAACAGTCATCAGGAAACGGGTTCAATAAAAAAATGAAATCCAGTACCCAGGAGACAAGGCCTGTGTTTTTCTTGGTCCACGCGAACGCTATTCGCACTTACCGATTAGGCGGTGATGGTGGTGGTGATCATTGTTGAGCGCATTGAACGTCTGCTGGCCAATGGGATCGGCTGCATCCCCCGCCCTTTGCCCTAGAACGGAGGGCGTCGAGGCGAAATAGGCAATGCCTGCAAAAGCCACAAAAGTGGCTTTGCGCTGCGAAAAGATCTTCATCTAGTGTGGTTGGGGAGGAAAGGAGTGATGGGTAAAATGGTTGAGCTGGCCGAACACTTGGGGGAGGATATGAAGGTAAAGATATGTGTCAGAGAGATGTCTGTGGGGAGATAATGGGCTAGGATGGTCTGACAAAGAAATAAAAAATAGAAGGAAGGCCAACAACGAGTTAATATATATATTCAAAAAAACTTGGGCAACCTGGAGACAAGCGATTGATTAGATAGTTCAATGACTTAAGAGAGCGCCTAGTGTTTACAAGGAGAAAGAGATAAAGAGGGGAGGGAGGAAAGACTCTGGTCAAGGACACCATTGCGCTTATCATGAAAACAGTTTACTCTCCTTTTCCGACGACGGAAGGATTATTCTGACTAGAACTAATGGGTCATTTTCCATCTACAGAATCTTGGTGGCCCTGAAGTGGCGTTTCTCACTCCTTTTTTTTTCTTATTGTGACATTGATGGGGTATGTCGCTAAACACTCAGACTCCTAAAACGAGGATGGGATTTTTGAATTTGGCGGGCACACCAAATTCTTTCGATTCTCGAGCAAGCAGTCGAAGATTAAAATGGGCAAATGGAGAAAGGTCAAACGCTATATTGCGAAAAAATGCCCAGACGCCTACGATGGTCTATGGTGCTTCCCCCTCCTTTTCTCTTTTCCTCTCCTTTTCCTTCTCTCCCTTTCCCTCTCTCCCTTTTCTCCTATTTTCTAGTCTCGCTCTCAAAATGAGCGAGCATAGAACAGTAACTACATCTCTTCTTTCTTTTCACACCGAATCATGTCCACCCAGACACAAAGAGCAGAGATAGAAGGTGACTATCTCCCTTCTCCCTCTCTCCCTTTCCCTCTCTCCCTTTCCCTCTCTCCCTTTTCTCCTATTTTCTAGTCTCGCTCTCAAAAATGAGCGAGCAACCACATCTCTTCATTCTTTTCACACCGGATCATGTCCACCCAGACACAAAGAGCAGAGATAGAAGGTGACTATAGCTAATAAGTCGAAATAAAAAAAGGGAGGATGACAGATCAAAGCATAACTACTTCACCATCACCTAGCACATCACAAACGAGAAATTCCGTTCCCTCCCATTTCACTCATGGTCCGAATCCGCAGTGGTGACTTGGAAGTCTGTCCTCGTTCTCATAAATGAAGAGGAAAGATGAGAAAGAATGGTCTGTATGATCTTTTCGAACCATTGCTCGTCTATTGAACTGCAAGCCCGGCCATATGCAAGTACGGACGACCACTACGTTGACCGACTTGGCTATCCCTCTACTCCAAACTACTTGTTATTGTTGCTTTTCTTTCCACCGAGTTTGTATGTCACATATCTTGTGTTTCCCTAAGTTTGCACTGTTCCCTTAGTTGACATTCATTGCCCCTGTTTGTTATGTGCCTCCCTAATTTGCACTGTTTCCTTTGTTGCCCTTGTTGTTTTGTGCCTCCCTATTTTGCTACGTGCCTCCCTGATTTTGCACTGTCGCTTGGGTTGACATTGCTCTGTGCCTCGTAATTCTGAATTCGCGTAATTCTTGCACTCTCCTCTATGGATTTTGTTTGTGCCTCCTTGACTTTGCACAGTCCCCTGAATTGACAAGGGTTTTCTACAGATAGAATCCTCTGCCCTTCAGGTTTTCCCACACCCTTTTCAGTAAGTTACCGTAGACTGCCCCCTTTGGAAATAAAGGGATACAACTAGGACTACTCGACATTCTCTCTAGGCAGTTGAGCCACAAGGCGAGCCATGAGATCGATTTGGCGATGACATATATGGCGATCGAGACTTTTTCTACGGCCTAAAAGGAATGAGGATGGCGCTGCACTGGAAGGAGATATACTAGAGGAATCCAGGGATTGCTGTGATGAGGATGAAGCATAGGCAAGGAATGTCGGGGTTAAGTCATATGGACGCTTTTTGAAACTATTTTACATGCTGTCTCACGATGGATGCCGTCCGTGTAAAAGGAACCGCCGACTTAAACAGCCTCTACCAAATAGAGTACCAGTACATACAATCTTCGGTTAATACCTCTTGTGCTGCTGCAGCGGTGGTACGACAGAGTATAAGCACCATCATTCGAAAATGGTGGAGAAGGCAATCCCATCTTGTCTCCTCCTCCCTTCCTTTGCCCTCACGAGAAACATACAGTCGTGTGATTACTCAAGTTAGGCGTAGTCTTTCAGAGACGGAAACCCTCATCTTCTAGTTTTAGGATGGCCAGGAAACCTCAAGTACCTAGACGAGTCAGAGGGCGTCGAGGCACCAATCAGTCTACTTTTACAAACAAGAACCTGATGAAAAAGGAAGTACTGGCACTCCCGCCTTTGTTACCGCCAAGGCAGAGTTCAAAACAAGTTGTGTTTTAATGTTAGCACACTAACGGATGAGTGGAGGGCAATAAGCATGCCTTCTTTGTGGTGCGCTGGAGTGTTGGTGGCTTGAGGACCCCTTAAGCCGAGCCTAGTTGTATTTAATAAATTCAGTGGCTGGGAGAGGTTGTGAGTAGGGGGACAAAATCTTTCTTTTTGGAGGGGGACCTCATTGCTGAGAGGGATTTTCCCGGTCACACAAACTTTTGTTCCGCTTTACAGAGCAATCCTTCCCCCTCTGACATGCTGTCCTGTCCCCCTCTGGAGATGCGGTCCTGTACCTCTCGTCAAAGAGGTCCAAACCCTCTCCCAAGAGTGGGACATCCCACTCGAGATGTGGGCCATTCTCCCTTTCACAGAGAAATAAAGCCCGAATTACCTTTTCCTTCTTTCTTTCTTTCTTTCTTTCTTTCTTTCTTTCTATCCCTCTCCCATCCCTTCCCTTTCTCCCTTTCCAAACATCATCCTTTCCCATTGCGTGCTTATTTTGCTCCCATCCACTGTTTTTCTTCGTCTTCTTTTCAAAGTCCTTGTTCCCTCTTCCTCCCGGCAATGGCAATTTTCGATAACAGGTTGGACGATGCCTACAACGATGCCTATGACGAGCCAAACGACAGTGGATCAGGACTTCGAGCCTGAAAAAATGGTGCACTACAACAGCCGCGGATTCGATGGTCATGGAGACATGGAATCACCTTTTCTGGTCGGCGACGATGAACTTGGGCCCAGTACTCCCGTAGGTGTCCCCTTTGTCGATTGCATGTCATTTAAGTTTTGTATCGTAACACTTCATGCTAATGTATATGTCTATCCTGGTAATTTTTATTTGCAGTCTGAAAGATCGAATGGAAAGCGATCGACAGCAACGCGGCCTTCGTTTGACGCAACAGAGTCGACTACCACCAGGGCAGAATTTGTCCGTCCAACAGTGCCAGAGTACAATCCCAACCGGCTCCCTGGTACCCCCACTCGCACTCCTATCCAAGCTTCGGTTTCAGCGAGGACACCCCCAGCTATAATAAGCCATCTTCGCCGGAATATTGATAACCTAATCGAGGGTTCCCCTAGCAAGCTCAGTCGATCGAAGTCGCAAACCGATCTCGCGGACTATGCTTTTGCCACCTCTTCTGCTGCTCTTTCTACCAACCAGTCCACCTATGGTCCCGCCTCTGCTTACCAGCCCGCGTATGGTCCTGCTCCGTCTGCCAACCACTCCTCCTATATGCCTGTTCATTCTGCCCACCACACCTCCTATGGTTCCGCCTCTTCTGCTTACCAGCACGCCTATGTGCAGTCCTCGCCCGCCCGGTCAGTCTACCAGCCCTCCTCAGAGCGCGCCTTTTCAGCCTCCTCCTCCTCTTCCTACAGTCCTATAGTCGACGCGCCTTACCAGACGACCCCCGGACAAAACATGCACCACATATCTTCAGTCGATTCTTATGGATATCCACTTCCAAGCCATTCAGCCCGAGATCACATTTCGGCCACCACCCACGCGTCTCGCATAGTCCTAACGCCGTCCGTTTCGCACATCCCGCCGCACCTTTTCATCACGGACTCCAACATTCAACTCCATTACGCCCACCAACGGCTTCCGCCACCTTGTCAGATATGGTCAGCCATAGCTCAGTCTCTGTTCCGTCGGCGCAGGACTGTGCGCTGTCTGCCTCAGACTTATCTAGCCCCGCTTTAGTAGTGAACGGGATGAACGACAAGATCAACGACTACTTGGCGACGAGCTCGTCAACGGGACCGGACTTGACCATCGACCAGATCGAAAATTGCCTGAAAATAATGCAGCGCCACGAGACCAAGGACGAGATCAAGGCCAGCCAGAAGTTTCGTCGGCTATATATTACCACTCCCTTAGGCAGGCTTCCTTCCGCTGCGGTGTGTAAAAGTCTGGCCCCGACCGCGCTCCAAGCTTTGAGGTTGGTTCCCATCCGAAAAATCCTTTTTGACCCATCTGGATCTACCGACAGCGACTCCGAGAGGATTCCCACCAACGCCGACATCGAATGTACCGACCCCAATCCATTGAGCATCGAAGACACAAGACCCATCGACAACGACGCTGAAAAAACCCTTCGCTCGAACTCTTCAGCATTATTCTGCTTTGAGAAGGGACCGGACAAATATTATTGCAAAATCTTGAAAGAGGTCGATGGCGCAACCACAGTTTGCAACAACGGGCAAAGTACTGCCAGTGGGCGTCGAAAGCATCTGATGCGCAAACATCCTGCCATCTTAGCCGACATTGAATATTTCCAGGAACGACAACGGCGGGCTTCGCTTATTCTCGAGAATCTGAAACAGGACGCCTTACCACCGACACCATCAAAGTCAAAGAAGTCCAAAACTGCACACATCCTTAACACCAACACCGGCACTGCGTTTGCATGGAGCGATGCACAACAGCAGAGCGCCGAACACCAATTGATGAGACTCATCGCGATGGACGGCTTGCCTTTCCATATCACGACATCGGCAAACTTGAAGGAGTTCTGCAGAATTCTGAATCCGCAGTTCCGACTACCCGCCCACGACACTCTACAGAACCGCCTTCGCCTCAAGGTCCTCGAAAAAAAACGCCAAACCGTTAATTACCTGCTCGCTAATATCGACGGGGGGTCCATCACGACGGACGCCTGGACATGTTCGACCAATAAGAAAAAGTACCTCGGCGTTACTTTCCACTACATGACGCGAGAATACAGGATGTCGTCCGTGGTTATCGGCATGGAGCACCTCATGGAAGCCAGGATAAGCGCCCCAGTTCTCACAAGTGTCATTAGTGAGTACTCTTTATATTCATTAACGAATATGCGCCTTTAAAGCTCAAACTTTTACTAACAGCTGCCGTTGATATATTAACATGTTAGACCGAGTCGTGGATGAGTGGTCTCTTACGAGCAAGGTTGTGGGAATGACCAGTGACCAGGGAGCGAACATCAAGAAGAGTCTCCAAGAATGCGAGGAGAATACTGGGGCGTATTGGGTCGCCTGCACCGCTCACAAGATGCAGCTCTGCATTAACAAGGCTTGGGGTGAGACAAAACCTTTGGTGGGCGTTACCAACAAGTGTGTCGCCATTGTCTCGTTCTTCAACAACAATTCGGTTGCCAGGAAAGTACTCAACGGCAAATGGGGCACATACCTCATCGCCGCCCGCGGGGTCGATGGCGTTCCTTTGCTCGCTCAAGCACCCACCCTAGACGCCGTGTCGTCCACTCCTGCCGATGGTGCTCCTGCACTCGCCCAGCTGCCTCCCGCTAATGTTGGGCCGTGTGCCAATCTTCCTCAGGCCCCTCCAACTGACGGCGCTCCTGCTCAGGCCCAGCCGCCTTCTGATGATGTCGAGCCGATCGCCAATCCTCAACCTTCTGTGCCCTCCTTCCGGTCTCTCAGATACAAGCAGGAAGAGGTTACGTTCGTCTCGGCCAATGTAACCCGTTGTAACTCAAAGCTGGCGATGATATCGAGGTTCCTGGACATCAGCCCCGTGTTAAGAACGACTTTCGAGGCGCTGTTCCAACTGGATAAAATCTCTGCGGAGGAGCGGGCCAAGTTCAAGGCAATCAAGGAGTTGCTACCTACGGACGACGAACTGGAATTGATGAAAGAGATTGACCAACTCTTGACCCCTGCGGCGGACTTCACACACTGGATCGGAGGCTCAGGATACTCGACCATCTCGCAGGCTTGCATCAAAGCTCATGGCGTCCTTTCAAACCCGGCACAGTTCAAGACAGGGACGGCGATTTTGCTGTACGAGAAGCTCAAAACCCACATTGAGTATACTTGGCCTCTGGATGATATTCCCGACGGTATGCTGCTTGCCATGTACCTCAATCCTGCTTGTGCTACGTCAACAATCTGGGATCTTGACAACCCCCGTCAAGTTGCCGAACGAGACGCCCAGATAGCTGCAGAAGAAGCTGCTGCCTCCCTCGCCGACCCCGCATTAGGCCTTGCCCAAGATTCCCGTCCAGATATTGCTCGATTACCCTTCAAGCTATCACTGGAGTACCGTCTGCGCATTCCAGTGGAGGGTGCATTCACCCTTCCAGTCGATTTTCCTCTCCAACTTCCACAAACGGATGCCAAGACTCCGCCGACGAACAGACTGAGGGCAGAAACTCTTGCCTACAGGGAGCTTATTCGATATTTTGCCAACAAGGAAATAGAAGGAAGGAACAACCATGGAACCAGCAAGCGTAGAGGCCAAGCCGACGATTTTGCTGTCATTCAGGACTGGGCTGTGAGCGCTCTATGTGGCCTGATCTCGTACAGACCGATCCTCAATCCCACAAACGCCGACTCTAACAAGAAATATTTCAAGGACCCGCTAGCGTTTTGGCAAACCAAGGAAGGGCTGCACAACTTTATCGGACTATGTGCCATGGCCCGAATGTTCCTGAGCATCCAAGCGACTTCCTCAGAATCGGAACGACTCTTCAGCAAAGCGGGAGTAGTATATTCAGCACGTCGATCGCGGCTTTCAGATGACAGCTTTCGCAACATCATTTTTTTCCATTATTTGGAGAAAACCATTTGTCAAAGCTTCTCAGTCTAAATAAAAAGTTTATTATGAACACTTTAACAGGTGCGGAAAGAGAAGGGGACGGGGGAGGGGGTAGAAAGAATGAAAGAAAGGAAGGAAGACAGAAAGAAAGAAAGTGATGAGTAGTTGAAGAAAGGGAGCAAAGGAAGCTTTTTAAAATTGAGGTACAGACGTTATTTCTTTGTAAAGGGAGAATGGCCCACATCTCGAGTGGGATGTCCCACTCTTGGGAGAGGGTTTGGACCTCTTTGAGAGAGGTACAGGACCGCATCTCAGAGGGGGACAGGACCGCATGTCAGAGGGGGAAAGGATTGCTCTGTAAAGCGGAACAAAAGTTTGTGTGACCGGGAAAATCCCTCTCAGCAATGAGGTCCCCCTCCAAAAAGAAAGATTTTGTCCCCCTCTCACAACCTCTCCCAGCCACTGGCCGAGTTGTATAGAAGAAGCCTGCTCGAGGTCAGAGAGAACAGCACCTTTCTTTCTTGATATCGAGCAGGTATGTGCAATGCTGTTCTTGTTCTTAGCAGTATTGATGGGAGCGCTTGACATAGCGTAGCCCTAACATTAAAAGCACCTTTCTTTCTTGATATCGAGAAGCGTTGAAAGTGTCAGAGTTTACAGTCGTTTCCCCTTTATATATCTTCCGAGTTACACACACACACACACACATATCTACATACACCTACCACACCTACGCACACCTATACACACATACACACACAAATACGTCCTTTTTTTCCTTTTCCATGAGTGACCAAGACACTGGAGACACCGGGTCGTCCGCACCTTTGCGAGAAGAGACAGTCCACCCTTCGCCTCCTCTCGATGGTATCTGCCATGACACTTCGACCCAGGCGTCTCAGCCCCCTCAGACAACCACATATTAAATGTCACGTGGCTGCTTCTTACATGAGAAGGAAGAAATGAGTTGTTCTCCATTATTTGACTTCCTAAAAGTAACCCTGCAATCAAAGCAGTGATGAAGGTAAATTATACTGTAACAGCAAAGGCAAGTGGAGCTGATTGACTATGATGTATCTAGCGGAGCCGAAGATATGAAGGCTCAAGCCTATTATCCGAGGGCCAGGACCATATATGTGTTATCTTCTTTTATTGTATAAAATGCGAAAATCCAGAAAACTAAACGAAAGTGAAAAGAGAAAAAATGAAATAAGTTCTGCTCAGGCACCATATCTGTCCCTTATCTTCGTGGTGTGAGCCAGGTGCCAGGAGACAAAAAAGGGTGGGAAAACAAAAAATCCAAGGGCGGGACATATATGGTCCTGACCATATATGTGGATCCAGAGCAGAAGGTATGAGAGAAACCAACTACGTCAAATTGGTCGCGGTTGCTCGCGTCAGGCGGTAGTAATTGTTGACAATCACGTCGTTGACATGGGCGCCCTTCTTGATGGCCCCTGTAGGGCCGATCGCGCGGGCTTTGGGTCGAGTCTTGTTCGGCGGGAGGCCGAGTAGGTCGGCGATCGCGGCGATGTGGCTGCTGATCGTTTGACTGGTGACAGTTGTCTTGGGGAAGCGGACGTCGCAAATGAGAGGTCGATGGGGGACCAATTCGTCCTTGTGATGTGGGACCATTATCTTGTGGTCCTCGATGGTGG
Source organism: Linnemannia hyalina (assembly GCA_019671135.1). Classification (NCBI taxonomy): domain Eukaryota; kingdom Fungi; phylum Mortierellomycota; class Mortierellomycetes; order Mortierellales; family Mortierellaceae; genus Linnemannia; species Linnemannia hyalina. The sequence goes on from JAHRHY010000010.1 coordinate 2,116,308, forward strand.
CGTACTTGATGGTCGGCTGGTAGTCGCATCCTTCGTCCTCAGGGCGGCGCCGCTTATGCGCCATGCTGTTAAAGACTAGTGAGGATTCTTGGCCAGAATGTCGAGGGCGTTTCCTGGAGCTGGAAGCACGTGGTGTCGCGGTATCGCAAGGGGGGCTGCGACTGACATCATCTTGACCGTTGGGTACCATACTGCTGAGGGCCAGTGGGGTGTTACGATCGTTGCTGAGATCTGCTCCTGGTGTGGTGATGTTAACGGGAATCGTTCTCTCACTCATGATTTTGTTCGAATTAAGAACATGCGGGTTAAGGGGTACTTAGCTAGTAATAAAAACGAATGATGGAGCAATTTGGCTCCTCCTGCTTTTTCAGATTTAATTTACCGATTTTTGACTTTTGTTCTTCACATTGAACTGGAAGTCCACGGCATTACTCAGGTATACCATCGCCTTCCAGACGTGGATGCGCCTACGCGCATCTCCGTCAACAACAAGTCAGGATTCCGTTCAGATCCTTTTCCTTTCGCCACGTTCTGCACCGCCAAGAGATGCATACCAACCATCCAGAGCACACCCTGTCCACGAGTTCGCAAGACCTCCGCTGTTGCAGCCCAACACCCGACCACAAGCCGACATATCGTCTAACGGTGTAACAGTTCAGAACGGATCGATTTGCGGATCAAATTCCTATCGGCAGCAACAATATACGGGGTCTACTTCACTGTCAGCACTCCTCTTCTCGCCATCACCACGATCAGCCCTACAATATGCGGACTCCTTGGAACTCTCCCAGTTGTTCCTCAGAGAACTCAGTCCTTTATGCTCTCGGTGCCATTTGGCTAATATAGATCCCCACTTTTATTACCCTTTGGTCCCCTTTTCGTATCATTATCTGTAGAATTCAGAACATCCGCTCACTTTGCACTACCTTCGCGCTTCTCCCTCGCTCTATTTGGAATCACGAGATCTTTCTGGTTCTATTTTGGTAAGCGCCCTGAACCCTTATTTCAGTGCGCAAGTGCCTTGTTTCATTGTTAATAGTAATAGTTCTTCTTATTCATTAATGGATCTTCCACCTTTTATTCTGTAGACTTACTCGTTCACCCGTCGTTTCCTTACCTTACTTCTCGGGCCTTTTCCTTGCGTACCTTTCTGGATTCCAAGTCCACCTGATCCACACCAGGTATGGACTTAGATCCATCTTTTCAACGGTTATGCGCTTGTAGTTTGCAGTATCATAGTGGTTAGTTCTTGTTAGATAACAGATAGTATTCTTCGTTATAGACCCACATCACGACGCTGGCGAATCTTCTCCAGGACGAGAGGGAGGAGATTCCAAGGTGGGCAAAGGTAAACGTTGCCTAGGGGCTGCCATCGGTGTCGGAGAGCACCGTGACCTATTGCGCCTGATGATGGTTTCCAGGTCATGTACTGTTGTAGATGGTGGTTTTCGGGAGATGCGAAGAGATAGACGGTATGGGGACCCCATTTTTGGTCCATGTGGTCGAAAAAGGATGGACTGATTGACCACTCGAGTTGGCCCGTCAGTTGACGGGAGGGGGCATCTGCTGGGTTGAAAGCAGATGGGACGTACGTTGTTCGAATCCTGGTTCCGGTCTTGAGGCACCAGTTCCATATTGATGTCGCCAGCTTCATCAGCTCCGGCGACCTCGTTCCGCCAAAGTGGTTGATGGAGGCGATTGTCGTGATGTTGTTCGATATGATGTTGACTGTGCGACCCTTGACCTGTGGTCTCTGAAGGGCGTAGAAGACCGTCAACAATTCCTTGTAGTTGATGTGTCAGGGGTAGTGAGTTGCCGGCCAGGTGCCACTGTATGATCGGTTGTTGATTACTACTCCCCACCCGGACGTGGAAGCGTCCGTGTAGATGTCGATCTGAGGATTGGCCGCTATCCATGAGAGACCGTTCCATTGTTGAAGGTGTGTGCGCCACCAAAGCAGTTCCTCGGTCGCTGTCGTCGGCAGAGTAATGAAGCCCTCCCATGGTATTCCCGATTTCAGTGCATTGATCTTGACCGCTTGTAGGTGCTGCACCTTGAGTCGAGCCGGAAAAACTGCTGCTGTCATGGCGATCGCCTTGCCGATGAATGGTGATAGCTGTCGTGCTGTGCATGCCGTCTTGTTGGTTAACTTGGATGCCTCGCGTCTCATGTCCCGGATCTTGGTTTCTGGGATCTGTAATGTCATCGCCGTTGTGTTGATCTCGTAGCCCAGATGTTGTAGTGTCTGGGATGGCGTCAGGCTCGACTTGGACTCCTTTGTCAGAAAACCGAGGCTGGCTAGCTTGTCCGTCACCATCTTGGTGTGTATCTGTGATAGCTCCTTGGTTGCTGCTGCAATAATCAAATCGTCCAAGTAGGCCGATATCCTGATCCCGCGTGATCGCGCCCACCGTAGTAGCGGCTTCAGAATCTTGGTAAAGATGAGCGGAGCCAGAGATAGACCGAACGGGAGCACTTTGAACTGGTACAGTTTGCCTCGCCATTGAAATTGTAGGTAACGCCGGGAAGAAGGGTGAATGGGCACGTGTAGAAATGCATCTCTTAAATCGATATTTGTAAGAAAATCGTTCCTTTTTATTAGGTGAACTACCTGAGAGATAGTCTCCATTTTGAAAGGTCGGATCGGCAGATACTGATTCAAGCGACGCAGGTTCAACACCGGGCGTAGTTCTTCTGTCTTCTTCGGAATCACGAACAACTGGCTTGAAAAACCGGGTCCAGTGCTGGGCTCGATCGCATTCTTGCTCAGCAAATCGGACACTTCTTTGTCGATGCTCGCCATTGCTTCCTCCGACATTGGGTGTGGCGGGGGATGCGAGGTCGATGTTGGTGGTGGCGACTCGAAGGGGATCCTGTAGCCGTCCTTGATAATGTCGAGGATGGGGGACTCTTGGGTAATGCTCTTCCAGGCTCCTAAGAATCCTTTGAGCCGCCCTCCGACCTTGGGGATCTGTCGTTCCTGCGGGAGGTGCTTCGTCCGCGCTGTTGGCTGTTCCACCTTTGGTTTCCGGGGTCCCTCTGAAAAGAAGAGGAGGAACGGTTGCTGTTATTGAAATCCCGACCTGAGCGGCGGTCCTGGTTGTTGTTACAATTTTTGTCAGAATTATCGCGGCCATTGCCGTGACTATTGTTGTTGTTGTCATTATTGTTGTCGCCTTTGTCTCGGCGATTGTCGGTTCCTGGCTTGCTCTTAAAGTATGACTGTAGGGTGCGGATAGACTTGGTGTGGTCGTAGAAGGACTGTGGGTCGAACATGTTGAGAGCGTCGTCCTCGAAGTGTGCTCCTGCGGCTTCGCGAACGTTAGCCATGCGGGTCTCGTGCATCTTAACAGCCATTCCGCCCAGGTGTTGGCGCATAAGGACTGCAAAACTGACGGAAAGGTCCAGAATCTGGTCTGGCTTGAGATGTTCAGGGTCGATCTCCTGAAGCTGTCGGAATTGGTGATAGAAGTAATCCACGGGGCGTGTGAGCTCGGCGCATCGCTCCTGAAACTCGCGGGTCTGTGAATCATGCTTCCTATTGAAGTTGAGGTTGTTGGAGACGACGTATGGGACCTTGGGTGCTTTATATTGGTCCATGTGAACGTTCTTGGGAAAGCCTCGAATGACTTCCTTGAGTTCGGTGTCGCTCTTTGTTGGTTTGGTGAAAAACTCGATAGGCGTTGCTGGTTTGATGCTGGGGCATCCAATGACATCCACGTCTGAGGGGCGATAGTGTTGAAGTGGAGCTTGAGTTGTGATCGCGGGGTCGGAGCCCTGGCGAAGGCGATCTGCCATAAAGCGTTCCATGCGGTCCAGCCTTTGGCTGAGGAAGAGGATATCTGCATCCTTGGGATCGAGTGGGTAGTCGAGTGGGGGTGAGGAAGAGGAAGAGGAGGACGATGAGGGAGAGGGTTATTCCATGGGGACCTGTTGAGAAGGGTGAACTCTGATGATGCGGGCAATGTCCCTGGCGAAACAAAAGAAGATAAGGGACAGATATGGTGCCTGAGCAGAACTTATTTCATTTTTTCTCTTTTCACTTTCGTTTAGTTTTCTGGATTTCGCATTTTATACAATAAAAGAAGATAACAAATATATGGTCCTGGCCCGACGGATAACAACTGATTGTTCCTGGGTATACCCTTCTTTATCAACGCGTCTCTCAACTCGCGCGTTCCTCAGTGCCTTTGTACGGACGGATTCAAAAAGGATGCAAAAAGGATGGAATCCTACGTAGTGGCGAGTGACGTCTACTTCCGACATAACCGTGCCATACGGCTCGGCACATGGCTCGCTTTTACGTTGATCTCTCATTGCAGAGAGTCTTCAGTAGGCGATAGGGTCAAGGAAGGCTAGGGTATAAACTGGTTAGGCGGGTTGATGAAATTGAAGGAGATGCGAAGAAACGTGCAGGCGACAACGTTGGATGTATAATAGCGTATTAGCCTAAATTCAATTTGAAGATCATGAAGCTCCTGCCGACTTTGAGAACTCCTAAACACACATCGCCGTGGGGTGCTCTTCCGGCAATTTGAGATCGACACTGCCGCCCCCGTATATTGTTTGATTTCATTAAGCAGACGTTTGCATACACAAAGATTAAACTGCATGGCCATATGAATGAAATGAATAAGCAATTCTACACAAAAAAAAATAAGAATGCAAAAATGTCAGTAGACAACTCTAATATACAAAACGCAGGCCTCTAGCACCGTTTAATTTGCTTTGAAAATCATCTTCCCAATGGCTTAAGAACTGCCAGTCCCAACCCTTCTGGCTCTGACTGTAGTTCATAGAAGATTCATAATGAACAAGCCTCAGACCAGGTCGTCTGTCCTGAAGGCTCTGATTAACCTCAAAGATGAAGATAAACCACCAATCGACACAGTTGCGCTTATGGTAAAACATGGTCAACTCCTGACTTGGCAAATGGTGCACAAACCAATCCACGCTTTAGGTTGCTGTCAATTCTGGACTCTGGAATGTCGAGGTTCTTCTTACGAGTATCGAGGACGTCGGTCCGGGGGTTTTTTCGCGCTTCATCGCCATGTCTGCCTTATCTTCCGCTTGGGGTTGGTCCATATATAACGTCATGTTGTCCTTCCTCTTGAATCTGGCCATCTCCATCTTTAACTTTACATGGGCGATTTCTTGAAGGCCGTTTGAGTAAGTGTCTCGGGTGAATCGAAAACGAGAACCAAGGAGATCCACCGTTGTCTTCCTGTGGTGAGTGACGCGAGAATGGACTAGTAAAGTATGTCTGAGCAATAGCCCTTCTTGCGGTTAAAGGGAAACCATTCTGTGTGTCCCATGGTTGCTGTCCTGGTCTCATGTAATACCAGGTTAGTGATGATACAAATTTAATTAGTTACCGCCCCATCCACTTTTTTCCACTCGTTCATTGTTTCCCATGAGCCAATTGCCTCCGTTGTGTCAGCCTTGTGAATGATCAAAGAGCATGATAACTGTTAAAAAGCACAATATCTTTATGGGTCTGTAATACTATCAACAAGTTTCCTACTAATGGAACATGACAGTCTCGCCTCTATGTCTTATTTACATCTACCATCGCAATCATGCGCACAAATAACCCGCCGCCTTTTAAATAGGTCTTATTGCTACATTTAGGAGCAACAAAAACCATAACACCTGCCATTTCGTTGAACCATTTTTTGTGTTTTTTTTTTTTTTTTTTTTTTTTTTAAGTCGAGTGTTGGTGATCCGTCAAATGAAAGACACAAGCGACGTTAGAGTCCCTGCTATTAATTTTAGAGCGAAGAGAAAAAAAGTCAATATTCTCTCCTGAAGTTGATTAACTGAAAAACTCTTAATAGTTAGATTTCTTTAAACTTACAGTAACTTTGGTAGGAACCGTTGTCGGAACCAATGTAGCAATCGCTGTCGGAACCTATGCAGCAACCACCGGGCCGCTGCCATTATGTTACGCACACAGCGACAGAGGTAATGGCAGTGCCAACGAGAGTGCGAGTCTCCTTGCAGATTGGGCCACCGAATTGAGCGGCGCACGCGGGTCCAAGGTTTACGGGATATTGACCCGGCACGCATTGGTATCCGGCTTGCGGGATGACCGAGACACCGGAGTATTTGCACCCTGTAGGGAAAGTGAAGCCGCAGACAGACCCAGTGACCGTGCACTTGCATGGGTCCTCGCACATGGCGTTACCGACATCAGTCTCCGTGCATTGACCGGGGTTGCACTTGTTAGGTGTAGTTCCAGCTTTGGGTAAATCACCCTTAGTGCACGTGTAGATCGTGTCCGCGTCGATGGCCTTCTTGTCGAAGTCTTTGCAGTCATCAGGGAAGGTAAAGCCGCAGACATCCTTCGTGTCCTTGCACTTGCATGGGTCCTCGCACTTGACTGGGGGAGGACCTCCACACTTCACTGAGTTGACCTCGATGACGGTGGGGCATGCACCAATAGCGGAGCAATGATACCACGTCTTGGGGTCAAAGTCGCACCCATAGAGGCTGGATCCGCAGAAATCTCCCACGGCGACGCAGAGGTCCCTCCAGGGGTGCTTGTTCTTGTGGTTGTGTTGTTGTTCTTTGTCGTGGTGGCAGTTTTTGTTGTGATGGTGATGCCTGTGCTTGTGCCCGGCATCATGGTTAGAGGCCTCGAAGTCTGTATCAGCAGCGTTATCCCTCTTGGCCGGTTCAATGGTATCAGAGCCCTCTGACTCAGTCTCCTCGGAGTCAGTCTCCTCGGAGTCGTCAGTCGTCTCGGTGGGACCAGTGACGTCCTGGTTGGCCATAGGTTCATCAGCAGTCCAACCCGCCTCGATGTAGACTTGAGGAATGGAGTCGGTTCCACCGCTGTTCTTGGCACTAAAAGCGCTCGAACTGGCATCAACAATGTTGGAATCGACGGCTTCGACAGCAACGGCAATGGCACCGCATACTTTGAGGGGGCACTTGAGTGTGTCGATAATGACGCCATTACGTACCAGATGCACCTCCTTGCCTGTACGGATGTGTAGTTACGAAAGGCGAAATATAACATGGCCATGGTTAAAGAACAGTCATCAGGAAACGGGTTCAATAAAAAAATGAAATCCAGTACCCAGGAGACAAGGCCTGTGTTTTTCTTGGTCCACGCGAACGCTATTCGCACTTACCGATTAGGCGGTGATGGTGGTGGTGATCATTGTTGAGCGCATTGAACGTCTGCTGGCCAATGGGATCGGCTGCATCCCCCGCCCTTTGCCCTAGAACGGAGGGCGTCGAGGCGAAATAGGCAATGCCTGCAAAAGCCACAAAAGTGGCTTTGCGCTGCGAAAAGATCTTCATCTAGTGTGGTTGGGGAGGAAAGGAGTGATGGGTAAAATGGTTGAGCTGGCCGAACACTTGGGGGAGGATATGAAGGTAAAGATATGTGTCAGAGAGATGTCTGTGGGGAGATAATGGGCTAGGATGGTCTGACAAAGAAATAAAAAATAGAAGGAAGGCCAACAACGAGTTAATATATATATTCAAAAAAACTTGGGCAACCTGGAGACAAGCGATTGATTAGATAGTTCAATGACTTAAGAGAGCGCCTAGTGTTTACAAGGAGAAAGAGATAAAGAGGGGAGGGAGGAAAGACTCTGGTCAAGGACACCATTGCGCTTATCATGAAAACAGTTTACTCTCCTTTTCCGACGACGGAAGGATTATTCTGACTAGAACTAATGGGTCATTTTCCATCTACAGAATCTTGGTGGCCCTGAAGTGGCGTTTCTCACTCCTTTTTTTTTCTTATTGTGACATTGATGGGGTATGTCGCTAAACACTCAGACTCCTAAAACGAGGATGGGATTTTTGAATTTGGCGGGCACACCAAATTCTTTCGATTCTCGAGCAAGCAGTCGAAGATTAAAATGGGCAAATGGAGAAAGGTCAAACGCTATATTGCGAAAAAATGCCCAGACGCCTACGATGGTCTATGGTGCTTCCCCCTCCTTTTCTCTTTTCCTCTCCTTTTCCTTCTCTCCCTTTCCCTCTCTCCCTTTTCTCCTATTTTCTAGTCTCGCTCTCAAAATGAGCGAGCATAGAACAGTAACTACATCTCTTCTTTCTTTTCACACCGAATCATGTCCACCCAGACACAAAGAGCAGAGATAGAAGGTGACTATCTCCCTTCTCCCTCTCTCCCTTTCCCTCTCTCCCTTTCCCTCTCTCCCTTTTCTCCTATTTTCTAGTCTCGCTCTCAAAAATGAGCGAGCAACCACATCTCTTCATTCTTTTCACACCGGATCATGTCCACCCAGACACAAAGAGCAGAGATAGAAGGTGACTATAGCTAATAAGTCGAAATAAAAAAAGGGAGGATGACAGATCAAAGCATAACTACTTCACCATCACCTAGCACATCACAAACGAGAAATTCCGTTCCCTCCCATTTCACTCATGGTCCGAATCCGCAGTGGTGACTTGGAAGTCTGTCCTCGTTCTCATAAATGAAGAGGAAAGATGAGAAAGAATGGTCTGTATGATCTTTTCGAACCATTGCTCGTCTATTGAACTGCAAGCCCGGCCATATGCAAGTACGGACGACCACTACGTTGACCGACTTGGCTATCCCTCTACTCCAAACTACTTGTTATTGTTGCTTTTCTTTCCACCGAGTTTGTATGTCACATATCTTGTGTTTCCCTAAGTTTGCACTGTTCCCTTAGTTGACATTCATTGCCCCTGTTTGTTATGTGCCTCCCTAATTTGCACTGTTTCCTTTGTTGCCCTTGTTGTTTTGTGCCTCCCTATTTTGCTACGTGCCTCCCTGATTTTGCACTGTCGCTTGGGTTGACATTGCTCTGTGCCTCGTAATTCTGAATTCGCGTAATTCTTGCACTCTCCTCTATGGATTTTGTTTGTGCCTCCTTGACTTTGCACAGTCCCCTGAATTGACAAGGGTTTTCTACAGATAGAATCCTCTGCCCTTCAGGTTTTCCCACACCCTTTTCAGTAAGTTACCGTAGACTGCCCCCTTTGGAAATAAAGGGATACAACTAGGACTACTCGACATTCTCTCTAGGCAGTTGAGCCACAAGGCGAGCCATGAGATCGATTTGGCGATGACATATATGGCGATCGAGACTTTTTCTACGGCCTAAAAGGAATGAGGATGGCGCTGCACTGGAAGGAGATATACTAGAGGAATCCAGGGATTGCTGTGATGAGGATGAAGCATAGGCAAGGAATGTCGGGGTTAAGTCATATGGACGCTTTTTGAAACTATTTTACATGCTGTCTCACGATGGATGCCGTCCGTGTAAAAGGAACCGCCGACTTAAACAGCCTCTACCAAATAGAGTACCAGTACATACAATCTTCGGTTAATACCTCTTGTGCTGCTGCAGCGGTGGTACGACAGAGTATAAGCACCATCATTCGAAAATGGTGGAGAAGGCAATCCCATCTTGTCTCCTCCTCCCTTCCTTTGCCCTCACGAGAAACATACAGTCGTGTGATTACTCAAGTTAGGCGTAGTCTTTCAGAGACGGAAACCCTCATCTTCTAGTTTTAGGATGGCCAGGAAACCTCAAGTACCTAGACGAGTCAGAGGCGGCGAGGCACCAATCAGTCTACTTTTACAAACAAGAACCTGATGAAAAAGGAAGTACTGGCACTCCCGCCTTTGTTACCGCCAAGGCAGAGTTCAAAACAAGTTGTGTTTAATGTTAGCACACTAATGGATGAGTGGAGGGCATAAGCATGCCTTCTTGGGACACACTTGGAGAGGAGATACTATCAAACTGTGAAGTGAAATTTCTTCGAACTAACACTTTAATGAGGCTCATGCACACAGTATGATAGGATTAGAATAGTACCCGCGGCTTTGCTCGCGGAGGTGTGGAGCAGGTGTGAAGTGATGAATATTAAAACATTTATGGTTAGCGTTGCCGAATATAATGACGGCTAAAGCCTATTATTCGACAACGCCAGGGACTCTAAATGTGTGTATCTTTCTTTTACTATTAGCCGTGACTTCCGAAAAAAATGAAAACAAAATAAAGGGGACTCTAGGTGATCTGTTGATCTCTATCTACTTGCTAGAAAAGGGCGGGTCGGGTGGGACAACTAGAGTCCCTGGCGTTGTCGAATATTAGGCTTTAGCCGTCATTACATTCGGCAACGCTAATCAATAAATATTTTCCCCTTTTGAAGTCAAAACACATGCAAAATGAATGAGGAAAACTCCCAGGTCGGCAACACCTCTAGCCCTTACACACCAAAACCTGGGAATCGAGAAACCGGCGCAGCGCCCGCGGCGTAGCTGGGGTCACTTGCTAGTTATTGTACTATTACTGAAATTATGGACTTTTCGCTTATAGTTCAGAGGCGATATTTCACTATCATGACGATACAAGCAACTTCACGTTGAGCGATGCAGACCAGGCGTTGTACAACGAGGCTGCAGCCTTGTTCAAATCAATGATTGGTCCCTACACCCTCTTGTCTCTTTCCCTTGCTATTATCCTTGCCTCTTGCCTTCCTTCCTTGTCATCACCCTTGCCTCTTCTCTCTTGCTCTGCTCCTATTACAATATTATTACCTCAAAAAACGGAGGGAGAACCTTTCGTTCAAGTTCACCCGCCACACCTTTGGACCTAGAATGGGAATTAAACTTCCCAGAAACACCTTTTATAAAATGCTCGAGCGAGAGGATAAGGTATTTTCACATAACTAGCTGTCAAGAACTGTATATATCCTATGTAATTAATAGACACTTCTTCTGCTTGTTCTTTAACGTTCAATAGATACGCTCGGCTGCTAAAGCACTCCCGAAAGGCGCTCATTACATTGTCAAGCGGAAGGATATGGTGCTTGAGCAGGTCGTGCTTCATTGGCTGCATGACCAACGTAGGAAGAGTGTTCCTGTATCCGGCAAGTTGATGCAGGTTGCAGGTCATTTCGCTTGCACAGTTCTTTGTGACTTGAGGGATGAATCGGATGGTACCCAGTCCAAGGAGCCACTATCATTTTCGGCTTGGTGGCTTGACGAATTCAAGAAATGGTATCACATCTCGCATTGCCAACTTCATGGAGAGGCAGGGGAGGTCGACCTGGAGGCTATCGAACCCGAGCTAATCGAAATTCGCCAGCTTTGCGCCCAGTACACCCCTGACAACATTTTCAACTGTGAAGAGACTGGGATGTATGTGAAGGAGCTGGACACCAAATCGTATACGAACCCAACTTCCACGTCAGGCGCCAAGGCAATCCGGGACTGCAGAGTATCCGTTATGTTTTGCATCAATGCTTCTGGAACATCTCTCGCTATGGCCAAGAAAAAAGGTTTATTAATGCCACTAGTTATCGGTAATATATGATGTTCTGTATGAGTGACTTATATGTGAATGACCTTGGCGACATATCTTTCTTCAGATCTTAATCCTTATGACTGTTTTGGTTCATATTAGGTGAACACATCCCCAGAGACGTTGAAAAGGAGGCTGCCGCAAAGATGACCATGACGAGAACAAAGAAAGGGTGGATGGACGGCGAGGTATTTGTACGCTGGCTACAAAGGTTGGACGATGACCTTGACCAACCCACTCTTCTTCTGATGGACTCTGCAGGAGCGCACAATAACGTCGATATGCGCGACCCTTATGGAGGAGTGCCTTGGAGGCATCTTCACATCCGGCGACTACCCGTCAACTCAACTTCGGTTACCCAACCTCTCGACGCGGGCGTCATCAGTGCTTTCAAACGAGTGTTTCTGGAGATGCTTGGCTTTGAAACATGTTATGCTCGAAACTTTGACCAAACGACAAATATCTCCAATGGGCATGCCTGGTCACTGGTCCCGTATGCATGGGATCATATGAAGCCGTCCACACTACGCAACTGCTTCGCGAAAACCCCAGTCCTTCCAACACAAATGCGCGATCATCTCCAACAACAACAGCCAACAAAGGAAGAGCAGCAACGGCCGACACCTCGGTACACTCAACATGAAAAATACAAGGAGCAGGAAAAGGCGTATTTCGAGCATATCATTGCCGAGGTCGGGGTGGAGAACGAACTGAATTTCAGATTGGAAGAGAGTAAGGAGGAGCTGACTGGGAGTGCGCTACAACAGGTAGATGTGGATGGAGGAGGGCAAGATGCAGTGGGCGGAAATGGCGATAACGTTGGCGAGGCAAGTCACAAGAGCTCGCCCTTGTCGGACACCGACATCGGCACGACCATCCAAACACTGAAAGACTTGGCGGGCGACAGTGATGTTCTCACGACCGATGGCTTTAAGCGAGTTCGACTGTGCGGAACACGACTCAGGAGGAATGCAGGAGATTGGAAAGAGTGTAAAGCAACTCGTACGAGCATGTGCAGCCGCCAGAAACAAAGCGTTGGCCTACATGTCGTTCTTGGACATGCATGCGTCATTCATCACGTGCGCTATATATCCGTGACGGTTTTTCTGGTTTTAGAATAGTGCATTTATGGAAGCAATTCAGTCCGTTTGATTTTTTTTTCGGGTACTCTCTTCGGTGACGTAATTCTCGCGCCCTGCTCCCTCAGTCACCATTTGTTGCCTTTCTTCCTTTCTGCCACCATTCCCACACTTCCAACCTTACCTTTCCACCACGCGCTTTCTTCACCGCCTTTACCATCACTCGATTCCTTTCCTCACTCTTCCTCATCTTGTCTCTTCCCCATCTTTTTCCTCTGTTCGACTTTACTGTCAGTTTGTTTCTCACCGCCCCTATTGCTATTTCCACACCTATCGCATTTGCCACCGTTCCCACACCTTTTTTATCCCATCTTTCCCTTTTACACCCACACCCCCTTTCCTTTCGACTTCCTCATATCCTTTACTATCCAGCCTTCTTCACCCCATTTTCACTGATACTTCACAGTCCATGGCCGAAGACCTTACCCTGTTCTGTCTTATTGATGGGCAGTCGATATCGAACGCCTTCTCTGTCGAGATTAACCCCAAAAAGACAGTCGATGGCCTCAAGAAGTCCATTAGGAACGAGAAGCCCAACGAGTTTCGCGATGTCGATCCAGACGAGCTCACCCTCTGGCGCGTCTCAATCCCAATCACCGACGAGGATGACGAAGTTCCCATCGTGCTCAACTTCTTCGATGAGAAGAAGAAACTCGGTCCAGCAACTCGTCTCTCCAAGGTGTTCCCTGAGGACCTTCCAGAAGAGACGATTCACATCATCGTTCAACGTCCTCTGCTGCCGCAATCAGGTAATATTCTAATGCGCTTTGCTGGTCCGGAGAATTGGCTAAGAATCTACACATAGTAACTGCGCCTTGTTTTACCATCTGCAAATGTATAGATGACCTCAATCCCGAAATCGCTGCACTCCGCAAGCAGCTGTCCGACATGCAAGATTCCTCTATTAGTATGTAGCATCAGTTCGGGTGTCATCATGACCGTCTATGTTCCCTTCATTGATAACAGTCATGCTGACGTCATTTTTATATGTAATAGCTATTGGAATTATCGTCAAGCCTGAGAGAAAGGTCATATGCAACTGGTCTGCCGCGATTGATACGGTGACTGTGAGTGACTTGATGAAGGTTCTCGTTGAGTTTTATCCACAGTACGATCACGACGACTATGTGGAATTACATTTCTACATCACGCGCAGCAGCCCGTCGGAACCCATACGCGATGACGAGGACCTGCGCAGAGTACTCAGGGTCGCCAAAACTCAATCCATGAAGCAGCTGACCATATCACTGGCTACACCAACCAAGGGTTTCTCCGCATGGACATTCAAGGATGTCGTTTCTGAGTATAACCTCTCGGAATCAACCGATGTTGGCATTGAGGTTCTTCCGCCATTTGTCGGTATCGAAGCTGCGCCTCTGAAATCGGATCTTGAGAAAGAGGTGCTGAGACATCTCCTCGACGAGGTCGGATTAAGGGTGGAAGTTATGAAGCTGCTGGGCGCGAACGAGGCAACACGATCAATGGTGGTCGCTTCGTTCCTGCTCGCAGCGACAAAGCTATTCAAGGAAGACCTATATCTTGCATCCCAACGAGACCTCAGCGGGCGCCGAGGCAATGGAGCGCTGGACTTTTCGGTCCATCCACGGGAGACGCACTCGTACACCCTTGGCGTGACGGAGGTGAAGAAGGAAAACTTTCCACAAGGCGTGGCTCAAAACATTGTGCAGCTGGAAGCGGCCCTGACATCAAAGAAACGCAAGCGCGGGACGTACGAGATTGACGGGGAGGAAGAGTCTCTGAGATCTTACGGGATTGTTACCGACGCAAGCCAGTGGCTGTTGCTTGAATGCACGCTGCATGAAGACGAGACAGTGACGTACAGGATGCAGGAGCTTGAGCGAACTATAAACTACAGCGGCAAGTGGCAGGAGGATGCGAAATTTGTATTCGAACGGCTTGTTTGGCTTTGGTCTCGCATGCGGGATGAAATACCGGCGCGCGAGAGGTACTCCCGGAAAGCGATCTCTCCACCCAGCGACAGGAAGACCACATCGTGAACTTTCACCACAAAAGATTACTGTAGCAGATTGCGCACACCATATATACTGCATTCACCCCTTCATCGCACTTGCGCCTCTCGACACATCCACTACACTTCGTTTCCACTACCACACTTTCACCACGTATCCACCACCACACTTTCACCATGCTTCCTCTGCACCACTTGAAAACTAGCATCTACAAACTACCTTGTTCAATAAATGCTCATTCTTTGCTTCAGGCTCTGTGTCGCACACTCTGTTTGCACTCATCCTGGCCAAGTATCATGTCTTCTACGTATCTTGTGCCTGTGCCTGTGCCTGTATTGTACCTGTAACTCAGGATCTCTTTTCACTCCCATGGCCATAGCCCATTGCCATAACCGTTTCCTATCCCTTCTCCCGTAACACTTTCCTTCTACTCCCCCCCTCTGTTTCCCTTTTTCTTACAAGTCTGTCTTGTATCTCCTATCATAAATGATACGTTTTTCGCACATCAGCTTAACTGCAGACACTTGTGTCCATTATGTATTATTGTATTGTTGTAAAAAACTACTCGGCGGCTTCAGTTCTTTCTCTCTCGGCCTTCTGATCTCGGCAATAGTTGATCAGCTGGTTAACAGTCCATGAGCGCTTCTTGAACAAAGTATCAAGCTCCAACATAGACCTCTGGATGGAATCCTCTTGACCCATGCTGAGATCGTTCGCTCTGATTTGGCCGGCGCGATACTCTACTTCCTCAATAACCCGTCTTTTGTTGTTAAGCTGTTTCTGGTGTTTCCTGGAGATGCCCAGTGATTTCTTTCCAGACTTTTGTCGCTCCTGCTCGAACTCTTGATACCCTTCCCAGATAGCAGCCACGCTTCCTAGTCTGTAGTTGACTGTAACGCCGCCAGTTGTTACATTGGTAGTCGTCGTAGCGGTGGTGGTTGTCATGGTCGCGGTTGCGGTTGTGGTCGTAGTCACAGATGACTGCTGGTGCACAGGCATGGCTTGAGGGTGAGGAGGCCTCGGCTGGGGCAAGGGCTGGTGCTGGGCAACTGTGGTCCATCTTGGAGGCATGCTGCTATCGGCGCTTGAGCGAGTCTTCGAAGAAAAGAAGGGGCCGGTAGCTCAGATTGGACGCTGAAAGGAGCGGATGCTGATGGAGCGGGAGTGAATCCGCAAGCGTGCTGCTGCTATGACCATGAGGGTGAGGGTGCTGGGTTTGGTTGCCAAGATGAGTCAGAAAAGCCAGGAGTGGAGTGGCCAAGCCGGTTGATCATATAATCCAACTTGGACTCAATTCGGGAAGCGGTCTCCTTGAAAACGTTCATGCCATAATCAAACACGGTGTCCCAATACATCATGGCTTGATCCAAGCGCTCAGCTGCTGTCCTCCGAAGCCCTTGTAATTCGCATTCCATGCTCTCAAAACTCCCTGGCAGCTTTGCCATTATCTCCCCTTGCCGAACGATAAGTCGTTGTTGGTCCTGTAAAACCATCTTCACATTGGGATGCATGTCCGCCGGCAATGCCATATCTTTCGAACCCAACGCTGCTTTTACCTGCTTTTTAAAGGCTTGGAAAGCTGGTGTCCCGAACACCCCAAAGGCCAGGAGAGGTGATTCCACGTCCGTGAAACTGCACAAGTACTCTGCAGCATCCTGAAGGATCACTCGTCGTAGACGAAGAAGTGCTTTTAAAAAACCCTTTTTCGTCGGGTCAGATTGTCGAGTGTTGGATAGGACAAAACCTCGCGCGCTCGGATCGTACGGTAGAGGCAAAACGCTGCCGAGCTGGGAAGAATCATTAGCGTTCCTCTCCTCCATTTCGTGTATACACTCTACTTGCCATTCGTCGTACTCAGGGCTGCCTGGAGGTCCAAATGCGGCCTCGATGAAAGGAAAAATTTGTCGTTGCAGGTCCAAGCTAGGCGAGACCTCGTTCCGCTTGAGATGAAATGGTACCTGTCCGCCAAGAAATCCAGCCATCTGAACTGCGAAAAAGTAAGCGGGTTCGTCATCATAGTACACGTCCATTTTGCTGGAATGTTGTATCCAACGGCCAGCATTCCTGATATCCTCTTGCCTGATTCGTAACATCTTGGCCTTGGCCTCGCTCGAGCCGCTATGACGGTCAGAATGAGTGATGTGACGGCACGACACGCGCTGACGTTGGAAACAGCTCCTTGTAGCGTCCCCTTGACTCTCATAGGATACCCTATCCTTCACGTTAGGCCAGGAGTGGATGAGCTTTGTACTGTGCCAATCAGGATCATTAAAATCCGGCAGGGTTTCGCGTTTGACCTAAAGTCAAATCGAAAAAGACATGAAGAAAAATGGGGCCACAAAAGGTAAATGTCAGTGTCAGACCTTCCTACACCAATTCGACATTACATAAAAAAGAAGAAAAGTTAGCAAACATGGAACAGGTCGTAAAAATAGAACCCGAGCGATCCAATACTGCAGCGGCGTACATCAGTGTGCCTGCAAGATACGCCATATAAAATCTTGCCTGACCTGTTGGTTTTGTCCATGTGGAAAGTAGCCATCAGGTATACCAGACGTTGGGTACCCCCCACTACTTTGGTGGCAGGGTCCATGAAGATGTCCGAGTAATTGAGCCCTCGAAGGTCCTCGTCTCTTAGGACCATGGAATGTCTGATCGCTAACGACAGATGCAATCTCATTGCGGGTGATGTATCTGACACGGGTTGTTGCCATGCGTCTAAAAGACATCTACCGGAACAAAATACATAAGGTATTGCGCCTTGCAACCAAAATAATTAATTCGGACAGCTAAACCTTGATTAAGTTGCTGTTCACAACTAAAATTTTGTTCCGCGCCTGTGTACACTCCGCTCTCCACTGGACTTTGTTGGATTAGTTTAAATTTTTTTTGACTCATTTTGTTAGAAAGGCACAATATATGCATATCTAATAATACATTATTCTTCCTTGCCAGGGACTCTATCTGTGTGTATCTTTCTTTTATTATTAGCCGTGACTTCCGAAAAAAAAAAAAAAAAAAAAAAGAATTAATCTATTCACACAGGGCTGTGTGACCTTATTCTCACAGGGACTGTCGGAATAAGACGAAAATTAAAGCGTTTTTTGATTTTCACAGGGTGTGTCCTCTATTAACACACAGGGTCATTTTTTTTTTTTTTTTTTTTTTTTTTTGCTTGTCCATCTTGTCTTCCCATAGGCATGCTGCCAATGATGGACCCTCATTCATTATTTACCTATCTTGGACCTTCGCTTTACTGGTGATCATAACAACAATCTCCCGTCTCCATTTATAACCTCTCCCCAAACGTTTTTTGCTCATTGTTGTTGTTATTCGTGCGCTCGATTTATCCTACTGATCAGCAGCTGGCCTAGGGGTGGGCAAGCACAGATTGGGGATGATCCAGCAACTGATATAGGGTCAAAGACTGACCAGGTCTTTTTTCTGAGACTGCTCGGGTCTTTTTTTTTCGTACATTGAGACCGCTCGAGTCTACGTCACCGTCTCTCTTGATCGCTGTTGCTACTTAGTTGGTGGCATCAGAATAAAAGTTGCTAGTTTCTAACAAACTCAAACAAACAGCGCCTTGCGATAGGCGAGCCGATTGATATTTAACTAGCAACTCTCTCTCCCGGGGTCAAGCCTGAGACGTCAGAAAGTAGCATTCGGGGCGCTGGGGTCAGGATAGTTGAATTTTGTTGAATTTTGTTTTGCTCTCATTTTTGTAGCGCAGCATCGGTCGCATATGCATGCTTTTGTTTTGTAATCCTCTTCGCATTTCTTACCCATAGCCTTTTTTTCTTTTCAGTACCTTTTCTTTATATCTTCCCCGCATTTCTTGCCCATAGTCCTTTTTTGCTTCACCCTTTCTCCTATACTCTTGTGGTTGCATGAAAAAACAGTGGAACAATCATCTTGCGTTACAATATTGCTTTCGTACCTGTACATTCCACCTGCTAAAGGGTGCTCTGTATGTTAGCACACTCACACATTCTCTTACCAGGAAAGATAATGTACATCAACAGTTCAAAATACACTCTTCTCCAGGGGATGTGGAAGTCCGTCCTGAGATTCTTCTCTCTTCCCATTTCAACTATCACACAACATACATACACACTTGATCCCACTCCTCACTTGTATACTCTTCAATAAACTTATTTTACAACTGCTCTGTCTTGATCTTTTGCTTCCCGGATTCATTATTTAATGAGAGACTTAGAAGTGAATGTATGCGACAGAGAGGGATATAGAGTACAAGAGGGATGTAAAAAAGGTACGTTTTTTTTCAATACAAACTTACGCTATCTACATATGCAACAGGACCCAGCTTTTCTTTCTTTTTTTATTCTCTTTCTTCCTAACCACGACAGGGGCGAAGTGGTTATTTCTTTCTTCTTATCGCTATACAATTAGGAAGGAGTGACGTCTTTTCTACAACTTTTTGCATAGTGGCCGAATGCACCGCATCTCTTACACTGATTCTGGCGAATCCTGACCGCTCCACCACTTTTAGAGCTGGGCTGGTCTGCTGCAGCCTTAATGGCAGCGTTACTTGGCCGTCCTTTGGATGCGACAAAGAGTGGGTTCTTGGTGTTGGCAGGCATGTCATCATGTGGCGTGAATGAGTGGGTCAGGTACGCGTTGTCCTCCACGGGTCTATATGCCAAACCTTGGATTTGCGCGACTTGCAGGCTCATGTCCCGCAATGTTGTCATCACAATGTCATGCATGGCTGGATTGCCACACGCCGCAACATTGATTGACTTGGACAAGACCGACATCTCGTTATACCGGTTCTTCTTGCGGCGCTGGTCCTTGTTGGTTACAGGGACAATGGAGTTGGCGGTGATTCCGGTTCCAACTGCATTCGTGTAGGGCGCAGAGGAGCAAGGCAACTTGTCAGACTTATTGGATCGAGCATTCCTTGCTTTCATAAGTCGGTCGGTGAGCAAGAACGGGCTGTTTCTGACGGCAGTGTCGAAGTCTGGGTCATCTTGCCACTCCTTTTTGAACCATCTTTTGGAGATAGCCCTGATGTGGTAGCGACACTCGGGGGTGTGTTGCATGATTCGAAAGAAATGTGAACAAACGACACCAGAGTTTTGATGGAGCAGGCAGGTGCAGAAGTATTCGTCGTTTTCGAACACTGCCACAAATTCCGGCTGCTCATCTACGGCTCTGTTTGTTATCTTGAACACATGGGCGATCGCTCCTGCGTCCATGCGGGCGATCATACCTGCAAGGGATGACACACGGCGACCTTCTCTCGTCTAATATTAAACAGTCAAGTATAAAAAACAAGTTATCAATGCGTGTGCAAAATCAAAACAATAAAGGATGAACATATATATCAACTGAAAAAAAGAGAAAAGAAAGTTACCTGCTCCTTCTCCTCGGCACCGTAACAGGCCTCGAGCTGGTCAAGCATAGAGAGGGAAATGTCGTAGACGAACGACCTTGCCATCTCACGCCACATCTTGAACTGTGCATATTCCCCCAGCTTGATCGAGTTCTCCACAATGATGCGGGTGAACATGTTCCTGACAATGCCGTTTTCCAAGCCTCGTTCGGTGGCAAGAATAAACGCATACCTTCCAGCCACGTCAACTGTGTGCTTGGACTCGAACAACTTCTCGGCATGGATTTTGGAGACTGTGGCTTCAAACACGGTGCTTAGTGACGCATTCGAGTTGAGGTCAAACAACTTGAGCAGATGATTGGTCTTCTCCACGCGCTGGGTAGATTGCATACCGGCAGTAAAGCTGGTGCGAACCCAGGGCCATGCCCAGCGCGCTCGATCCTCGTGGATCTTTGTGAGATATCCACGAACCTTGGTGTTGTCGCCGAAGGAGGAGAGGAGGTCGGCCCAGTTGTGGTCAAATTCGGACGGAGTAAGCGACCGGGCAGTAGCTATTAGATCGGACTCAAAGGCTGACCAGCGGACACCCAGGGTCTTGTGCAACTGTTGGAAGCGGTTCCTACCAGCATGCCAGACGCAGTTATAGACAGCGGTATTGGGGAGTACCTTTTCACAGGCAGTTTCCATCGCAAGATCCTTGTCGAGCATGATACCATCGGGAGGGACACCATCAGTAGCTGTAAGTAGTTGTTGCAGCACCCAACGACAGTCCTGGATCTTCTCCCCAGACGTGAGAGCCGAGGCCACAAGCCTTGTCCTGAAAGCGGAATCGACGACGACAAAGTTGTGCATGGCCATGTTGAACTTGTTTGTTGATTGGGTTGTGTCGTGGACGATAATGTCATGGTATCGATCGTAAAGGGCCACTTGGTCTGGAGACATCCAGAAGACAGCGCGGACATGGCCTTTTGCATTGATGGCATAGCGTAGAAACCAGGGCGACAACGATAGGGTATGGCTGTTGGCAATCTGCACACACTCGAGCATGCTCTTGAGCTGGTTCTCCCGGATCGGACCAAATTCCCGCAGTTTGTCCCTCTGACACTTCTCCATATATCTCTTAACTTCCAGCGCATCCAGGCTGGATTTCTGGTGATGGAAGGCAAGTAGACCATGAATAAAGGGCAATCGGTTCCCAATGGCAACAGCTTGTTTTATCTGATCCTTCATCTCGTCCGTCAAGGGATCAAACGTGTTCTCAGAAGGAGGTATGAGGACGTGGTTGTGGTCGGGCAGAATTCGAGTGATTCTGCAGCGAGGAAAGATTGCTTTGTTGGTCCTTAGGTTGATCCTGTAGTTGCAGTTGGTCTTGGACGATGCTTTGTTTCGATGGACTTCCGGGTTCGGGTTCTTGATTGACTCATGGTAACCAGCGTTGGAGCAGGCAATGTGCGCTTTTTTTTAGGCAGTAACGAGAGCCAAGAAAATAAAGAAAGGAAACGAAGGTTAGACTTTTTTTCAACTGTAGTAAAAGGCAGTGCTCTCTCTCAAAGAACTATTGGTATACATACCCCATCCTTCTTTTGCGCTCGAGTGAGGAGATGAAAGTTTGAAGCCATGCGCTTTTGCATAGCTGTCAAGGCAACGTCTTGCTACTTTGAAGTCGTCGAACTCGTATCCAAGCGCTGGCTCCCAGTCCTTGGCCAAAGTCTGGCTGGAGATAGAGGTCTCTGTGTCTAAAATAAAATAAATGTGGGCATGTTAATCTCACCAGTCGTTTTATCTCAACTCCAATTGGTCCCCGACGTTTTTGTTGTTTTTTTATTTCACTTTGTTCCAAAAGCATAACAAGACAACAGACCATACCTTGTGATGGCAAGGAGTTCCCTTTCTCCCTTCCCTCTCCATCAACAACGCGTCCCTTCTCTCCATCTCTGCCCTCTTCCTCATCTTCCTCGTCCTCGACCTCCCCCTCCTCAAGAACGAACTTAGACTCCCTCCACCACAGTCCACGATCAATCATATGAGGCTGATTCGCCTGCTGGCGAGATCCAGAACTCTCTCCAATCGCCATCTCGCCCAAATCATCGTCGCTGTCCCTGTCACTGTCGTTGCCATCGTCTAAATTACGTCTCCCGTCAGAGTCGCTGTCGCCGTTAACAACGCTACAACAGTAATCACCATCAAGGCTGTTGCCATCACTACTACTGTTGTTACTGGTGCCATCAAGCTCGGTGTTGCTGTCGCCAGCGTCGCTGTCGTCACCGGGATCCGTTTTGCTGTCGCTGCTGCTGGTGCTGTCGTTGCTGTTGTCACTGTCGCTACCGCTACCATGGTTCGAGACTGATGGCTTTGTCGAGGCGCCAGATGGTGTGTCCGTCTTGGATCCTTTCTCCACTGACGGCAATACAGCCTTGACCTTTCTGAAAGGACGAGGGCTCGGGGGTGGGGTCTTGATTGCACCAAGAGGATCCTTGTCTTTGGCAAAGTCCTTGCACTCGGCAGTGGGCATGTTCTTGACAGGAATGGCCTCGGCAGCCTCCATCTTGCCAAATGATGATGACTTCTGTGCCGCTGACGCATCCACCTTGACCTTTCTGAAGGGTCGAGGGCTCGGGGGTGGCGTCTTGATTGCACCAGGGAGATCCTCGTCTTTGGCAAACCCCTTGCGCTTGGCAATGGCCTTGATCTCGACAGGAATGGTCTCGGCAGCCTCCATCTTGCCAAATGATGATGACTTCTGTGCCGGTGACGCACCCACCTTGACCTTTTTGTGAGGACGAAGGTTGACTGGGTTTTCAGACAAGGACACGAGGACATTGGTCGTTCCAGGAAGGTCCTCAGCCTTGGTGGCGCCCTTGCGCTTGGTGGCAACCTTGGTCTGGATAGGGTCCGTCTCGACAGCCTTTACCTTGCCAGACGCTGCCGACGTTTCCGGTCCTTCCTTGTTCGGCGGCAATATGACCTTGACCTTTCTGAGGGGACGGGGGCGGATGGGGTTTTTAGGGGCTAGGGTCTTGTGCACGTCGGAAGGGACCTCGAACTTGCCGGCGTCCTTGTGTTGGCTGGCGACATTAGACTTGAGAGCGCTCTCTGCCTTTTGAGTCTCCTCGGCCCGTTTTCTTTCGTGGAAGCGACGTAGGACCTCATCCTGCTCCTGCTTTGTTTTACGCCGATAGTTTTCCTCGACCTTCTCGTTCTGCAGACGTTTCCGCTCGGCCTCCCATTGCTGCTTCGCCTCGGCCTGCCGTCCAAGTTCCCATTGCATGAGTTCAACAACCTCATCCACATGGGTTTCGTATGGAATAAGGGTGTGATGTTTCCAGTAAGCACTGAAAAACATATCGTCCTCGATCTAATTTGCAAATTGAGCATATAATTAGTAATGGAATATTAACATGCTGTATTCTTCAACTCAATAGCCGCTTCCACTTCTAGTACCTTTGAGAAATTGGAAAGGAGACGCAGGAAGCGAATCCGTTGCGCCTGAGGAGAGGTATGAGGTTTCCAGTCCATATAGGGATTGCAGCGGCGCTCGATGGCCATGATGGCAAGGATGCCACAGGAGAAGGAGTCAGACTGCTGTTGGACCGGGAAGGACTGGATATTTAGCAGGGCTATGTCCCAGGCCTGGCGGTCTGTACGGTCGTCAGCCATACTGATCCAGTCGACGATTGCTTTGATGGACTCCAAGGGAACCCCTCTGTTCAAGGAGTCTCCAAAAGCAATGGTATGGGCATGTAGATCAAAGAAGACCACACCCCAATGACCATCCATGTGGATAATGGAGAACATTCTTGTGGGCGTGCGCTTTGCAATGAGCGCCTTCCCATAATTCCAGTCCTGGCCATTCAGAGGCGGCGTAAAAAGGGTTTTGTCGTCTTGTCCGTAACAGCGAGCCAGCGTCAATAAAATAAAACTGATCGCATCATCGGTCAGTTGACTGGTGGAACAAATCGAGTAGATTATCTCCTTGCGGACAGAAATCTTGGTGTACGCCGGTTCGAACTGTTTCGACTCGTAATCCTTGTCCTTAAACAGCTGTTCGATGAGGTAAGTCGAAAACGCAGGATTGTCCTCCTTTACCACCGTGGTTATCCATGCCTCCAAATCGATGAGCCGTCCGGCAAGCCTTTTGGTGAAGATGACCTATATTTCAACAGAGCATTGTTATTTTTTGATTGTGTTCACTTGGTTTAGATAAATTTTTTTAGCTATCAAATAAAGTGGATGTATCCATACCTGAGCGAGCAATCTAGCGGTAAACAATGAGACTATCCCAAACGGTTCCAAACGGTAGTAGATAAGGTGGGAAGAAGCACAGCGCTCGGCGCCAGCAAACTTGGTCTCCAACGTCGATCCCATAGAAATGATCTGGCTCACTTTGTCCTCGGATGGGAGAGTTTTATGAGACCATGGAAAGTCATCCCAATGTTGGAGCCGGCGTTTGATCGAGCGAGTGAGAACAGGGACATGCTCGACCGGCCCGGTGGCGACCCAGTCTGGAATCTTGTGATAGGAGTTCTTCACAACTTCCCCAGTCATATCCTTGTGGAGTCTCCAGGCTGCTGTGAACGTGCGTTTTATGGGGACAGGACGATTGTCATCGGGAATAAGATCATGAGACGTTATGCCGATACCCCCGGAAATCCGAGTCCCTTTGAGATCTGCTAAGCCCATGCTAGCAGAAAAAGGGAAGGGAAAAAAAGAAAGATCGCCAATGCATTACAATGGTGCTATTATTCACTATGTTAAGGGTTTTTCCACTTCAAGTTTTAGGGCAATGCCACCAAAGTGAATCCGGCTACTGGGCTTGTTTCAAAAAAAAAAAAAAAAAAATCCGCTGTGTGGGAAGCTTACACACAGCCCTGTGTAAAAAAAAAAACGTCTCTTATTTACACAGTCCCTGTGTTTGAAAGAGAGACACACCCTGTGAAAACAAAAAAATCCTCTAGCATTTTTCTTATTCCAACAGGGTGTGAGAATAACGTCTCACAGCCCTGTGCGAATAACTTTATCCTTTTTTTTTTTTTTTTACTTGCCACTTCCACATGTATATCTTTTCGCCTGCTCATTGTTAACGTCACCCAACAAGCCCTTTCCACTTTTACACTTACTTCCTCTTGCCTGCTTATCGGGATCCATATCCATCCTTTTTTCATATGCACTTGCTCTTTTTTCTTACCTTTCTTTGTATCCCTACCTTCTTACACACCATGTCACCACCAATTTAAAGTGCTCAACAAAACTGATCAACCAAAACGCGTTTTTGACTTTTTTTTTGCATGGCTCATTCATCTTCTTTGTAATCAACTTCAGAATCTCTCTCAAACATTCTTATACGACTTGTGCATGGTTTATACCTGTTCTTGACCCATTCTGGGAATGACATCATCATAAAAATTTATTGCATTCTGCTTAGTTGGTTGATCAGTTTTGTTATAATAAGACGATCACCAAGATCATTCTCTCTTTCATCTATTTGCCTCCAAACTACTTCATTCATCATCTTTATTTTCCTTCAGTCCTCCCTCCACCAAACACGATGCCACCAAAAGGAAACAATCCTAAAGGAAAAAACACGCCAACTCCACCAACAAAAGTCATTGACGCAACTCAACTGCTAATTCTGGGTCAATCCGTCAGGCAAGTGGCGACATCACTCGGGATCTCGATCGGATCTGTAATCAACATCAGGAACAAGAACAAAGAGAATATTCCACCATCAACAGGAGGTAGACCAAACAAGATCTCCCTTAGGACAAAGGAGGTTCTCGTTCGCCTATTCAAGACGGGCCAGATGAATACACCCCTCGATGGCCAACGGTTCATTCAAGAGACGGGTGGAGTGCAGGTCCATGCTCAGACGGTCTGGCGCCATCTGCGAGAGGAAGGAGTCAGAGCCTACGTCCAACAAAAGAGGCCAGATCTCAAACCGAATCATGTGCGGGATCGACTTGCATTCGCCCAAGAGCACATCCACTGGACGGTAGATGACTGGAAACGTGTGATGTTCTCCGATGAGAGCATCATCAGTCGCGTCGGGTCCTTCGGCAGGAAGTACTACTACAGCGATTGCGAGCACAAGCGTCTGTTGCCTAATCAGGTCCGTCCAACTCCACAAGCGGCAGGAGGAAAAATGATGATCTGGGGATGCATTACTTTTTTCGGCCCAGGAGACCTTTGTCGAATCCATGGCACACTCAATTCAGATCTCTACCTCAACACTCTCAACGATTATGTTGTCGCCTCCTTCGAGTACTATGACATGGATCCGGCAACATCCATTTTCCAGCAGGACAACTCTCGAGTGCATACAGCCAACATAGTGCGGGAGTGGTTTGCCCAGCGGGAGTTCACTGTTCTAAGGTGGCCAGCCAACTCCCCGGACCTCAACATCATTGAGCACGTTTGGCGCTATATGAAACAACGACTTGCCAACTATAGGCGGGTGCCACAAAGCTTGGACGAGTTGTGGGAGCGCGTACAGGATGTATGGACGACTTTACCTTTGCAGTTTCTTCAAAACTTGTATGAAAGCATGCCTGAACGCATGAGGGCATTGCTTCAGAGCAAAGGTGGCCAAATAGACTATTGAAAGGCTGTAGTAGAACTGATGATCTTGTTCATTACGAATTTGTAACAAAACTGATCAACCAACTAAGCAGAATGCAATAAATTTTTTATGATGACGTCATTCCCAGAATGGGTCAAGAACAGGTATAAACCATGCACAAGTCGTATAAGAATGTTTGAGAGAGATTCTGAAGTTGATTACAAAGAAGATGAATGAGCCATGCAAAAAAAAAGTCAAAAACGCGTTTTGGTTGATCAGTTTTGTTGAGCACTTTATTGTCAAATGTGGGGAATCTAAAGTCAGCACCATTTGGTAGTGTGGAGAGAAGAGGATTCACCAAATTCTCCAAACTCTTTTGCGACTCCATTATCTTTTGGGGCATATATAACTTTGCTGACGATACCACTAAAGGTACAGCAATTGGAAAATACATTGCTGAACTCCGGGATGCATTAAACCACACGGATTTAGATGTAGAATCCATAAAGTTTATGGATGCTAGACAAGTCACAATGGATGATAACTATTTCTCTACGCGCATGGTCAAACGCCATAGAAAAGTTGTTTGTTGGAAAAGAATACCAACAGGGTTTTATTGCCATCAAGGTTTCTTTAGATTTTTCCCGTGCAAAGAGAGTTGTGCCAATTTTAGCGAACATATTGCCTACCTTGAACGAGAGCGGCATTGCTTTACATGATATAGACTTTGCCTATGATTGTAAGTATATTACCACACGGTTTTATGTAGAGAAATTACTAAAAGAAGGTAATAACACGGAAATTGTAGATGATTTAGGAAAAGTTGAACATCATTGCATTTCATGGAGAAGTTTAGAAGAGGATAGAAAGATTATCAGATATAAGGTGTATAACAAATTTGTCCAGATTTTGGAAAGTGCCGAGGTGCGAAAGGGCCTTGGTTCACGTTTGGAGGATTTGGTAGAGAAAGAAACAGCATTTGGACGACGAGTTAAAAAATATATAAAGCATGGTTATAGTCGTATCGAGCTAACGTTTTACGGTTCATCTTTGAGATCTCTTCAGTCATATCAAGATGAAATGGATGAGACAAAAAAAATCTTAAAGGAGTGTAAAACATTTAAATGTTCGTTCGAGACACAATGGCAGGAGCGAGCAAAATGCATTACCTCAATGGCGGCTGTATATTTTCCAGACGAGAAAGTCTTCGCTTACTGCCACTGGTGAAATTCCGTAACCTCCAAGAAATACGGATATATGTGGCAAAACTTTAAGAACCCCGAGCTTATTACACTTTTGCTGGCTAACTTTTCCTTTAACGATAGACCTATATATTTTGTGGAAGGACATGTAGAAGAGGTAAATGGGAAAGAGAAAGTTATTTTGGGCGAAATAAGGACATTTAAGCGCGAGCCTGGATGTACTGCCATCACGCTAGTTGCTGGCTCGCAAAAAGGAATGTTTCCTTCAAGGGATGCATCTCATAATGGCATCCATAAATTTAGCATAGTTGGAATTGTGGAAGTTGACAACATCTCTATTGCCTGGCCAAAGCGTGTTCATAACAGGTATAGTGCCCCACTTGCAGATGTTGAAAATTTTTACGCTAGTCACGCACAATCGAATTGATAAGACAAGAGAGGGATCTTTGTTAACAGCCCAGACACCTCCATTTATGTCGGTGTCTGGTCATATGACTAAATTACTGTCTCTAGCCTAATTACATTAGCTGACACCCCCGAGACAGGCAAATATGCGACAATCCCCTCCCATGGGAAAGGCTGAAAGCCGTCTGCTTAAAAACGCATATATGCTCTGCTCGTTTGTGTCTAAGAATCACTTGGACTCTGTGCATTATTTTACTGTTCTGCCAGGAAAAAATCTGAATAAAAACCTTGCAGACAGGTTGAGGATCAACAATCCTCACATGACATTAATTGTTCACTCAAGGCAAAAAATCGTTTAAAAATCCTTGCGAGGGGAAAACCCAAGAGGGAAAACCTCGAACGTGATTGTAGGGGAAGCGGAAAAACCCCTACTGCATTATTCATCGGATGCACTGATGATGCATGCTAATGACGATCAGGCATACGCCCGCGAATCGTCCTAAGCTCAATACTCATCTTCTCGCCATTAGCATTATTTCTTCGCAGTCGTTTAGACCTGCGTCGATCGACCAATTGATCTTCTTCTTCGTCGGGGTTTGCACGCTTGCATGTACCCTTATTAAGAGCATCACCATTGGATATGTTCTTTGATGTTTTAGTAGCACCTTTACGTTGCGATGGATTGAGCTCCTGCTCTTGACCCTTAGTCCCGAGAGTCGCGGCCGTTTGACGAGGCTGCGTTAGAGATTGCGATCCTGGTAGGTTTTTAGTCTTCCAGTAGTCTGTGATACACTTTCTCTCAATAAAATTCTCTTGAGGCTCCCAGGTTTCCTCTTTGTACCCTTTCCATTTTACGCGGTATTCCATCCCCCCCCTAGGTCCATGCCTGTGGTTGAGAACTTTTTCTACTACGTATGTGTCAGTTGCTTCAAAATCGTCGAGCACAAGCTTTAGCTGCGACGGCGCAAATTTACGACCTAACTCTTCTCCTGTGGCATCCTTCAACACATAGGATCCACCAGTTGTTCGTCTGACTACAATATAAGGGCCTTCATACCTAGGCGAAAGCTTGTCGCCCAAGATCGGGTCCAAAGACATAACCTTTGCTCCATCAGGGAATTCACTGTGCAGTACTGTTCTATTGAAACGCTCAATCATTCGACGTTGAGTTTCGCGGGTCTTAGTGTCAATCGCTGGAAAGACGGTCTTGGTCATGTACTCAAGCCGCTTTAAGAGCTCCTCCTGGGATGATAACTTCTCTGTCGAGTCCGAGAAATTGCTAATACCATTATAACGCCGCGCAAAAAACAAAGAGAATGGGGACGAATTGTGTAGAGCCACAATTCTGGTGTTCATAGCTAGCTGTGCCATAGGAACATGTTTCGCCCATGCTTGTTTATGGTCTTGAACCTCTTTGCGAATGATAGTGCATGCTGTTTTCACATGATTTTCGGCGACTCCGTTTCCGCGAGGGTGATAAGGGGTGAGTAACCTATGTTGCACTCCCATAGTGGTAGTCATCACTTGCACCGCCTCGTTAACGAATTCTCTGCCATTGTCAGATTGGAGGATACGTGGAAAACCAATAGTGGTGAAGATTTTGAACAAAACTTTTGCAATGGTCATCCCCTTCTTGTCAGGTATGGGTTCCAAGAAGACGAACCTTGTACAAACATCAACCAAAATGAGTAGGAATAGGTTTCCATCGCTCTCCACAGGGAATGGACCGGTCAAATCAACCGCCATATGTTCACCTGGTAACTGAGCATGAATGGCCGTCAGAGGGTGGTATCCCTTGCGTGCGATGTTGACTCGCTGGCATTCTTGGCAACGCTGAACATACTCCAAGCAATCCTTGGCCAGATTAGGCCACGTCTTTTGCAACGAATGAATATGCTTGACCATGGCATTGGTCCCAATGTGACCAAGCGCATGTGCGTCGACTAACACTCCTCTTCTCTCTGAGACAGCTACCGTCACACGTTGAGTGTCGGCGTCCTGGATTAAGTGAACATAACCATAAATTTTGCTCGGAGCAGATCCTTGAATGCGGGCTGTCCACAACTCTTGAGGAAACTGGCGAGACAAAGCGTCTGGTAAAACGTTCAGAATGCCAGGTCGATAAACAACCTTAAACGTGTAATCCAAAATAGTCTCCTGCCATGCGGTAAGCATCGAGTTCATATCCTTCTGCGTATGCATAAAAGTAAGAGCGCGATGATCCGTGAAAAGCGTAAAGTGACGGCCCCACAAATAGTAATGCAACTTCTTCAGTGCAAACACAATTGCCAATAACTCCTTCTGAGTTGTACTATAGCGTCGTTCACTGGGTTGCAATGAGCGCGCAACAAAAGAAATATATCTAATGTTTTTGGGATTCGCCTCGCCTTCCGGCAGCTGATATAAAATAGCTCCAATTCCAACGTTAGATGCATCTGTAGCAACATATAACGGCAAATTGAAATCCACCCAGCAAATTATGGGCGATAAGACCAACAAATTCTTTAGTGCCTCAAAGCTCTTCAACTGAGCAGCATTCAACGTAAATGGACCCACCACATTACGCATAGCATCTAGCGGAGCGCTAATGGTAGCTATAATGGGTACGTGATCGCGGAAAAAATTAAAAGTCCCCATATAAGATTGAACCTGCTTACCCGTAGTTGGGGGTTTCCAATCATTGATATTCACCAATTTATTGGGATCAATTCTTTTTCCATCAAGATCCACAATGAAGCCCAGCAACGCCACCTGCGTACTGTAGAACTTGCACTTGTCAAGGTTAATAATAAGCTTGGCATCAGTTAGCCGTTTAACCAACTCTATCATCTGAATCGCATGATCGCTTCTGTTCTTTGATGCGAGAAGAATGTCATCGATAAAATTTCTGACAAATTTCAAATCCCCAAGGATTCGGCTCATGCCACGCTGAAACAAACTGGACAAGGGCTTCAATCCAAAAGGAGCCTTCTTGAACATATATTGAATCCCGTTATGCATAAATGCCGTCAACGGCTGATCTTCTTCATGGATTGGTAATCGATGATACGCCTGCTTTAGGTCCACAGTCGAGAACACTGCATTGCCTCCAGCAAATTGCATGATGTCTGATATAAGTGGTACCGGAAAATTATCATCGGGTAGGTGCGCGTTTAAGGGCCGCGGATCCAAGCACACTCGGTAGAGAGTCTTGTTTCCGTTAGCATCTTTCTTAGCCGCTAGCGTTAATGTGTTGTTGTGTGCATTACCTGCAGGTGCTAATGTAATTACATCATCCTTCAGCCAATTCTGGATTGCTTCATCAAGAACCGGCATTTGCGATGCAGCAAATACTTTAGGTCTGCGGTAGAGGATAACGTCATCAGGGACTGGCAAATACACCTTCATTTCAGGTATAGTACAATGACTTGTATTTGGAATCTTGGCGTTTAACCTCAGCGACTCTTCTATACTCTTCATGAACGCGTCCTTTTCCGCAATAAATTCCTGCGTCTTTTCTCGTTCTGGAATCGTGAGAGGTATCAGCGTGGGCTTTTCGTCTTCAACTGGCGCTGGCATCCGTCCAGACGACTCATCTGCATCGGGTAGTCCAACGATATTGAATCCATAGCGGTGAAAGAGATCCATGCCAATGGTAACTGCATGACTCTGTTCAATAACCTCATATGGCGCGCTAAGCACATTCTGTCCACAGACAATCTCTACGTTTTCCGTTTCTCCAACGCGTTTAATGACAGACGAGTCAGCTAATTCAATGTATCCTTCCATTGGTTTAACCGGAATAGAATACTTTTTGACTACAGCTGCACTAATAAATGAATGTGTGGCACCAGTATCAATGAGTGCAAGATGTCGCTCTTGATTAAGATAAACAGGAACAAACAGTCGATTATCCGGCTGATGTTTTCGTTTACTTGAACCATAGTGCTTGTGTACTAACTCAAAGTCCTTCTCTCCAAAGGAGAATAATGGGTAACCATCACATGCGTCTGACACTGGGTTATCACTAATTGAAAATCTTTCGAAGGCCCTTAGGTACTCGTCGTCTACTACATCCTCGATGTTGTACTCGGCCGGTGCATTATCTCTTCCTTCTTTAACAATGCCCATAGCTCCATACTTCACCTTTGCTTGGTCGACAGCCACTTTAGCATCACCGCTACCTTCCCCCCCGTCGAGAGGATGCATCGGCAATGGACCTACATGAACTCTCATACCCAAACCGGATTCACCACGCAGTTTGCTCTTCAATTCGATTTTCGCAATACCCTTTGCATTCTTCTTTTTCTTCTTTCTCTTCTTCACTGTTTCACTCCGTGGGTTGATGTCACTGACATTCTTCTCGTCAGTTGTTGTTTCATTCACTATGACTACTTCTGTTAAACTGTGCGACTGCTCCTCCAGTTCATGTACATCAGTTTGTTGCATCTCACTGCTTGTTTCCACCTGTTTGGAATGCAGAATGAAAGACGCGTCGTTAGTCATGCGGTCATGTTCGACTTCGGTGACGTCACCATTTTCGTTACTCATCTCAACGACATCTTGGTCGACAACAGACATCTCACCACCATCTACTTCAACTTTTTCTTCAGATGCATCATCATACTCAACAGTGTGGTTTAGCTTACCATTGCTGTTTCCTCTGCCAGGATAAGGATGGTGTCCACGGTTGAAGTTCCTCTTGTAACCTCCACGACCATGACTGCCTCCTCGACCTCTAGGCGCACCAGAACCACTACCATTACCGAAGGCGCCACGTTGACCGCCGAATCCAGCATTCCCCTTCTGGACCGAACTGTCACCCGCTGTAGGAACTTGGTTGATGCTACCACCAGTAGTCCCCCCGACACGCGTTCCACTTGTCGTCGCAAGCGTTGCTGCTGCCGCTGCCCTCTTCTGCTGGTTGATGAGCTTATCCTTTAAACTCTGGGCCTGCCTCGCTGCTTCGTTATCTGCAGCCCCGGTCAATCGTCTCCTCTCCAAAATAACCGGTGCCCACTCATCACTGTCTGCGGGTCCCTGCATATGCTGCAAACTGTCCATATAAGACTCGAAGGTTGTTTCATCAGGTGCCACACCCAGCATCCCCTCAAGGACCGCAATGCGCTTCTGTAACAAGATCATCGTAAGAACGCTCGGGTCGACCGCTCTCTGCAGCAAGAATAACAAATCAGCGAACTTGGGTAAGTCCTTGACTTGGTACACATCCATCAACCTCTTCATCCGATGGTAGTACTGCTTGTACGATTCACCTCGTTCTAACCCCATCTTGATCACCTTCTCAACCTCATCTGTTCTCTCAGTCTGCGTCATAGCACTCTCCACAAACACTTTCTCGCATCTCGCCCACGGCCACTTTCCTTCAGGGTCACGACTCAAGACTGCATTCATGGCATCAGACGCTTTGCGATCCATATTCGCCAAGCACAACAACCTTGAACATCTCTCATCGAACCCGCCCGTCGTGAACTTTGTTACTCCTATTCTATGGAATTCGTACAGGAACTCTCGGACGTTGGTAATCAAGGGACCGTGGATCTTGATGTCAAGAACAGGAAGCAGATGAGCCTCGACCAACCGATGGTAACGCGGAAACTCATTCGACAACTTGATCTCGTCAATCTTTCCACCCTTCTTAACCCCCAACTCCTCATTCTCCTCTCTGGTCACAACACTAGAGAATGCCGTCCTCCCCATGGACCTCTCAGCACTCTCTAGGTCATCCAGCATGACATTCCACTCGTTCATCGCGGTCTTGGCCTCAGCGATCTGACGTGTTAGTTCCGCCAACTTTGGTCGCTCCTGGTCGCCCTCCTCTTGGCGGCCCCTTCATGTGCAGAGGATATAAAAAGGCATATAAAAAATATCCAAAGTCCAAGGAACGGAGTGTTGACTTCCATAACTGGCATATCTCTTCATAGTGGGCAACAGAACACAGAATAAAATAGCAATAGACAGCACAAGAATTTTTAAAATGTAATCTCTCCCCTGTATTTCACGACAAAGATACAGTTGAGAATACAAGTGCTTTAGATGATCACATACAAGAACTACTCTGTCGAATCTTGCAGTGAGGGTTACAGGTTAATAGTAGATGGACATATTCAAGAGTTTGGTGTGCGAAAAATAAGAAGACTTTGTTGTTTGGAGAATAGGTTGGTGTTTAGTAGGATAGTTAAACAAAAAATGTTACAATGGTTGTCTTATATGCTTGGTATCATATATACATTCTCCTCTAATGGACGCGGTGGATATCGTCAAGATCTGCAGAGATGTAACAAACACCATATGATAATTTGGACTTGAAAGGCCTCCTTGGCTCAACCCTTGGATGCGCGCGGCTAACTGCATCTTCTGTCTCGTCAACGTCGCCAGTTGCATCGAATACTCCTTCATCTTTCCTCTGGCTGCATGGGCATCCATAAAGTCAGAGCCAACAGTCTCCTGCA
Organism: Linnemannia hyalina; assembly: GCA_019671135.1. Taxonomy (NCBI): domain Eukaryota; kingdom Fungi; phylum Mortierellomycota; class Mortierellomycetes; order Mortierellales; family Mortierellaceae; genus Linnemannia; species Linnemannia hyalina. The sequence continues at coordinate 2,150,730 of JAHRHY010000010.1, forward strand.
TGTCAACATCAACGGAGGCCTTTCAGGTCCAAGTTATCATATGGTGTTTGTTACATCTCTGTAGATCTCGACAATATCCATAGCGACTATGGGATGAGAATGTATATATGATACCAAGCATATAAGACAACCATTGTAACATTTTTTGTTTAACTATCCTACTAAACACCAACCTATTCTCCAAACAACAAAGTCTTCTTATTTTTCGCACACCACACTCTTGAATATGTCCATCTACTATTAACCTGTAACCCTCACTGCAAGATTCGCCAGAGTAGTTCTTGTATGTCATCATCTAAAGCACTTGTACTCTCAACTGTATCTTTGGGGCGAAATACAGGGGAGAGATTACATTTTAAAAAAACATGTGCTGTCTATTGCTATTTTATTCTGTGTTCTGTTGCCCACTATGAAGAGATATGTCAGTTATGGAAGTAAACACTCCGTTCCTTGGGCTTTGGATATTTTTTATATGCCTTTTTATATCCTCTGCACATGAAGGGGCCGCAACGTCCATGCCTGCTCCCTCATCTCGTCCCGACGTCAAGGTAAGTGCATCTAACGCACCAACAACCTTATTGCCAACGTCCTCGTTCTTCTTTGCCGTATTCGCTGCCATTCTCTATGACCCAATTAAAGGAAAAGAAAACAAACAGACAAGCAGAATAAACAGAAAACGAAATGAGCTTTTGAAAACTGATGATCAACCAGACTGCACCCCAGAAAAAATAATACTGTTACTACTAACGTCAACTTCCAGTACTTTTTTGCTCAGTGATCCACTTGATTCAAAATAAAAATAAAAAACAACACCCAGAAAAAACTAAAAGTTTTCTGATGCAAATGAATTCGGATGAGGGCACACCTAAATGCCAACAAAGACGAATCCCGCGTTTATTTGAACAAGAATGTCCTTGATCAAAACTAACGGTGAGTTTTCTAATGAATCTCTGCTACCGTGTTATATGAAGACCTCAAATGACCACACAGATGTATGATCGCACTTGAAAGCTCCAACACAAAAAGGTAGAATAGTAACCAAATAATAACAACGAAAGTAACCGCCTGTTACACTTCGTATTAATGATCAGTCTCTGCTGTAACCTTGTCACTAGTGACCAGATACACGCACGAAATGACCACAAATAAAAGAAAAGGATCCTGTCCTTGTTGGATTATCCTGAAAATAGAGAAAAATCCTGACAGTAAAGGTCCTGTTCTGTAATGATCCGTAAATGCTCCCGTTACGTCCTGAATCGCTCCTGTAGATTGATGGAGTGTTCCTCGTAATGGGTTGAATGAATAAATAAATGAGTGGATGGATCCTGTCAATCGTTCGACGGATTCTGATCCCGATCCGTGTTGTATTTATCAAAAAAAATGAAAATTTTTACGCTAGTCACGCACAATCGAATTGATAAGACAAGAGAGGGATCTTTGTTAACAGCCCAGACACCTCCATTTATGTCGGTGTCTGGTCATATGACTAAATTACTGTCTCTAGCCTAATTACATTAGCTGACACCCCCGAGACAGGCAAATATGCGACAGATGTCTTCGAATATGATGAAGATACAGTAGATACAAATGTGTTACATCTGAAAACTATTCATGTTTCGATGTATACTGCAGCCCACCAAATTTTAGAGCCTGATGAAGAGTATACCATTGTGGCGGCCGGTCTTAAAGAATTTCGTTCTGAACGTCGTTGGCATTTTATTACAGCATGTGGCATAAAGGTGCGCACAGGGAAATCGTTGGCAAAGATTTGGAGACCATGGCGTGTGGAGCATCTTCAAGGTCTACAGAGAATTGGTAGTGTGCAAGGTGTGCCGTTCATGACATTTCGAGCGATTAGAGTGGTTAATTCACATCATATACTTGACATGAAGTGCGAACGCGTTTGAGAGGTTTTTAAATACTTTGGAAAGACTTTTGTTAATTATAGTCTGGTATTATCATCTTCGTGGTTTGACATTTCCTCGTCATCATCCTTATTTGACGTTTGTTCATCATTGTCATCTGAAGCAACATCTATTCCTACAAATTTCTCTTGCATCCTTTGTAACTCAAGACCATTTTCCAGTTTGTTTTGTACTGTAACGGTTTGCGTTAACTCTGGGACAAGTTGCCTTTCTCGTGGATAATCTACCCCTTCTTCCATCCATGCACGATGATGTGGCAGCTCTTGGATATCCACTTGCAACATATTAGGTTTATCATTGCTCTCTAGTTAGTCATTCCTTGTCACTCTCTATCATCTCTGACTCACTATGACACTACACCTAGAAACCTAGTTGGCGACTTTGTATATATATTTAGTTGTACCATAGTAATAACATCAATCATCACTACTTCAACTCTCGTCCCCGTTCTATACTTCTCTGTCCCAGTCTTCGCCTGTTGCATGGTAGCAAAGGTTCCCTCGTTCCACCGATCTCTTGATTTTTCCCTCCTCGTTTTCACTGCCCGCGTTTTACTTTAATTTTCCCTCGTCCCAGCTCTCTCTGCACACCAGCCCTGAATTTCATTCCCTGCCCCTATTTTCCTTCGTACCCTCTTACACTCTGGACATTTTTGACCTCTCCGCACTTCTCTCTGCACTACCAGTCATGGTTACCCCTGCCCGCCTTAACCCCCCTCCTGTCTTTACATGCGCCCGCGACGGTTTCTCTGCCTTGGCCTGGCTCGTTGCGGTTAACCGCTACTTCAACCTTGCTAAGATAAGTGAGACTGAACGAACACCCCACGCTCTCTCGTACTTGGGCACGCCTGGCCCTGCCCGATGGTTTGATGGATGTGGGCTCCCTGATACTTGCAACTTCGAGACCGAGTTTACTCCTGCTTTTAAGCTAGAGTACATTCCCAACAACTTTGCGGGCTCCTGTCGACGACACCTCACCAATCTTCGCATGACCACCAACTTTTCGACCTACTTATCTACATTCAAGGAACTTTTGGGCGCCCTCCTTGGTTATGCCTCCACCGACACTGCCAAGACCACGGTCAACGAGTTCGCCCAAACATCCATTATCGACAACTGCCCCTTGGTTCTTCAACAGATGATCGAAGGACACATTATTCAAAACCCCAATATCACCCTCATTCAGATCTTTCAATACGCCCAAGAGATGGACCGCATTTACTCCTTCAAACCCGACACCGGCCCCAAGACCAACTCGCTCGCCATCGCCTCCGTGTCACAGTATCATAATCTGTTGTGACCCTAGATCATTAACGTCATCTAACCACTGTCTCATCGAACCACATTATCACCTAATTACATCCCCATCTAACCACATCACCACCTCACCACATCACCACCATCCTGGAGCCCATAGCCTAGCACACATAAATACCCTGGCTCCCCTGTACAATAAACACCATCCGTTTCTGCCTCCTGCTCTTGTCTATCACCCTTCTTCTGTTGCTATTACATGGTAGCAAAAGTAACTTCGATCCATACCCCTCTGCCCTGATCTGTCAAATTTTCTGTTCCTGCTCCAGCTCCGTTCCTGTCTACCCATATTTTATTTTCTCTTTCCACACGTACAGCTCTCTCCTCCTTTTACCATATCCCTATTATCCTTTTTTATTTTTTTATTTTTTTCTTACTTTTCTGCACCCTTCCGGCTCTTATGTCTGCTACCGACGAAATTCGCCAGCTCGCCTCTGGCCTTACTGACGAGGCCAGGACCAGGATTGAAACCCTCCTTGCAAGCCTTACTCCCCTACCTCCTGCTCCAACCCAACTCGAACAAGAGGCTGCCTGCCGCGATGTTGCCCGCACCCTCCATAAAATCCTTAAGCCTCAGGCCCCCTCTCCTTACGCTGGCGCGATCGACGCCGATGCCTGTCATAACTTCATCGACAATCAAGAGGAGTATTATGAGGTCGTCAACCTTGCATCCGCTGAATGGGTCCAGTATACGGCCCTTAACCTCACTGACGATGCGAAATCGTGGTGGAGATCAAGCGGCCTTACCATTCGCAGCTCCTGGGACGACTTCAAACAAGCCTTCCTCAACTTTCACACCCCGCCCAATGCCGCCGTCGCTGCTCTTTCGGCTCTTGAGTCTTTACGACAAGGCAAGCGTACAGTCGCCGCCTACACCCACGAATTCCGCCGCCTTCGCCGTCGAGTTCCCTCCCTTGACAATACTACCGCCTTGCACTGGTACAAAAAAGGCCTCGAAAAAGAAACCAGCAAGGAGGTTATGCTTCGCCAGCCGGAGACCTTGGATATTGCCATTACTCAAGCCACTCTGGTTCACTCCATCCTCTACCCTGACGGGCCCACTGGTCCCAAGCCCATTGTTCAACAATCCAGCGATATGGAGATCGACACCCTCCATGTTGCTATCAACAACCTCTCCGCACAAGTCAGCTACCTTTCGCGCCGATCCGGCTACAACCACAGCCAGCACAACACCAAACCCTTTATCTACAACCCCAATACCCACTACAAACCCGGCGGTCCTCTTCCTCCCAAGCTATCACAAGAAGAGAAAGACTACCTCTACAAGAATGGTGGCTGCTACAAGTGCCGTAAACTTGGCCACCTTGGGCCCGATTGCAGGACTTTTCCTTCGACTTCACGCCCGGCACGACAGTTCAACAATATCGAGGTTGCCGACACCCCAACCCCTCAACAGGCTACTTCCCAGGCTCAGTCGGGAAAAGCCAACAGCAACTAGAAGACGTCCAGGTTCTAGTTGCTGCTGCCCCCTCCTCTGCTCCTCTGGACCAGAGGAGTAAGCCTCTTTCTTCAGATAAGTTTTCCTCTTTTTCTTTTTCGAATAAACGACTTTCTCTGCCCAAAGACCTTGCTCCTCTCCCCTCCCCCGCTGCCATTACACTTGTTGATCCCTCGCCCCCTGTCCCTTCTCCCATTATCATTGAGCTCCCCGCTGTATGCACCTCCCCTGTTCAAGAGGGGGCTGGATTGGCTGCTACAGTGGACCTGGACCCACCTATGTCGCCCCTCGTTCTAGCCCCCACGCCTGGTTCGTCTGTTCCATCTACCACGCCCGTGCCTGAGACCGTACCTGTCTTTCCCACAATGACCAAGAGCAAAATCCGCCGGTTGCGAAAAAGGGGCATTGGTGTGTCTACGTTCACTGCCTAGCAAGCCAAGACTACCCTCCTCACCTTTGTCTGCAATGTTAATGGTCACTCCGCTCGGATCCTCATCGACGGTGGAGCTCAAGGCAACGTCATCAGCTCTTCTTTTGTAAAGCGACATCAAATTCCTCTTCACTCTTCTTCTCCCATCCCCATTGTCCTCCCCGACGGATCTCGCTCCTTCTCTGCCCACACCGCCCACATCACCTTTGCACGACAACAATACTCCACCACTCTCGATCCCCTCGTCTACCCTTTAAAGAGCTACGACCTCCTCCTTGGCAAACCTTGGCTCACACAAACCAACCCTCTCATCAACTGGCGAACCAACAACCTCCGCATCCGCTACAACGACATCGACATAGACTGGGACTGTACCGGCTCTCAGTCATCTTCCATCAGCACTCGCACTCGCGGCCTTCTCCTCTCCCACATCCACTTCTACACAGAGGCAACAACCCCCGGCAGCGAAATATACCTTGCCCTCATTCGTTCCAACGACAAAGACAACGACAAAGACAACAACAACAATAACGACAATGACAATGACCAGCCCACCTCTAACCAACAACTGCCCTCGATCACTCCCATCACACCACGACCACCTCCCTCTCTTCCCCCTGACATCCACTCCATTGTTCACGACGAGTTCCCCGACGTTTTTCCCTCTTCACTTCCTTCTGGTCTACCTCCGAACCGTGGAGATGCCATGCGCATCGAAACGGACCCGAGCGCTGACCCTCCTTTCAAGCCCGTTATTCGTTTGTCTATTGCAGAGTTGGACGAATTGAAGAAGCAACTTGATGAGTTACTCTCTAAAAAACTCATCAAGCCCAGCACTTCTCCCTACGGCGCCCCAGTGCTCTTTGTCAAGAAGGCCGACGGTTCTCTACGTATGTGTGTTGACTATCGTGGTCTCAACCGCATTACAAGAAAGAACCGTCATCCCTTACCTAGAATTGATGAGTTGATCGACCGTTTTCGGGGCGCAAAGTACTTTACCAAGTTGGACTTAATCTCGGGGTATCATCAACAACGCATCTATGAGCCTCACACTCATAAGACTGCCTTCCGTTGTCGATACGGGCACTTTGAGTTCAACGTCGTCCCCTTTGGCCTCACCGACGCCCCAGCCTCCTTCTCCAACATGATGCTCAAGGTCCTTGATCCCGTCCTTGACAAGTGGGTGGTCGTCTATCTTGACGATATTCTGATATACTCCAAGACCAAGGCCGAACATCTCCGTCATATTCGCAGTGTTCTCTCTCTCCTCCGCCAGCACGGTCTCTATGCAAAGTTGAGCAAGTGCTCCTTTATGCAAGAAGAGACTGAGTTCCTCGGTCATGTCATTACCAAGGATGGTTTACACACCAATGCCGGTCTTGTTCGCGCCATTCGAGAGTGGCCTCGCCCAACAAAACAAAAGGACGTTCAACAGTTCATTGGGTTAGCTCAGTTCTACCAGCAGTATATCCACAATTTTGCTGACATCGCTCTTCCCCTCACGTCTCTACTAGGGAGGCCATCCATGTTCGGCTCCACCAACCATAGACTACAGTATAAAAATATCTGTCAACACCTATTAAAACAGTGTGTTCCTTGAGAGTACAACAAATCTCATCAGCTTTTTCCTTCCACCAGTCTCCATTTTCTACATTCACCACCACTACTTTGTAACATCATCTACTTTAGCTGAGAAAGCCTTGGACATGATCATCTCATATTGGAAAGGAAATTACTATCTGTAATATCCAGGATCCAATATGAGATGATCATGTCCAAGGCTTTCTCAGCTAAAGTAGATGATGTTACAAAGTAGTGGTGGTGAATGTAGAAAATGGAGACTGGTGGAAGGAAAAAGCTGATGAGATTTGTTGTACTCTCAAGGAACACACTGTTTTAATAGGTGTTGACAGATATTTTTATACTGTAGTCTATGGTTGGTGGAGCCGAACATGGATGGCCTCCTAGTAGAGCATTTGTTTTCGTGTTTATATAATTAGCGATGGTTACTAATATCTCCTTTTCATGATATATCCTATGTGTATATCCAATATAGCACTCGTGATACTGGTGATGATGTAGTGGTAGTTTTTAAAAAAAAGTTGGATCCCGATTTTTTTAAAAAGTAGCATAGTGGCTTTAACAAACATTGGTTGTTGGAAAGAAAGGGTAGCTGATACGTTTTTAATGGCGTTATTGCTACACTTTCTCAACAATATTCGACATTCGACATTTGACATTCGGCATTCGATTCGACAGCTGACAAACTGTAGTTATTACCATAGTTATGATATTTGATATGAACGCATTTTGGATGACCTCGTGATTATCGTGATGTTTAATTTTAATACATTCTTGATAAACTCGTAAGTATTACAATGTTTAATGTTGACATACTTTAGGTAAGCCCACGATTTGCACGACGTTTAATATTATTACACTTTGGTTAACTTACAATTGTTATAGCATTTATTGTTATACAGATTGTAGGTAATTACGACAATGGTAAAAACAGAGATATCGCAATTAGACCATGCATTGTGGGTAGTTGTAGATATAACAATTATATCGTTTAAAATAGACGTTTCTTAAAACACATCACATATTTTATAATGCAAATGGCTATTATATTACAACGTTTCTATTGCATTTTGTGTGATAACAAGATAGAAAAAATGTATTGTTAATAGAGTAATTATGTCGTTAAAAATAGACGTTTCTTAAAACACATCACATATTTCGTGATGCAAATGGATATAAACATCGTGGCGTTTCTATCGCATTTTGTGTGATAATAAGGTAGAGAAAATGTGTTGTTAACAGAGTAATTATGTCGTTTAAAATGGACGTTTCTTAAAACGTATCACATATTTCGTGATGCCAATGGGTATAAACATTGTGACATTTCTATCGCATTTTGTGTGATAATAAGATAGAAAAAATGTGTTGTTAACAGAGTAATTATGTCGTTTAAAATAGACGTTTCTTAAAACTTATCACATATTTCGTGATGCAAATGGGTATGAACATTGTGACATTTCTATCGCATTTTGTGTGATAATAAGGTAGAGAAAATGTGTTGTTAACAGAGTAATTATGTCGTTTAAAATGGACGTTTCTTAAAACGTATCACATATTTCGTGATGCAAATGGGTATGAACATTGTGACATTTCTATCGCATTTTGTGTGATAACAAGACAGAAAAAAGAAGTTGTTAACAGAATAGTTATGTCGTTTAAAATAGACGTTTCTTAAAACACATTACATATTTCGTGATGCAAATGGGTATGAACATTGTGACATTTCTATTGCATTTTGTGTAATAATAAGGTAGAGAAAATGTGTTGTTTAAAGAGCAACTATGTCTTTAAAAATAGACGTTTCTTAAAACGTACCCCATATTTCGTGATGCAAATGGGTATGAACATTGTGACATTTCTATCGCATTTTGTATGATAACAAGACAGAAAAAAGAAGTTGTATAAATAAAAGTTATGTAGACTTAGGAAATGTCTATAAAATATCGTTTGTATACTTTGGTGGTTGGGAGAAAATTGGTGGTTACAAAAAAGTTGTCGCAAAACCGCCATGATGAAATACTTTGACATCTGGTTGAGGGGCTTGCTCCCCTATCGTGTTTATCGTTAATAGTTTTAAAAAATCCAAAAGTGTGTTATATAAAGGAATTTTTGCTAATAGTTTACGTTTAAATTCTCTTGAAATAGATGATATATGCATTATATTTCTATCCAATCTATCATGGAATATGAGATAACTTCTTTTATAGTGCAACAAATCTAAAAGTGTATTGTAGTATAGGCATTTTTCCTAATGGTTTACTAGTTATGCAATGCCAACACTTAAAGAAATTAAGCAAATAATAGCCATTTATATACATGAGCATCATATGGATCCTACAATGGCAATGTACTTGAGAGCTGTTTTGTTACGTGGTAAGTCTCAGCAAGAACTAAATGGTATGTCAAAGGAAGAACTGTGGGGATTGGTAGACTTTTTTGCACCAGATTTACAAAAACATATGCATGCAATTGGAGCATTATCATGGTCAGCACACAGAAAATTTGCTTCAGAGTAAAGTGGTTTTTAAAAAGTTTGTAGTACATATCTCTGCAAACAGTAAGCTATTCAACATGTCCGCTATACCTAAATCCATTAACAAGGCGCTGAACTCATATGCCCATCTTATCTCTGATGTGGGCAAAGAGATTGCATTGCCTGGCAAACCGAAGACGGGCTGGAAAAAGTACTCAGAGATATTCTGCGATAGTTTAATACTCTGGGGATTGCACAACCGGGCTGCACTTGTTGACGAGCAGCGCAAAAACACCACTTCCAATATTCGCGAAGCTTTTAAAGGCCTCGATGTTAGCCACTCCATGGTTAAAGTTGTTAACGAGGGTTATATCAAAGACAATAGTTTTTTTAGCTCTAAACTACTAGAAAAACATAGAAAAAAGTTTAGAAGTTCGGCCTTATACCATGCTGGTTACTTTAGCATTAAGGTAACGCTCCATGAACTAGAGGCCATATCTCTAATATCCGAGATAATACCAATACTTGATGAACTGGAGGTTGACTACGTTATCCTTCATGATATAGATATTGCTACGGATTGTAGATATGTCACAAGCCGTCCAATTCTTCAACAGTACCTTCAAGAGAGATTTGGAGAAAATTTAGATATTGCCAACGATCTCCATAAGGTTGGTAACCACTGTCTTTCTTGGTTTGGAGTCACCGAAAAAGACCAAAAGGTCCGTTGTAAGGTCTACAACAAACTTGTACAGATGTTGGAGAGTGCTGAAGTAAAAATGTCGTTGGGTTCAAGAATGGAGAATTTTGTCATGGATGTGGATAAGGACCTACATAAGAGACTTCGAAAGGCAAAGAAAACAGGTCTAACAAGACTTGAACTTACCTTTTATGGACAGGAGATATATACATTCTCCTATTATAAAGGAGTTTTGGATGCCATAAAGGAAGAGATCCAAGAATGTCCCACCTTCTGCGTAAAGCACAAGGCATATTGGAAGTACATAGTTGGCAATATATCATCCATGGTAGGTATTCATGTAACAATGGGTGAAAAATCGGCATTCGCATATTGCCATTGGTGGAACTCTGTTACAGGTAAGAAGTATGGTTCATATCGTAACAATGTCGAGAAAGAGGAAGCAATGACGTTGTTAGCCAACTATAGCTTCAACGATAGACCAATATACTTTTTGGAGGTTGAGATGGATGAGAATAGCATCAAGGATATTACAGTTACCAAGTACAAACGGCCTGACGAATGTACAGCAATAACACTTGTTGCAGGAGCACATAAAGGCATGTACCCATACATTTACGATGATGATGTTTTACAATTCGAGGATATGGGTATAGTGGAGGTAGATAATGTAAAGATCCAATGGCCTGAGAGAAGAATCCGCAAAGGTGCACCACCAATTGTTGATATTCATCTAGAAAACATGAATGGTGAGAATTTTATACAAGTCCATGATAGAGCTATCCACAAAGCAACATATAAAGCTGGATATAATGTACTTGAAATAAATACCAGCTATACAGTCATAGCAATTGCAATGGATATGTATCACAACAAAGAATATATTTTTGCAACATTGTCCAATGGTATTAAAGTACGATGTGGACTTAGTTTAGAAATAAAGATCGTTGCATGGCTGGAAGAATATCCCGATGGCCAAGTTCCGTATATGAATTTCACCACATTGCAATGCAGAACTGTTCGCGGGTTCAAGGATATTTATATACGTTAAGAATGCTAATAGATAGTTTTTAAAAATTACAATGGGCTTACTTTGTACGCTTATATGATGGAATCTCCACTCCTGCAAAAATTTCACGTCGCTTATTAGTCGGCTCTTCCCGTTGTTTATCCTCGACATCCATAGTAGTCATCTCCAAGAACTGCTCTTGTAACTTTGTTATATCTCGTGCATCATGCAACATCTCATCCACTGGAATATAATCCAAGATTTGTTCCATTGCACCATTGGCATATGGAAAGTCGAAGCCATCTCTAATCCAGGCACTATGAATGGGTTCCAGATTTAACTGCAGTAGTGCCACCATCTTCTTGATGTTCATAAGTAAGAGACACAATCGCAATTGCAAATTATATGTTTCTATCTTGGTTACCAACACTGGTTTCCTATTGTTGTGCTTCTCAAAGGTTGCTCCAAGATCTCCAAATTCGGCTTCTATCTGAGAGCGGAAACTGCCGAAAATCTTATTGTAGTTAGTTTCATCTTGTGCAAGATCTTTCCCACGGCTTTTGCGAATTGGATAACAAAAGTTTTTCTTGCTCATGCTTGTTTCTTCTACTATTTTCTTAATGTATTGTGTGTACCCTCCATCCAATGCAATACAATCTAGCTCGTGGATGTGCTTATGTATCTTCATACCAACCAACATAGTACCATCGTTGTTATCCTTGCAAGGTAGCGATTTAGAGACTAGTATTGCCATGCCATTGCAATCGACACACACTTGCGTTCTTACACCAGATTTCTTCAGCTTGTAAGAGTACATGTCTGAGCTAGACTTTTCTTCACATGAAAGACGTGTATCATGACCATCCAAATGCAATGTTACATGTGGGAATAGTGGTGGATTCCTGAGTTTAGCAGAAATCAAGCGTATAGGAAATGTGGAGAACATATTCGCAAGTGCATGGTTAATATGCTTCGAATGCACATTATAGTTAGTCTTGTAGAACTCTGTATGAATGGAGTGGAAACTACTTTTTGGTATGTGGGTTGACATTCCATCCATTGCCAAGCCTGCAACTAAGTGGTACAATATCAACAATCCTTTGTCGACCTCTCTGTACGGACCTGGATACTGCTTGAGAGACCAAATAACTACAAGAAAGTAGAATACAGGAATTGCACCTAATCTTCTTATAAGTAAGTCTTTAACAGTTTTCATGTGTGCTACTAGCTTCAACGCAGTCCTATGATTATTGGATGGTTCTTGCGTAGGCCATTCTGCATCCAAAAAAGTCCATTCATCCTCTAACAACCGTTGAAATAGGCGCTTTAAGTTTGCCATGACTGTAATTACAACCTGGTAAACTATTAGCAAAAATTCCTTTATATAACACACTTTTGGATTTTTTAAAACTATTAACGATAAACACGATAGGGGAGCAAGCCCCTCAACCAGATGTCAAAGTATTTCATCATGGCGGTTTTGCGACAACTTTTTTGTAACCACCAATTTTCTCCCAACCACCAAAGTATACAAACGATATTTTATAGACATTTCCTAAGTCTACATAACTTTTATTTATACAACTTCTTTTTTCTGTCTTGTTATCATACAAAATGCGATAGAAATGTCACAATGTTCATACCCATTTGCATCACGAAATATGGGGTACGTTTTAAGAAACGTCTATTTTTAAAGACATAGTTGCTCTTTAAACAACACATTTTCTCTACCTTATTATTACACAAAATGCAATAGAAATGTCACAATGTTCATACCCATTTGCATCACGAAATATGTAATGTGTTTTAAGAAACGTCTATTTTAAACGACATAACTATTCTGTTAACAACTTCTTTTTTCTGTCTTGTTATCACACAAAATGCGATAGAAATGTCACAATGTTCATACCCATTTGCATCACGAAATATGTGATACGTTTTAAGAAACGTCCATTTTAAACGACATAATTACTCTGTTAACAACACATTTTCTCTACCTTATTATCACACAAAATGCGATAGAAATGTCACAATGTTCATACCCATTTGCATCACGAAATATGTGATAAGTTTTAAGAAACGTCTATTTTAAACGACATAATTACTCTGTTAACAACACATTTTTTCTATCTTATTATCACACAAAATGCGATAGAAATGTCACAATGTTTATACCCATTGGCATCACGAAATATGTGATACGTTTTAAGAAACGTCCATTTTAAACGACATAATTACTCTGTTAACAACACATTTTCTCTACCTTATTATCACACAAAATGCGATAGAAACGCCACGATGTTTATATCCATTTGCATCACGAAATATGTGATGTGTTTTAAGAAACGTCTATTTTTAACGACATAATTACTCTATTAACAATACATTTTTTCTATCTTGTTATCACACAAAATGCAATAGAAACGTTGTAATATAATAGCCATTTGCATTATAAAATATGTGATGTGTTTTAAGAAACGTCTATTTTAAACGATATAATTGTTATATCTACAACTACCCACAATGCATGGTCTAATTGCGATATCTCTGTTTTTACCATTGTCGTAATTACCTACAATCTGTATAACAATAAATGCTATAACAATTGTAAGTTAACCAAAGTGTAATAATATTAAACGTCGTGCAAATCGTGGGCTTACCTAAAGTATGTCAACATTAAACATTGTAATACTTACGAGTTTATCAAGAATGTATTAAAATTAAACATCACGATAATCACGAGGTCATCCAAAATGCGTTCATATCAAATATCATAACTATGGTAATAACTACAGTTTGTCAGCTGTCGAATCGAATGCCGAATGTCAAATGTCGAATGTCGAATATTGTTGAGAAAGTGTAGCAATAACGCCATTAAAAACGTATCAGCTACCCTTTCTTTCCAACAACCAATGTTTGTTAAAGCCACTATGCTACTTTTTAAAAAAATCGGGATCCAACTTTTTTTTAAAAACTACCACTACATCATCACCAGTATCACGAGTGCTATATTGGATATACACATAGGATATATCATGAAAAGGAGATATTAGTAACCATCGCTAATTATATAAACACGAAAACAAATGCTCTACTAGGAGGCCATCCATGTTCGGCTCCACCAACCATAGACTACAGTATAAAAATATCTGTCAACACCTATTAAAACAGTGTGTTCCTTGAGAGTACAACAAATCTCATCAGCTTTTTCCTTCCACCAGTCTCCATTTTCTACATTCACCACCACTACTTTGTAACATCATCTACTTTAGCTGAGAAAGCCTTGGACATGATCATCTCATATTGGATCCTGGATATTACAGATAGTAATTTCCTTTCCAATATGAGATGATCATGTCCAAGGCTTTCTCAGCTAAAGTAGATGATGTTACAAAGTAGTGGTGGTGAATGTAGAAAATGGAGACTGGTGGAAGGAAAAAGCTGATGAGATTTGTTGTACTCTCAAGGAACACACTGTTTTAATAGGTGTTGACAGATATTTTTATACTGTAGTCTATGGTTGGTGGAGCCGAACATGGATGGCCTCCTAGGTGAAGGTCGCCAGTTTGTCTGGGATGATGCCACCGAGTCCGCTTTTCGTGCACTCAAGGATGCCATCAGCTCTGCCCCAGTATTACGCATCTTTGACCCAGACCTACCCTCGATCGTCGAGACCGATGCATCGGGTTATGCTGTTGGCGCGGTCCTCTTCCAGATAGCGGCCCCTTCATGTGCAGAGGATATAAAAAGGCATATAAAAAATATCCAAAGTCCAAGGAACGGAGTGTTGACTTCCATAACTGGCATATCTCTTCATAGTGGGCAACAGAACACAGAATAAAATAGCAATAGACAGCACAAGAATTTTTAAAATGTAATCTCTCCCCTGTATTTCACGACAAAGATACAGTTGAGAATACAAGTGCTTTAGATGATCACATACAAGAACTACTCTGTCGAATCTTGCAGTGAGGGTTACAGGTTAATAGTAGATGGACATATTCAAGAGTTTGGTGTGCGAAAAATAAGAAGACTTTGTTGTTTGGAGAATAGGTTGGTGTTTAGTAGGATAGTTAAACAAAAAATGTTACAATGGTTGTCTTATATGCTTGGTATCATACATACACTCTCCTCTAATGGACGCGGTGGATATCGTCAAGATCTGCAGAGATGTAACAAACACCATATGATAATTTGGACTTGAAAGGCCTCCATAGACGCTGATGGGTTTGCACGACCCGTGGCCTTCACCTCGCGAAAGATGAATTCTGCAGAACAGAATTACCCAACTCATGAGCAAGAGCTCCTCGCTGTGGTCCACGCACTCAAGACCTGGCGGTATTACCTTGACGGCTCCCATTTTATTGTGTATACCGATCATGATACGCTCCGTCATTTCCCCACGCAACCCAAGCTCACTCGAAGACAAGCACGTTGGATGGAGCTTCTACAAGAGTATGACTTTGATTTCAAGTTCAAGCGTGGCGCTGACAATGTCGTTCCTGATGCCCTCTCTCGGCGTCCGGACCACCGCGTACCAAACCCCCCACCCCTCTCAGTCAATGCACTTGACCTTCAAGCGGACACAGGTTTGAGGCAGCGCCTGATCGAAGGGTATCAAAACGATCCTCGTCTTGGCCCTATCTATCAAAGCTGCCTCCGAGGCAAGTCGCCATCCCTTTACTCATTGTATAATGGCTTATTGTATGTTGAGCGGCATGGTGATACCCTACTCTGCATACCAAAGTTCTCTGACCTACGCCTTCTTCTTCTTCATGATGTTCATGATGCCGCCATTGCTGGCCACCTGGGGTTCGATAAAACGTACACTACCTTACGCCGCCTGGCCTACTGGCCCAAGATGTCTGTTGATGTCCGTAACTACGTGGCTTCTTGCTCAAGCTGCCAGCGAAACAAGGCTGTTCGTCGCCTTCCTGCCGGTCTGCTCCATCCCTTGGAAGTTCCTGAGCAGCGCTGGGATACCGTTACCATGGATTTTGTCGTCAAGTTACCTATGACCGCCCGAAAGCACGATGCCATTACCGTCTTTGTAGACAAGGTCTCAAAACAAGTGCACTTCGCCCCAAGTCGCACCACAGACACCGCCACCGATGTTGCCAATTGTTTCTTCTCCAACATCTTTCGCCTCCATGGTCTTCCCCTCACCATCGTCTCCGACAGAGATACAAAATTCACCAGCACTTTTTGGCGTCGACTACAGGAACGCTTAGGCACCAAGCTTGCCATGTCCTCCTCCTTCCACCCACAGACGGACGGCCAGTCGGAAAGGGCCATTCAAACCCTCAAGACCATGCTGCGCGCCCTGGTGAATCACAAACAAGACGACTGGGACCTGTACCTACCTGCCGCCGAGTTCGCATACAACAATGCGGCCCACTCGTCCACAGGCGTCTCGCCATTTTTTCTGAACCATGGTTTCCATCCTCGAGTACCGGCCTCTCTCCTCGGACCCACGGGTGTCTCTGACCCTGCTTCCTTGTCGGACTTTGACTCGTTTGTCTATGCTCAGCAATCAGCCCTCGCTACTGCCCGCGATAGTCTCCTTACCGCACAAGCCGTACAGGCCAAGCATGCCGATGCTCACCGTCGTTCCCACTCTTACCAAGTCGGCGATCAAGTCCTTCTTAGCACCGAGAACATCACAACAGCCTACGACTCCAGCCGACCAGCCTCCTCCCTTCAGGCCCGTTACTTTGGTCCCTTCACCCTGCTGGCACAACGTTCGCCGGTCTCCTTTCAGGTGGAGCTTCCTCCCACCATGCGCATTCATGATGTGTTCCATGTCGACCGCCTCAAACCATACCTCCCCTCCCCGGAGTCGTTGGGCCGTCGGGTAGCACCTCCACCCGACCCCGAAATTGTTGATGGAGAAATTGAGTACGAGGTTGAAGCCATCTTGGACCACCGCACAAAGCGCCGCAAGATCGAGTTTCTTGTCAAATGGCTCGGATACGATGCAGCCAAGGACTCCACCTGGGTTCCCTTCAAGGACATGGCCAATAGTCCGGATATTCTTCGCACATACTGTCAAACACACGATCTGCTTTATTTATTAGGGGAAGGTGTCACAGTATCATAATCTGTTGTGACCCTAGATCATTAGCGTCATCTAACCACTGTCTCATCTAACCACATTATCACCTAATTACATCCCCATCTAACCACATCACCACCTCACCACATCACCACCATCCTGGAGCCCATAGCCTAGCACACATAAATACCCTGGCTCCCCTGTACAATAAACACCATCCGTTTCTGCCTCCTGCTCTTGTCTATCACCCTTCTTCTGTTGCTATTACAGTGGGGTACTATATCTGTTATGAACACGCTTTGGCCAGGCAATAGAGATGTTGTCAAATTCCACAATTCCAACTTTGCTAAATTTACGAATGACGTTAGAAGATGCATCCCTCGAAGGAAACATTCCTTTTTGCGAGCCAGCAACTAGCGTGATGGCAGTACATCCAGGCTCGCGCTTAAATGTCCTTATTTCGCCCAAAATAACTTTCTCTTTGCGGCCCCTTCATGTGCAGAGGATATAAAAAGGCATATAAAAAATATCCAAAGTCCAAGGAACGGAGTGGTGACTTCCATAACTGGCATATCTCTTCATAGTGGGCAACAGAACACAGAATAAAATAGCAATAGACAGCACAAGAATTTTTAAAATGTAATCTCTCCCCTGTATTTCGCCCCAAAGATACAGTTGAGAGTACAAGTGCTTTAGATGATCACATACAAGAACTACTCTGGCGAATCTTGCAGTGAGGGTTACAGGTTAATAGTAGATGGACACATTCAAGAGTGTGGTGTGCGAAAAATAAGAAGACTTTGTTGTTTGGAGAATAGGTTGGTGTTTAGTAGGATAGTTAAACAAAAAATGTTACAATGGTTGTCTTATATGCTTGGTATCATATATACATTCTCATCCCATAGTCGCTATGGATATTGTCGAGATCTACAGAGATGTAACAAACACCATATGATAACTTGGACGTGAAAGGCCTCCTTTCCCATTTACCTCTTCTACATGTCCTTCCACAAAGTATATAGGTCTATTGTTAAAGGAATAGTTAGCCAGCAAAAGTGTAATAAGCTCGGGGTTCTTAAAGTTTTGCCACATATATCCATACTTCTTAGAGGTTACCGAATTCCACCAGTGACAATAAGCAAACAGTTTCTCATGTGGAAAATGTACAGCCACCATCGAGGTAATGCATTTTGCACGTTCCTCCCACTGCATCTCAAGAGTGTCCTTATTTCATGGACGCAGGCCATGCGATTAAGCTGCGTCTTTCTTCCGGCATGTGACTTGAAGTGCCTGGAGATCATAATATATCACGTGATCCTTCTGTGAACCAATCACATTCGGCCCCTGCCTAGGTGGATATGTTGGGTCAGATCAGTCATTCTGGATACCATGTCCCTAGGAAAGTACTTTAGGATGATGTTTCTCGCCGGTGCCTACTAATAGTTTATTGTTAAGACACCTCCTACGGATATGGTTATGTAGTTTTTAAAAGAAAATAAGATTTCTTGGGTTTGATATTATCAAAAGATGGGGTATAGACGCGTGAAGATGTCGCCTAAACAACAACAATAAATCATTGTTGTCGTTTTTTGTACTTGCGTTTTTTCGACTTGAAAAAGTCGTTTTTGACTCTTGTCCATTAATGTGGATTTGTAGTAGTTGATCTCAGGAACTCGCTAGTATAGTTTTCAAAGAGATTGGCTGTGAATTGGCTGAGAAAATGATGAAAGAAAACTTCCAGCGCTTCTAAAAATCCGTCTTAATGGACAACTTTTTGATTGTACCGTGTAATAGTCAAGTTATTTTGTTGTTTTCTACCTGAATGATGGCTATGGGTCAAAGGATTAGAATAAGGTCCTTAACAAGAATAATGTGTGTCTTTTGGTGCGATGGAAAGGAAAAAAGTAGGTGAGTATGCATGGAAAGGTTTGATTCTGTACGCTACTGTTCGTCTCAGGTATTCCTCAACTGTAATACTCGTTTAATATGTGAGATACAAGAGAAAGAAAAACAAGATAAAGTAGAGAGAGAGAGAGAGAACAGAGAGAGAGAAAGGGAGAATGGAGATAAAGGTAAACCAATCTGCGCATCTACTCATGCTATAAAAAAAAGAATATGTATAATACGTGTTTTAATGTTGTCGCGGCCGTTTGTTGTTGAGACCTTGACCCTGCAGAGGAGGAAAAGATGACTCAAATAGATCGAGCGCCTCTTTCACTTTCGTTTGGATTTGCAACCCCAAAGGATAGTCTGCTTTCTTGTCCCTCAATTCATTCAGGTGCCCGAGACGTTGGATGTATATGCTAAGGAGATCCACCTCGGGAACAGCTGCAGTCGCAGGGTCGTCGTGGACGTATGGTTCGAGCATCCCCGGATGAAAGTTCGCTTGGTGTTCCCAGAAATCGGCGCGAAAGAAAGTGATAGGAGGTAGTTCCACCTGCACCAGGGCAATATGCTTGCAGCAGCTCCCGTGGTCGTGGAAGTACTTGCAGGAGCATTCCATGATGTGGCCAATAGGTGTCTTGGAAAAGTCGATCTTGACGTCGTAGCCAACAGCAGGGTTCGTAAAGGACTCCACATAGAGAGTAACGTCAGACGTTTGCTTGATGTAAGCACCTATATATCCCCTTGATTCCCTGGTCTTGATGTGTTCGGTTGCAAGTGTGGTGAGTTGGAGTTCCTCTAATTGTGCAGGGTTCATTCGGCCAACGTTGACGATGCTCCGTATGCACTTTTGTTGGAAGTGCGGGACTGCCAAGATAGCAAGGACATAGATGACTGTATCCGGGCGTCGCTGCTGCTTGTCTCTGAAGAAGTGGCGCTTGAGAGTATTATGCCAGGACTCGATGTAGTTGTTTGTATCGATAGAGGCGTAGGATATATCTTGACGGTAGCAAAGCATCCAACTCTCTTGTACCTCCTTAACCTGCCACTCGTGTGGCTTGAACATAGACTTGCCAAAGTAGTTCTTGTCGAGATAGTCCATAAGATCCTTCTGGTTGCTCCAGATCTTGCGGAAGGTCTTGATGAGCTCCTGAGCCATCGCATTGCTCCTTTCATACAAGATCTTGCGAAGATCAGATCGGAACTAAAGGTTGGTAGGAAAAGATTAATCATCATTAATTGTATCTACTACATGTAACTGGCGCACCGGTGTTCAGCATGTCGAATCTTTTCACTTACCTGTTTTATGGTATTTTCTTTTTCTATGTCTGAGAGGGCTTTTAGTCCCTTCATCCTGCTCTTGACCTGACGCTCCCACACCCTTAGGACGTGCCATGCACAATAGAGGATGGGCACTCCAGGGAAAACGGTCTTCATAGCCAGGATCTCACTACCGCCTTGATCCGTGATAATGGCGTTCGGAAGGAAATTGTACTCTTTGGTGTCGGTAGAGAAGAGGACTTTCATCTTTCTACAAATGGCAAGTAACCAGTTTGACAAGATGAAGGCATCGCCAGTCTTTGTAAGAAGAAATGCAACAGGGATACCGAACCCTGTATCTGCGTTCTTTACGACAAGAGTGAACAAGTTCGTCGCATGCCTAAGAAGAATTAATAGAGGAGGGTAAGTAAAAACACTTATACAAATATCGCTGAAGCACTGCAAAGAGAAAATAAACATACCC
The DNA here is from genome assembly GCA_019671135.1 of Linnemannia hyalina. Taxonomy (NCBI): domain Eukaryota; kingdom Fungi; phylum Mortierellomycota; class Mortierellomycetes; order Mortierellales; family Mortierellaceae; genus Linnemannia; species Linnemannia hyalina. The sequence goes on from JAHRHY010000010.1 coordinate 2,171,303, forward strand.
AAACACATTATGGGTTCCATCAAAGCATATCGCTCTTCCATGGGTCCTGAGCTGCTGTAGTTGCCACAAGGAAGCGAACCCAAAATATAGACCACTTGTTGTGTCCTCCTTATCATAGAAAGTGAACGCGCTGTTCCTTTCAAATTCCTCCATCCATTTTATAGCGGACAAAACTGGATCCGGGTCCTTTCTCATTTTGGCGGTTGTTATCCTGTGCCATATATTGTAGACGTCGTCGTAAGTAATGAAGTCGTCTCGCGACAACTGCTGCCCGTTTCCTCGTGTGATCTTCATGAATTTATCGTAGTCCAGTGTCAGCTGTTGCATTACTCGTTGAATGGTTGATCCTTGGTTTAGCAGACGCTCGATTGTGGCCTTGATAGCTGCCGACTTTTGTCGTGTGCCAAGATCGGTGATGTCGCCAATGGAGTGGTTGTGTTGATAATGATACTCGACAATACACCCTGGCTTATTAAAGCCATCTGCCATTGGTATCGGCTGGAACAAGGCATAGATCCTGGAGAGGCAGCCCTTCTTGATCCCTTCTTTTCGCAGCCTGGGTTTGCCCTCCTTTCCTCCCTTGACAAGGTCCTTCCGCACTTGCTTTTGGCCGGCGCATTGGCAGGTGTAAGTGAGCCGACATTGATCCTTGACAGGATACTTGTAGGTCTTTGAGAGACGAAAGTTGGTGGAGATAGCTCGTTGGTGCTTCTCCCTCCAAGCCTCGAAGAGGTCGGGAACAATAAGGAACTCGGCAACATTCTCGTCAAGCCTGATAAACCGGGAGTCTGGATCCAGTTTGAAGTGCTTCGCAGAGTCGCGAATGTCTGTGTCATTGTACAGAACGCCTCGCAGCCTGCTCAGCACTATGCCGTCGAACCCTTCCGCGATGCGAGCCCTCAATAACTGTAGCGGCCCCTTCATGTGCAGAGGATATAAAAAGGCATATAAAAAATATCCAAAGTCCAAGGAACGGAGTGTTGACTTCCATAACTGGCATATCTCTTCATAGTGGGCAACAGAACACAGAATAAAATAGCAATAGACAGCACAAGAATTTTTAAAATGTAATCTCTCCCCTGTATTTCACGACAAAGATACAGTTGAGAATACAAGTGCTTTAGATGATCACATACAAGAACTACTCTGTCGAATCTTGCAGTGAGGGTTACAGGTTAATAGTAGATGGACATATTCAAGAGTTTGGTGTGCAAAAAATAAGAAGACTTTGTTGTTTGGAGAATAGGTTGGTGTTTAGTAGGATAGTTAAACAAAAAATGTTACAATGGTTGTCTTATATGCTTGGTATCATATATACATTCTCATCCCATAGTCGCTATGGATATTGTCGAGATCTACAGAGATGTAACAAACACCATATGATAACTTGGACGTGAAAGGCCGCCGATGACGTCATTCCCAGAATGGGTCAAGAACAGGTATAAACCATGCACAAGTCGTATAAGAATGTTTGAGAGAGATTCTGAAGTTGATTACAAAGAAGATGAATGAGCCATGCAAAAAAAAAGTCAAAAACGCGTTTTGGTTGATCAGTTTTGTTGAGCACTTTACTTGATATGAAGTGCGAGCGCGTTTGAGAGGTTTTTAAAAACTTTGGAAAGACTTTTGTTAATTATAGACTGGTATTATCGTCTTCGTGGTTTGACATTTCCTCGTCATCATCCTTATTTGACGTTTGTTCATCATCATCATCTGAAGCAACATCTATTCCTACAAATTTCTCTTGCATTCTTTGTAACTCAAGACCATTTTCCAGTTTGTTTTGTACTGTAACGGTTTGAGTTAACTCTGGGACAAGTTGCCTTTCTCGTGGATAATCTACTCCTTCTTCCATCCATCCACGATGATGTGGCTGCTCTTCGATGTCCACTGCTTTAACAAAGTTGCGAATATTTAGCAACAGAAGACAAAGGCGGAATGTAAGATTAAACTCCTTTTTGGATCCAACTCTTACAATCTCCTTGTTATTAAACTTGGCGAATGTTTTCATGAGATCACCAAAGGGAATCGTCTTGGGTCGAAATAGATGAATATGTTATGGAATACCAATGGAGGTTGCAAGAATTTGTACAGACAATTATGGAAGGAGTTTTTAAAAAGATAACAAATACATCTATAAAGAGTACATATACAAAAGCAAAAGAATCCAAATGGACATAGCGGCCCCTTCATGTGCAGAGGATATAAAAAGGCATATAAAAAATATCCAAAGTCCAAGGAACGGAGTGTTGACTTCCATAACTGGCATATCTCTTCATAGTGGGCAACAGAACACAGAATAAAATAGCAATAGACAGCACAAGAATTTTTAAAATGTAATCTCTCCCCTGTATTTCACGACAAAGATACAGTTGAGAATACAAGTGCTTTAGATGATCACATACAAGAACTACTCTGTCGAATCTTGCAGTGAGGGTTAAAGTTTAATAGTAGATGAACACATTCAAGATATTGGTGAGCGAAAAATAAGAAGACTTTGTTGTTTGGAGAATGTAGTTGTGTTTAGTAGGATAATCGCGCAAGGAATGTTACAGTGGTTGTTTTAAATGGTTGATATCATACATACACTCTCCTCTAATGGACGCGGTGGATATCGTCAAGATCTGCAGAGATGTAACAAACACCATATGATAATTTGGACTTGAAAGGCCTCCATAGTTATCTAGCAGTATTACAAGAGCAAAACGTAAGGAGAGAGTATCAACATAAACATATTTTACATATCGGTAATCGGGCAGGACAAAAAGGTTGGAGCGCTTTTTTTTGGGCGAGGGAGTACACCTGTTTTCTCGTCTTTTGTTAAGCTATGCCCACCATTTTAAATCACCTACGTTCATATAACATATATAGCATTTATACATGTGTCAACGGTGAATCTCATGCATATACATCATGATGATAATGGTACCAGCTTGGTTGACAGTACATGAATTCCCTGGGAATAATTCCCATAATACTACTTATGGAAGGTATATATATTGCACATTTTAAAAGTTTATTCCGATAGCTCAACAACATTGGCTGTATCTAATTCTTCCTCTTGATTTACCATAAGACCACTGGCAAATCCTTTGATCAAGGCATTTATTATATAAATCTCCTTCTTCTGCTGGGAAATAATTTGGTTCATCTTATCCATTCCTTTCTCCAATTTTCTGACACGTTTCTTCAACTTCTTATTCTCATACTGTAAATCATCATCGGATTGTTGTACATCCTCGTCTTTCTTAGATCTCCCAGATTTCACATGATTTCCACCATTCTTTTTTGCCTGATAGCTCTCCTTGGAAGACTTTATCTTGCATTCCTTACATGTATTTCTGGAATCATCGTAGAAATCATATGAAGGCTTCTTTTGGTCACATCTGTTGCAAATCCTTTTTGGCATATTAGGCGGAATGGTGATCTCTTGATACTTGATATACCACGTTTTTTCCCGGGAATATTTCTCTCAATGTTTGTGTTTGAGGGCCATATACAACAATATCTAATATAGATGTCAAGTTGTATCTATTCAAGGGAGTAATTGACAAAGCAGTACATTATGGAACACGGATCTTAAAGTCTTAACTCCGCAATTATTATGCCCAGGCCATCACGTTTAACTAAATCGCGCCAGCGGGAAGTTGTTGCCGATTTTATCTATGCAAAGAATCTGGAGTTGTGTATGTTTATCTATTTGGATGAATTTCTGGACTATCATCGTAATCTCTTTCCACAAGACGCCACTACATTTGGGACAAACGGCATAAAGAAACTATTGGAGGCATCCTATCAACTCATCCGTGAGAAAATACGTAATGCGGGATTGCTTACAAATAAGGATGCTGGTGAATACATGCTTAGAAGAAACTGACAACCTAAATCTTACACTTTTTAAAACCTTAAGTATAACTTCTACAATGTCTCCAACCAAAGAATCTATTGTAAATACAGCTTTCAACGAAGTTTCCCACTTGCTGTCAAATGTGGGTAGCCTAAAGTCTGCTCCACCTGGAAGTATAGAGAGAAAAGGGTTTACTAAGTTTTCGAAGCTCTTCTGCGATTCCATCATCTTTTGGGGTATATATAATTTTGCTGACAATTCCACTAAAGGTACGGCAATTGGAAAGTACATTGCGGAACTGCGCGATGCATTCAACCACATGAATTTAGATGTGGAATCCGTAAAGTTTTTGGATGCTAGGGCTGTTAAAATGGATGACAACTATTTTTCTGCACGCATGGTCAAACGCCATAGAAGGCTGTTTGTTGGAAAGGAATACCAGCATGGCTTTATTACCATTAAGGTTTCTCTAGATTTTTCACGAGCTAAGATTGTTGTGCCAATTTTGGACGGCATGTTGCCTATCTTGAACGAGAGTGGCATTGCTTTACATGACATAGACTTCGCCTATGATTGTACGCGTATTACCACACGGTTTTATGTAGAGAAATTACTAAAAGAAGGTAATAATACGGAAATTGTAGATGATTTAGGAAGAGTTGGACATCATTGCATTTCATGGAGAAGTTTAGAAGATGATAGAAAGAATATCCGATATAAGGTGTATAACAAATTTGTTCAGATTTTGGAAAGTGCCGAGGTGCGAAAGAGCCTTGGTTCACGTTTGGAGGATTTGGTGGAGAAAGAAACAGCATTTGGACGACGAGTTAAAAAATATAAAAAGCATGGTTATAGTCGTATCGAGCTGACGTTTGAAGGTTCATCTTTGAGATCTCTTCAGTCATATCAAGACGAAATGGACAATGTCGCATTTTCGTGACTGTACATTATCAAGAAGCGTACTCAGTGAGATAATTAAGGGCAGTGTCCCTTAGTATTTAAACCCTAGACTTAGTAATAAACGAACCCCCATCTTCTTTCTCACTTACTCCAAGGTACGCTATATTTTTCATTTTTTTTAAGTGAAGATTCAAGGGTATCGTTTATTCGAAGTATCACACATTACATCCATCCATCCAAACCACTCAATCCATCAAAGCGCAAGGACAACGTCCATCAACAAGCGCGGTATCTATAACACGGAACCAAAGCACTCTCTTGAATAACACACGAACGATTATAGTGTAGTAGAGTCCAACGGACCAGATTTATAACAAGAGAGATCGGAAGAACAAAAGAAAGATCATTGTCATAACGTGATCTTGAATCAAAAAAGACTAATTGCTCATTATGCTACCCCATTCAAAAAACAGAAATGAATCAACTATGGGAAAAATAGCAAAGAGCAACGGCAAACGACCTCGAACCACCACCATCATGGCACCAACAGCAGCAGCCATCGCCATCGGCACTATTGTAACGCCTAACGACCCCATCACGGAAGGAGCTACATCTTCCACCGCTGAAGTCATGGAACCGACAACGTCGATCAACTCTTCCGCTGGCGGCACTGAGCCAGATGCATTACTTGCACCGGTCGGAACAACATGGCAGGACAAGAACGCCGAGGATAACGATTCCGATGTAGGAGACCAAGAAATGGAAGTCGACTCGGATACTGGTGTCACCGATCTATATCCCGACACACCACCATCCAACTTCCGCGAAGTCGCAACCAACACGCTAGCCAGTCTCAAAGCGGAGAACATCGCTTTATCCGAACAGATTGTGTACATGTCGACCCTTCTGGCAGGACGACCACCTCAGCACCTGCTCCAACACTATCAGCAACAAATTGCTATCAACAAAGACAAGGAGAAAGACAATGCACAATTGATCAAGCAACTGGAGTCATCGCTGTATGAGCTCAGGATAAAGAAGCACCCAGGGTCCACCATCTCAGCACACTCCACCATATTAACGCCAACAGCAGCGACCGCAACAATTGCCAACAACACCCCAACGGCGGTAGTCGCAACATCAATGACCCAACAAGCGGCCATCAAACCAACACCCGACATGCCCAGATTCTCGTTGAATCCAGCCACAGCCTATGAAACCAATGAGACCAGAGTCTTTCTCGAGCGCTTCGCAACCCATCTCAAAACACGTCTCGGCATGGATACCTTCGAAAACGAGTGTCATCGGTATCTCATCGTCCTCACTAACGACGACCATTATCAACAAGAGCTACAACGTCGATTCGCCGCCATCGAAGGAAACATCGGTTGGGACATGGCGGAGAAGGTATTCCTCAGCATCTGCCTCACCAAAGAGGAACGTTTGGAGAACATGCGGAACATGGCAGACATGGGACGCAATATGGGCGAGACGTATAACCGTTATTCCGCTCGTATCCTTCGGCATGCACGAGTGAATGGAATCCAAGACGATAACGACATCATCCTTCATCAACTCGGGAGGTCGATCCCGGGGATGGAGTACGATTTCCTGCTCTTTAAGCATCAGATAAAGAACCCAGACGCCACAGCCTTTAAATCGATCAATACCCTATGTGCACTGATGAGCACATTAACGGGACCTGAGGATGCAATCGATCAACCTCGGGCAGTGGGACGATCTCAGGATCAATTGCAACAGCAGCAGCAGTCTTTTGGGCCACGGCACAACACCTTCACAAATGGAGTTCGAGGATCACGCGGAGCATCTCGCGGAGCACTCAGAGGAACTTTCCGAGGCCGAGGACAAGGGAGAATGAACCCCATGGGACGCAGCAACAGTCAGCCCCCTTTTGGGCAAGCACCCGGGCAACCTCCTCGAGCAGGCATGAAGTTCTGCCAAGGCTGCAGCTGGAATAACTCGCACGAAACCAAGGACTGCCGATTCTGCACATTCTGCAGCAACAGGGGTCACACCTATGCAGACTGCCGCACAAGAATGCGTCAAGAACAACAGCAGAACGGTACTCAAGGTAAGCAATCTACCATCACCATAAATGCAATGAAACTAAATAATTATGCTGAATTAACATTTAATCAAAGCAATAATAACACTGACATACCCTTCTCTCTGCAAAATAACCCGCAGGCAACCAGCAATCCTAATGATCACGCAGACAAGACGGACATTATGAGCCACTTGGTCGAGTCCCTCGACACTAAAAACATAAACAATAGCATTAGCAACATAAACAACATAGACAATATAGAACTGAATACACAACATACACAATGTGCCATAACAATCAAAAATAATGCTACTGGTGTTAATCGCATTCCTGTCATACAACGAGTACGTACAAACCCCACGCCTGCCACAACGGTGTCAGTGCCAAGCCCTTGTTTGGATATGCGTTTAGATGTTGAAAAGGGGGGAGAAATAAAGGAATGTCAATCAATTCAGAACGCAAAGAAAGAGGAATTTGCATTAAGCAGTCATACAACAAACAACAAAGCCACCGAAGAAGAGCCGGAACTAATTTCTCTTTCGCGTGCCCATAAGTTTACAATAAAACAAGCACTTCACCTCCGCAACCAACAACAACTATCAAAGCAAGCAAGCACAAACAACCCAAGCATCACTGTCGCCTCATCATCCATTCTACGGAGGCCTTTCAGGTCCAAGTTATCATATGGTGTTTGTTACATCTCTGTAGATCTCGACAATATCCATAGCGACTATGGGATGAGAATGTATATATGATACCAAGCATATAAGACAACCATTGTAACATTTTTTGTTCAACTATCCTACTAAACACCAACCTATTCTCCAAACAACAAAGTCTTCTTATTTTTCGCACACCACACTCTTGAATATGTCCATCTACTATTAACCTGTAACCCTCACTGCAAGATTCGCCAGAGTAGTTCTTGTATGTCATCATCTAAAGCACTTGTACTCTCAACTGTATCTTTGGGGCGAAATACAGGGGAGAGATTACATTTTAAAAAAACATGTGCTGTCTATTGCTATTTTATTCTGTGTTCTGTTGCCCACTATGAAGAGATATGTCAGTTATGGAAGTAAACACTCCGTTCCTTGGGCTTTGGATATTTTTTATATGCCTTTTTATATCCTCTGCACATGAAGGGGCCGCTACCGAAAAAAATATAAAAATATATTTGTATTCTCAACTATGTGCTTGCTATATGATAGATACCATCCTACATGCTGTTGTGTATGCAGTTAAGTATAAGCCTTTTTAAAAAATTGTTATTGTTGGTTAACGTCATGACAATCCAATACATAAATATTATTATGGATCTAACAAAACACTTCCAACAACTGCTTGATGACCATTGGACTTTCCTCAACGCTGGATGGCCAACAATTACACCACGTAATAATCATCGTACTGTAAGCAAGGAAATTGGGTATATGCCAGAAATAAAAGAAACCCTAAATCGACGCCTTGGTCCTATTCCAGTGTACTTCTTTCTTGTTGACATCTGGCCAAAGGTTAAGTATCCTGGTCCATACAAAGAAGTGGAGAAAGGTCTTTTAATGCTCTATCATCTTGTCAAAGGACTGTCTATGGAAGCAATGGAACCACACATGCCAAAAAGTAGTTTTCATGCAATGCACTCTGTGTTTTATAAGAAAGAATATACTTTGCACAACAAGTACATCACCAACTGTATTGCAACAATGTTCTCCACAATTAAAATACGCCTTTTGTCTGCAAAGGAAAAGAATCCTCCATTATTTAAGCATGTTACATTGCATCTTGATGGTCATGATACAAGAGCAACATACAAAGGTGAGAGTAGTGCTGATATGTACTCTTACAAGCTGAAAAAGTCTGGATTACGCACACAGGTAGCAATGGATTGTAATGGCATGGCTTTATTTGTCTCCAAATCTGCATCTTGCAAGAACAATGCTGATGGAACAATGCTGCTAACGATGAAGTTGGACAAGAGAGTGCATGAGATGGATTGCATTGCTCTCGATGGAGGGTATCCACAGTTCTTAAGGAGGCTTATAGATGAGTCTGATATTCTTAGAGTCCAAAATTTCGCTCATCCATACCGTAAACAGAAGAACAAGGAACTTACACAGGAAGAAGCGTTATACAATACCACCTTTGGTAGTTTCCGCTCGCAGATGGAATCTCTGTTTGCAGACCTTGGTTCCACATTTGAGAAACACAACAACCGTACTCCTGTGTTGGTGGATAAGAAACAAACATATAATTTGCAGTTGAAGTTATCTTTGTTACTCTTAAACATGAAAAAGATGGTTGCTTTGTTGAAGATTTCTGCAGAACCAATTCATACAGCTTGGCTTCGCGAAGGATTCGAGTATCCGACAACAGAGAACGACGTTGAGCAACCAATGGGATATGTTGATGTTGGTGCGCTAGTGGAGGATGGAAATACAATGGCACAACTCCAGAACAAATTTCTTGGTATTAATCTTCATGGTGATGTTGATGAGGACCAGTACTCTGATGAGGACACACCAATGGATCCACCAGTAATACTGCAACCCGGCCTTTCCATTGCGCTTTGAGGTACGTAGTACGAAGCGACAAATGGATGTTAATGGTAATTTGTAGACTTATTGCAGGTTTTTAAAAGAATAGACATACATAGCCTATTTAGTCTGCGTTGAGATACGGTATTAACTGCCTAGACGCTAATATGCACCGGTATCTATTATTAAAAGCCATGGTATTATTGTAGTAGATCGGATGCTATTCTATGCTATTCTACAGCATTCCTTTTTATTTAACTAAGAGGATAAACACATGTACAAACCTACGTCATAAAATAATACTACATTCTTAACCATTTTTAAACCCCGTCTTTAATGCCAAGCAGTCTTAATAAGCAAGATCTACGTCATACGAGGAACACTACATTATTAACCACTTAGATGCCTTTTTAAAACTCTTTTGTTACTAAGCGCCAAGCAGTGCTAATAAGCAAGCGCTATTAATGTCCATTGTGGCAGTGTTCCTGAATTAGTATAAATAAAGGAGTCCACTTCCCTCTTGCTTAATCTTTATCTAGTAACCAACCAACAATTATCCATATCTATACAACCATCCATACCTATACAACCATCTTTTATTGCAATTCTTTATATCAGTGTACTAAGCAGCTGCAATCTACCACACATAAACTGAAAACTCATTCACACCCACCATACCACAAGTACAATCCATATTATTCATATCCAAAAACATGAAGTACGTTCAGCTTACAATCGAGCTCATCACCAAGGCCTTTGAGACATTCTCCTCTAAGAAGGGAGTGGAGTTTAACAAGAAAGATGCAAATAAGATCTTTAAGGCGCTTGATGAGGATGAGGGAGTAGAGAGATACTACTTTTGTGGAGAAAAGTGCACCAAGTCCAAGCGCAAATGCATGAAGGAAGTTGATGATGAAGGCATGCATTGTTATGTCCACGATCCTGCGCGCAAGTGTCAAGGCACAACTATTAAGGGTGCTAATTGTGGTAGTGTAGCCAAACTTGGTCAAACATACTGTGGACGTCATCAAGATCAAGATAGAGGTTATATAAAACGTAGTAACAACAACGCACCTGTCGACAAGCGTACTAAGTCTTCCAAGGCTTTAAAGAAGACACATACTTCTAAGTTTGTGTCTTCCGATGACGATATGACTTCCGAGGATGAAGAACCAAAGAAGCGAAAGAGAAACAAGCAGGAGTCATCGGATGAAGAGCCGTCCGATGATGATGATGAAGAAGATATAATTGCCGTCTCCTTTCCGTTGAGTCCAAAGGTAGTTGACATAACGTCCAAGAAAAATGTACCACTCGCTAATACATGTATATGGACGCGTTATGCAACTAATCCAGCTTTCCTGTATGCAAAAAGCTTTACTGTAAATGGCAAGTACATTATTAGGCTAAAGGAAAAGAATCTCTACATTGCATTGTGTCCACCTAAGCTCATGGGCAAGAATCTCCCTGCGCCAGAAATATCTGAGAAAGAGGCACGCATATTGGCCAAGATGGGTCTTCAAGAGGCAACTTCAGCAGATGTAGAAAAAATAGAAGAGTCTTCTGCTGATGAGAATTCTGACGATGATACAGATGATGGTGATACGTCTGATAATGCTGACTCTGACGATGATTCCTCTAAAGATAAAGACTCTGATGATGGCAAGTCCAATAACAGACCTGATGTAGAATCTGGAGATGATACCTCTAAGGATAACCCTGATGAAAAACTATCTCATAAAAAGCCATCTAAGGATGATGAGAAGAAGACTTCTCGAAAGAAAAGGCATTCAGAGATGCCCAAAAATGCAGAGCCATCTTCTAATGTAGATGTTTCTAAGGATGAAAAAGATGAACACACATTTGCACTGGCCACAACGGTGCGTAACATTAGATCAGAGAAAGACATACCACTTGCAAAGGATGGAGGATGGATGGTTCATCCTAATAACGACATGCTTGAGTATGCAACTAACTTTACGATGAAGGCTAAGTACATTGTCAAGCTATGTGGAAAGAATACATACGTTGGCCTGTTTACGCTTGATCATCTGCGTGGCGGTGGTGATGTTCCAGAGATGGATATCTTGGAACGCTCCATGCTTAGCAAGATGAAACTTCAAGAAATGTCTGATGAAGAGAGAAAGATGCTTTTCAACGAGGAGGTCGAAGTAGAAGAGGAACTACCAGTGGAAGGACCGACAGATATATCCAAGATGAAATGGAAAAGGTTTCACAAGCAGCAATTGGAGTATTCCAAGAATGTACTTGTAAATGGAAAGCACATTCTCAAGATCCGCAAGCAAAACATTGTAGTTGGCTTGGTGACTGATGACCACATTGGTGCAGAGAATGTCGACTATGATAATCTTAACCAAAAGGAAAAAGAAAAGATCTTTGCTATGGGCTTTAAGCCACAATGGTCTAAGGATAGGTCGACAGAGAAAGGTGAACCGGTAGAAAAAATAGATGATGAGGTGCAAGAGTCGAATATTAAGGAAACTTTAGATGAACTTGTAGAAAAAGTAGATGATGAGGTGCAAGAGTCGGATGTTAAGAAAACTCTAGAAGATGGTGGACCTATGGAAAGCGAAAATGTGAATGCCTCAAGTGTTTACACTACAAAAGACCATCATGATTTTCTGAAGGCAATGGGAGAAGTATATAGCAAAATAACAGCTATCGAAGAAGAACTCCGCGAGGAATACGTTTCGGCAGATGGTAATGCAGAAGAAAAAGAACTAATTTTTCACCTAGGTTTGTTGGAGAAAGATTATTCCAACTACGAAACATGGCACATGGATAAGTTTGGTTCCCGCGAACCACATTCCGATATATTATGTAAGTTTGCAAAAGAAGGATCTAACAACAGAAAAACCATAGTGCAAAGTGTATTAGATAGTATTCAAGCCAAAGAGAAAAGTACGATGGAAGAAAAGAAGCCTCTTGAAGTAACATTTGAGACCGCAGAAGAGTAGATCAAGAATTTTAAAAACTGTAGATATACCACTTGCACAAATAAAGCTTTTATATAAGGAATACACATGTAATATTATCCTCGTCCCTTCCAATAAGATTCACCAGATATATTACCCATCTTTTTAAAAACTTCCACCATCCTTTGCACAATTTACAATATTTCTTTCTTGATCACAGTGGTGTTTATCCACAATCTACTTATATTTAACATTACGAAAATTACAATAACTATATCTAATATGTTCTACAATGCATGCACTCTTTATGACATTTATTTTTTCACCATTGGCATGTTTACCAACGATCTGTATAGGAGGCCGCATATCAACAAATATTATAACAATCGTAACTTCCTACAAAGTATGTTACATCAAACATTATAAAAACCACGATAACTTCATCTGAGACGTTCCACAATGCATGCACCCTCACCATTATTGCATTACCCATATTTTTTTAAAACATTCACCTAGGAGGCCTTTCAGGTCCAAGTTATCATATGGTGTTTGTTACATCTCTGTAGATCTCGACAATATCCATAGCGACTATGGGATGAGAATGTATATATGATACCAAGCATATAAGACAACCATTGTAACATTTTTTGTTCAACTATCCTACTAAACACCAACCTATTCTCCAAACAACAAAGTCTTCTTATTTTTCGCACACCACACTCTTGAATATGTCCATCTACTATTAACCTGTAACCCTCACTGCAAGATTCGCCAGAGTAGTTCTTGTATGTCATCATCTAAAGCACTTGTACTCTCAACTGTATCTTTGGGGCGAAATACAGGGGAGAGATTACATTTTAAAAAAACATGTGCTGTCTATTGCTATTTTATTCTGTGTTCTGTTGCCCACTATGAAGAGATATGTCAGTTATGGAAGTAAACACTCCGTTCCTTGGGCTTTGGATATTTTTTATATGCCTTTTTATATCCTCTGCACATGAAGGGGCCGCTACCAGGATCAACACAATTACACAATAACATTCGGGCGATACGACTTGAGGACACCCTTTTACAGGAACTGCTAGGGAAAATGGATTCGCTTAGCTTCTACAATACAACAAACAATAAAACAATCACTTTGCGAGCACTACAAGCACCCAACATCTCCGACAGAGAAAAAAGAGTTCTCACTACCATCACATTCGAAGGAGAGAAGTACGAAGCACTAGTTGACACAGGAGCCACAGACTCTTGCATTCGTCGGGACATAGCAGAAAAACACAAAGTGAACATCAACCCAGTCGATGGAGTCATCACGCTCGTTGATCAGTCAATCACAATCCCAAGAACTGGAAGAACAGATAACATCGAACTACAGGTTGGAATTCACTATGTGTCAGCACCACTGGAGGTCATAGATCAGCAATATCCATTCACAATTGGAATCGATCTCTTCCACCGATTTGGACTGGGCATAACCGGACTACCTGACCCAGGAGCGGATGCTACAACTCTTCCAGATCCAGATCCGGACCACAAACCTTCACTCATACCAGGAAAAATTCCAAGTCAGGAAAAAACAAAACAATATATCAAAGAAAAAGAAACCTTCCTCAAGGCTATTGAAGGTGTACTAAAGGAGAATAAACAAGTTCCCGTCACCAGTCATTGTCCCGTTCCGGAAATGAAGGTATTTCTTCCTGTACCTGAAGGCACTGTGCTTTTTAGACGACCGCGTCCATTTGCAGAAAAACAAATTCCTATTTTCGATGAAGCAATCAGGAAATGGAAGAATGACGATGTAATCAAACTAGCCCCTGTAGGCAACGTCCATAACAATTCATTAACGCTAGCAGCAAAGAAAGATGCAGAAGGAAACAAAACACTATGGCGTGTGTGTCTTGATCCAAGACCCTTAAACAAACACCTACCAGACGACAATTATCCATTGCCACTTATACCAGATATTCTCAACCGCCTATCAGGCAACGCTGTGTACACCACGATCGATCTCACACAAGCATACCACAGACTACCAATCCATGAAGAGGACCAACCTCTCACGGCATTCATGCATAAGGGTACTCAATACATGTTCAAAAAAGCACCATTTGGTTTGAAGCCTCTGTCGAGTCTATTTCAGCGTGGAATGAACCGGATCCTCGGTGATCTACCGTTTGTGTGCAACTTTATTGATGACATCGTTATATTTTCACGTTCGAGAAAAGAGCACGCTGAACACGTAAAGATTGTAATTAAACGTCTCAACGAGGCAAAATTAATTATCAACCGCGATAAATGCAACTTCTTCAGCACACAGATCTCACTCCTTGGATTCCTTGTGGGTCTCCATGGCAAGAGTGTTGACACCAAGAAGCTTGTGAACATGCACAAGGTGGAATATGCCACTTGCGCCAAACAAATCCAATCTTACCTCGGAACGTGTAATTTTTTCCGTGAATATGTTCCAAACTTCAGTACGGTCGCAGCACCTCTAGATGCACTTCGCAGTCGAACCGACTCTTTCGTAATGAATGATGAGCAGAAGCGCGCCTTTGATGCACTACGAAATATCTTGCTCATAGCCCCTGTCTTGTCCTTCCCAGACTTCAGTCAACCTTTCTATGTAGCAACTGATGCTTCTAACGTCGGGATTGGCGCTGTACTCTATCAACTTCCAAAGGGTCCAAAGTACCCAGACACTATCAACTATATATCATTCATGTCGCGATCTTTGCAAGATCGTGAACGCAGATATTCAGCAACGCATAGAGAATTGTTAGCGATTGTCTTTGCGCTCAATCGTTTTCACTACTACCTCTGGGGAAGACACTTTGACTTATATACCGATCATCGTTCACTTGTATACATCCATACTCAACCTGAGCTCAACTCAATGCTCACCAACTGGCAAGAAACAATCTTAAACTATACTTTCACGGTGCACTATCGCCCAGGCATTCTTAACGTATTACCCGATGCCCTATCACGCCTATATCCAATTGAAATCACAAATAAAAATACAACTAAAGCTGATCAAAAGAAAATTATTTCCTACATGCATCTAATCCAAGATAAAGAAACTGAACGCAAAGAAGTAGATCCAGTTAAAAGAAACAATATATTGTTTACAACCCATGCAATGGGACATATTGGAGCAAACGCAATGGTCAATTCTATTCATGAACAAGGACTTACTTGGCCTCATCTGTCACAAGAATGTGTCGATTTTATCAAACGATGCCGAGAATGTCAACGATTCAATATTGCACGAAAAGGATACCATCCTATGAAAGCCATCAATGCTCAACTTCCAGGAGAACACATAGCCATTGATCTGGCAGGTCCGCTTCCGTTGACAAAGAACAAAAACGTCCGACTACTTGTAGTTGTTGATGTTTGCACGCGATTTGTTTTCTTGCGCGCCTTGCCAAACAAAAAAGGTCTAACTGTAGCCACTGCGCTATGGGAATTATTCTGTTTGATCGGCTTTCCTAAAATACTTCAATCTGACAATGGTGGAGAATTCGTCAATACAATTACAAAACTTTTGACCACAAAAATGTGCATCGACCATCGTCTTATTACCCCTTACCACCCTCGCGGCAATGGTGTGGCCGAAAACCATGTCAAAACAGCCGTACAAATGATCAGAAAACAAGTTCTCGAGGAGGGGCATATGTGGGACGAACACCTTCCTTTCATTCAATTATCGATGAACACACGCATTGTATCACTACACAACTCATCTCCATTTTCACTCTTCTTTGCACGTCAAAACAACGGTTTCAGCCACTTCTGTGATGAGAAAAACAATCCATTAACACAAGATAAACTTCTTGAACGACTTGAGTACATGACCAAAACAGTCTTTCCAGCAATCAAAGAAAATACAGAGAACACTCAAAAGAGAATGATAGAGAGGTTCAATCGTACAGTATTACTCAACGAGTTCCCCGATGGAGCCAAAGTGATGACACTTGATCCAATTCTCGGCGAAAAATTATCACCAAGATATGAAGGACCATACACAGTAGTCAACCGCAACGCGGGTGGCGCATATATCCTTAAAGATGGAACTGGCGCTATTTTAGAAAGATCATACGCACCATCTCAACTCAAACTGGTCCTTGACGACGCCGATGAATCAGACACCTATGAGGTGGAAAAAGTGGTAGCACATAGGCAACATACACATGACAGTACGAAGAAAGAATATTTCGTCAAATGGAAAAACTATTCCAACAAGCTCAACACCTGGGAACCAGAAGAGAACTTTGTTGAACGATCTTCTCTTACTTCCTACTGGAAAGATAAAGAAAACATTAATGAACAACCAAATCCTCTGATAACAGCCGATTCCCCTGCAGATTCTGATGATGAACAAGAAGAACAACAAGACGAAGAACAACATGAAGAAGAAGAATCATTATTGCCGCCAAGGCGTAAACGCAGGCGGACCCGCAATCGAAGTAAGACATAAATTATGTCCATCCACTACATGCCTTTGAAATCCAAGAACTCATAATTCGTTCTTCAAAGGGAGAGGAAAGCTGTCGCATTTTCGTGACTGTACATTATCAAGAAGCGTACTCAGTGAGATAATTAAGGGCAGTGTCCCTTAGTATTTAAACCCTAGACTTAGTAATAAACGAACCCCCATCTTCTTTCTCACTTACTCCAAGGTACGCTATATTTTTCAGACAAGACAAAGAATCTATTGAAGAAATGTAAAACATTTAAATGTTCCTTTGAGATGCAGTGGGAGGAACGTGCAAAATGCATTACCTCGATGGTGGCTGTACAAAGACCATGAGCTTTCCTCCAAAGGGACGATGTTCGTTCGCAGGTCCACAGTCTTCATCAGGTCTTTTGAGAGTGCGATCTACAGCCTCAAAGATATGCCGATGCATCATCGGAGCCTCGTCCCAGACAACGATCTTGGCCCGGATGAGAAGATTGGCAATTTCTGACCTGTGGTTGACTGAACAAACGCTATCCTCGTGGGTAGGGACGGGAATCTTAAAGCGCGAAGTGGAGCGGTTCTTCCGCCTTGTAGGAGTAATGCGGCCGATTCCAGAATCCAGCAACGTGCAAGAGCGATATCGCGATTCGGACCGGACCATAGACAGGATTAGGGAGTACAGGAAGGTCTTCCTGTACCTGCAGGACCATCGATGAAGTACGCCTCGGAAGAGTTCATCTCATAGGAGTGCTTGATTCGGTTGTATGCTTCCCTCTGATTCGCGTTGAGTGACTGCTCCATCATGGCGAAATCTTCTGCGCTGGGCAAAGGGTAATTCAACTCGTCTGCAATAAATGCATTTACGTTGGGACCATGCTTGCTCCAGTATGATGGGGCTCGGGCTATGCCTTCGTAGTCGTGGGAGAGTCTTGCCGAGGTTCCTCAAGAGGACTTGTAAGTGATCAAGGCGCATTTTGCACGCTGGTCTGCAAAGGATTGTCGCTGCTCAAGGCTGGTAGCGTCACGTTTCCCTTGGACGGAGATCATCAGACAGTGCCACTCGCGAAAGGTGGTCCAAAGCTGATCAGGATTTGTCGGGTTGCAAAAGGCAAGAATCTTTGCAAAAAGGGAGCGGAGTTGGTATCCCGTTTTGGCTGACTGCGGCATCCGAAGGACAGTTCACCCACTCGCGATCATCTTGAAGCATGCCAAGGGCGATGCAGGCGGCCTTGAACGTGGGGTGGACCTCGTTTTCGACTGTTCTTAGGCCCTCAACGATATAGGACTTGGCACCGAGAGTAGTAGCAACCGCAAATAAACAGATCGCCTGCGGTATCATGCACAAAAAAGAGTCGGCGACTGTACATCCTCTCTCTCTGAGCTTCCATCGCTTTTCCCTCTTGAGGTAAACGTGGGTTTGAGGAAAGTCGTGGTACTTTGATGGCGGTTCGTCAGGATGGTTGCGGTTATAGTCGAAGAATGCAGTCAGCGTACTGCGCTCCAGTGCGGCTCTCTCTAGGACATCGGCGATGGGTTCGTCCCTAGCGGAAGGCGTGCATGAACTGGCCGGGAAGATGCAATGCAACCTGTGACGGATGGATAGGCACTGTGTAGCGAAACCGAATATGCGCCAAGAAGACTCGAAGGCAGAGACATAGCGACCGTCGATGAAATCAATGATCTCGTTGCCTTCTGGCACAGGTAGATCTCCGGCTCCGGCTTGAGCTCCGTCTTGTGCCGGCTTGTTTGAACCACAACAGTGGCTCGATCATGACCCTTGTAGACGTACTTGTAAAGATACTTGACCGCAGTGGAAGAGGTGCAGCTCTCGACATTGATATGGGCACCATACTTGCAGCCAGATAAGGGTTGTGCGGAACGACCCAAACGGTTGTCAATCTCGAAATCTCCCCGGCCATCGATCCTGACTGTCCCTTCCATCCATGCGGCGCCGGTACTGCGGATATCCATTTGGTCCCGTTTGTGGTGGTTGCGAGGGAAGGGCTTGGGATAGCCTTTGGTACACACGCCGTTCTCCATGCATGGAGAGTTTCCTGTTTGCCGGTCCACATGGGCCATGGATCATGGATTTCACAACAGTCTCATAGGCGGCCCGGATGAGTTGCAGGGTCAGGAATCTCGGCAGAAATGTATTTGTCGTAGTCCTCAGGCAATCCAGGCTTGTGCTCGGGGCTCATGATGAGCAGAATGTGTGCATGGGGGAGTCCACGCTTCTGGAACTCAATGACATGAATCATGCCGACGCCTTTCCGAGGACATGGTTTTTCAACAGATCATGCAGGAGTTCCTTCAGCTTGATGTGAAAGACGCGGGTCGTGCAGCGAGGATACTCTCGTCCGAAACGGTGTCAAAGGTGGTTTCGAGGTAGTCGCAGTTGTTGGAGTGACGCTTCTGGGAATGGCAGATCCTTGCACTTGGTCGTTTGCTTCCCTTTAAAGTAGTGGGCAGCGACGACTTGTTGACCTTTGGTGATCGTTTCCACGGCACCTGCTACACCTGCTAATAGGGGAAGAGGAGGAGGAAGAAGAAGCGATTGCATTGGGTGTGGTGATAGTGCTATTGATGGGAAGCGAGGAAGGAGAGGAGGGAGTGGTAACAGTAGATTTAGTGGCAGCCGTACGCCTGGTGGTGGTAAGGGAAGAGAACCTGACGGACTTGGTGGGCTGCGACCTTGTTGAGTTTGGTCGCTCTAACCCGCTTGTATCCTGTAAAGGCTGTAGTTGAAGAGGTATCGATACTGGAGGTGGAGGTAAGAGGAGCACGGCGAGTGGAAGGCATGTTGAATGGTGACAGATGTGATGAAAATGAAATTTGGAGTTGTGGCTGATGAAAGACTGTAGTGAGGAATAAAGGAGCAAAAAAAAAAAAAAAAAAAAAAAGCACAAAAGCGAGGAAAAGAGTAGCAGCAAGCAAGTTATTAGAGAAGAAAAGGTTGTTGCTGGAGGATTCTAGAGGTTCTAGAGGACTCCCACTTTGCTTATTTAGCATTTCTTGGTCAGCAGATCCTCCTAGGGGACACGCACTTCGCTTTCTGTGGGATACGCATACGCACTTTTGCTTAGCGGCCCCTTCATGTGCAGAGGATATAAAAAGGCATATAAAAAATATCCAAAGCCCAAGGAACGGAGTGTTTACTTCCATAACTGACATATCTCTTCATAGTGGGCAACAGAACACAGAATAAAATAGCAATAGACAGCACATGTTTTTTAAAATGTAATCTCTCCCCTGTATTTCGCCCCAAAGATACAGTTGAGAGTACAAGTGCTTTAGATGATGACATACAAGAACTACTCTGGCGAATCTTGCAGTGAGGGTTACAGGTTAATAGTAGATGGACATATTCAAGAGTGTGGTGTGCGAAAAATAAGAAGACTTTGTTGTTTGGAGAATAGGTTGGTGTTTAGTAGGATAGTTAAACAAAAAATGTTACAATGGTTGTCTTATATGCTTGGTATCATATATACATTCTCATCCCATAGTCGCTATGGATATTGTCGAGATCTACAGAGATGTAACAAACACCATATGATAACTTGGACCTGAAAGGCCTCCTAGGTGAATGTTTTAAAAAAATATGGGTAATGCAATAATGGTGAGGGTGCATGCATTGTGGAACGTCTCAGATGAAGTTATCGTGGTTTTTATAATGTTTGATGTAACATACTTTGTAGGAAGTTACGATTGTTATAATATTTGTTGATATGCGGCCTCCTATACAGATCGTTGGTAAACATGCCAATGGTGAAAAAATAAATGTCATAAAGAGTGCATGCATTGTAGAACATATTAGATATAGTTATTGTAATTTTCGTAATGTTAAATATAAGTAGATTGTGGATAAACACCACTGTGATCAAGAAAGAAATATTGTAAATTGTGCAAAGGATGGTGGAAGTTTTTAAAAAGATGGGTAATATATCTGGTGAATCTCATTGGAAGGGACGAGGATAATATTACATGTGTATTCCATATATAAAAGCTTTATTTGTGCAAGTGGTATATCTACAGTTTTTAAAATTCTTGATCTACTCTTCTGCGGTCTCAAATGTTACTTCAAGAGGCTTCTTTTCTTCCATCGTACTTTTCTCTTTGGCTTGAATACTATCTAATACACTTTGCACTATGGTTTTTCTGTTGTTAGATCCTTCTTTTGCAAACTTACATAATATATCGGAATGTGGTTCGCGGGAACCAAACTTATCCATGTGCCATGTTTCGTAGTTGGAATAATCTTTCTCCAACAAACCTAGGTGAAAAATTAGTTCTTTTTCTTCTGCATTACCATCTGCCGAAACGTATTCCTCGCGGAGTTCTTCTTCGATAGCTGTTATTTTGCTATATACTTCTCCCATTGCCTTCAGAAAATCATGATGGTCTTTTGTAGTGTAAACACTTGAGGCATTCACATTTTCGCTTTCCATAGGTCCACCATCTTCTAGAGTTTTCTTAACATCCGACTCTTGCACCTCATCATCTACTTTTTCTACAAGTTCATCTAAAGTTTCCTTAATATTCGACTCTTGCACCTCATCATCTATTTTTTCTACCGGTTCACCTTTCTCTGTCGACCTATCCTTAGACCATTGTGGCTTAAAGCCCATAGCAAAGATCTTTTCTTTTTCCTTTTGGTTAAGATTATCATAGTCGACATTCTCTGCACCAATGTGGTCATCAGTCACCAAGCCAACTACAATGTTTTGCTTGCGGATCTTGAGAATGTGCTTTCCATTTACAAGTACATTCTTGGAATACTCCAATTGCTGCTTGTGAAACCTTTTCCATTTCATCTTGGATATATCTGTCGGTCCTTCCACTGGTAGTTCCTCTTCTACTTCGACCTCCTCGTTGAAAAGCATCTTTCTCTCTTCATCAGACATTTCTTGAAGTTTCATCTTGCTAAGCATGGAGCGTTCCAAGATATCCATCTCTGGAACATCACCACCGCCACGCAGATGATCAAGCGTAAACAGGCCAACGTATGTATTCTTTCCACATAGCTTGACAATGTACTTAGCCTTCATCGTAAAGTTAGTTGCATACTCAAGCATGTCGTTATTAGGATGAACCATCCATCCTCCATCCTTTGCAAGTGGTATGTCTTTCTCTGATCTAATGTTACGCGCCGTTGTGGCCAGTGCAAATGTGTGTTCATCTTTTTCATCCTTAGAAACATCTACATTAGAAGATGGCTCTGCATTTTTGGGCATCTCTGAATGCCTTTTCTTTCGAGAAGTCTTCTTCTCATCATCCTTAGATGGCTTTTATGAGATAGTTTTTCATCAGGGTTATCCTTAGAGGTATCATCTCCAGATTCTACATCAGGTCTGTTATTGGACTTGCCATCATCAGAGTCTTTATCTTTAGAGGAATCATCGTCAGAGTCAGCATTATCAGACGTATCACCATCATCTGTATCATCGTCAGAATTCTCATCAGCAGAAGACTCTTCTATTTTTTCTACATCTGCTGAAGTTGCCTCTTGAAGACCCATCTTGGCCAATATGCGTGCCTCTTTCTCAGATATTTCTGGCGCAGGGAGATTTTGCCCATGAGCTTAGGTGGACACAATGCAATGTAGAGATTCTTTTCCTTTAGCCTAATAATGTACTTGCCATTTACAGTAAAGCTTTTTGCATACAGGAAAGCTGGATTAGTTGCATAACGCGTCCATATACATGTATTAGCGAGTGGTACATTTTTCTTGGACGTTATGTCAACTACCTTTGGACTCAACGGAAAGGAGACGGCAATTATATCTTCTTCATCATCATCATCGGACGGCTCTTCATCCGATGACTCCTGCTTGTTTCTCTTTCGCTTCTTTGGTTCTTCATCCTCGGAAGTCATATCGTCATCGGAAGACACAAACTTAGAAGTATGTGTCTTCTTTAAAGCCTTGGAAGACTTAGTACGCTTGTCGACAGGTGCGTTGTTGTTACTACGTTTTATATAACCTCTATCTTGATCTTGATGACGTCCACAGTATGTTTGACCAAGTTTGGCTACACTACCACAATTAGCACCTTAATAGTTGTGCCTTGACACTTGCGCGCAGGATCGTGGACATAACAATGCATGCCTTCATCATCAACTTCCTTCATGCATTTGCGCTTGGACTTGGTGCACTTTTCTCCACAAAAGTAGTATCTCTCTACTTCCTCATCCTCATCAAGCGCCTTAAAGATCTTATTTGCATCTTTCTTGTTAAACTCCACTCCCTTCTTAGAGGAGAATGTCTCAAAGGCCTTGGTGATGAGCTCGATTGTAAGCTGAACGTACTTCATGTTTTTGGATATGAATAATATGGATTGTACTTGTGGTATGGTGGGTGTGAATGAGTTTTCAGTTTATGTGTGGTAGATTGCAGCTGCTTAGTACACTGATATAAAGAATTGCAATAAAAGATGGTTGTATAGGTATGGATGGTTGTATAGATATGGATAATTGTTGGTTGGTTACTAGATAAAGATTAAGCAAGAGGGAAGTGGACTCCTTTATTTATACTAATTCAGGAACACTGCCACAATGGACATTAATAGCGCTTGCTTATTAGCACTGCTTGGCGCTTAGTAACAAAAGAGTTTTAAAAAGGCATCTAAGTGGTTAATAATGTAGTGTTCCTCGTATGACGTAGATCTTGCTTATTAAGACTGCTTGGCATTAAAGACGGGGTTTAAAAATGGTTAGAATGTAGTATTATTTTATGACGTAGGTTTGTACATGTGTTTATCCTCTTTGTTAATAAAAAGGAATGCTGTAGAATAGCATAGAAATAGCATCCGATCTACTACATAATACCATGGCTTTAATAATAGATACCGGTGAAAATCATTAGCGTCTTGGCAGTTAATACCGGGGGGGGGGGGGGGGGATCTTAAAGCTGACTAAATAGGCCATGTATGTCCTATTCTTTTAAAAACCTGCAATAAGTCTAACAGATTACCATTAACATCCATGTTGTCGATTCGTACTTCTAGAGCTCAATGGAAAAGGCCCGGGGTGCATTATTACTGCTTGATCCATTGGTGTGTCCCTCATCAACATCAACATCACCATGAAGTTTAATTAACCAAAGGAAATTCGTTCTGGCAACAACTCCAGAACGAAGTTTCTTGGTCATTAAAACTTCATGGTGATGTTGATGTTGATGAGGACACACCAATGGATCAAGCAGTAATAAATGCAACCCGGCCTTTCCATTGAGCTTAGAGTACGAAATCGACAAATGGATGTTAATGGGAATCTGTAGACTTATTGCAGGTTTTTAAAATGAATAGACAGACATGGCCTATTAGTCAGCTTTAAGGATACGGTATTAACTGACAAGACGCTAATATGCACCGAGTATCTATTATTAAAAGCGCATGGTACTTATTGTAGTAGATCGGATGCTATTCTATGCTAATTCTACAGCATTCCTTTTATTTAACAAGAGTGATAAACACATGTACAAACCCTACGTCAGAAAAGAATACTACAATTCTTAACCATTTTAAACCCGTCTTTAATGCCAAGCAGTCCTTAATAAGCAAGACTCTACGTCATACGAGGAACACTAAATTATTAACCACTTGATGCCTTTTTTAAAACTCTTTTGTTACCTAAGCGCCAAGCAGTGCTAATAAGCAAGCGCTTATTAATGTCCATGTGGGCAGTGTTCCTGAAATTAGTATAAATAAAGGGAGTCCACTTCCCTCTTGCTTGAATCCTGGATCTAGTAACCAACCAACAATTATCCATATTCTATACAACCATCCAGACCTATACAACCATCTTTTATTGCAATGTCTTTATATCAGTGTACTAAGGCAGCTGCAATCTACCAACATAAACTGAAAACTCATTCCACCCACCATACCACAAGTACAATCCATATTATTCATATCCAAAAACATGAAGTACGTTCAGCTTACAATCGAGCTCATCACCAGGCCTTTGAGACATTCTCCTCTAAGAAGGGAGTGGAGTTTAACAAGAAAGATGCAAATAAGATCTTTAAGGCGCTTGATGAGGATGAGGAAGTAAGAGATACTACTTTTGTGGAGAAAAGTTCACAAAGTCCAAGCGCAAATGCATGAAGGAAGTTGATGATGAAGGCATGCATTGTTATGTCCACGATCCTGCGCGCAAGTTGTCAAGGCACAACTATTAAGGGTGCTAATTGTGGTAGTGTAGCCAAACTTGTCAAACATACTGTGGACGTCATCAGATCAAGATAGAGGTTATATAAAAACGTAGTAACACAACGCACCTGTCGACAAGCGTACCAGTCTTCCAGGCTTTAAAGAAGACACATACTTCTAAGTTTGTGTCTTCCGATGACGATATGACTTCCGAGGATGAAGAACCAAAGAAGCGAAAGAGAAACAAGCAGGAGTCATCGGATGAAGAGCCGTCCGATGATGATGAGGAAGAAGATATAATTGCCGTCTCCTTTCCGTTGAGTCCAAAGGTAGTTGACATAACGTCCAAGAAAAATGTACCACTCGCTAATACATGTATATGGACGCGTTATGCAACTAATCCAGCTTTCCTGTATGCAAAAAGCTTTACTGTAAATGGCAAAGTACATTATTAGGCTAAAGGAAAAGAATCTCTACATTGCATTGTGTCCACCTAAGCTCATGGGCAAGAATCTCCCTGCGCCAGAAATATCTGAGAAAGAGGCACGCATATTGGCCAAGATGGGTCTTCAGAGGCAACTTCAGCAGATGTAGAAAAAATAGAAGAGTCTTCTGCTGATGAGAATTCTGACGATGATACAGATGATGGTGATACGTCTGATAATGCTGACTCCTGACGATGATTCCTCTAAAGATAAAGACTCTGATGATGGCAAGTCCAATAACAGACCTGATGTAGAATCTGGAGATGATACCTCTAAGGATAACCCTGATGAAAAACTATCTCATAAAAAGCCATCTAAGGATGATGAGAAGAAGACTTCTCGAAAGAAAGGCATTCAGAGATGCCCAAAAATGCAGAGCCATCTTCTAATGTAGATGTTTCTAAGGATGAAAAAGATGAACACACATTTGCACTGGCCACAACGGTGCGTAACATTAGATCAGAGAAAGACATACCACTTGCAAAGGATGGAGGATGGATGGTTCATCCTAATAACGACATGCTTGAGTATGCAACTAACTTTAGCGATGAAGGCTAAGTACATTGTCAAGCTATGTGGAAAGAATACATACGTTGGCCTGTTTACGCTTGATCATCTGCGTGGCGGTGGTGATGTTCCAGAGATGGATATCTTGGAACGCTCCATGCTTAGCAAGATGAAACTTCAAGAAATGTCTGATGAAGAGAGAAAGATGCTTTTCAACGAGGAGGTCGAAGTAGAAGAGGAACTACCAGTGGAAGGACCGACAGATATATCCAAGATGAAATGGAAAAGGTTTCACAGCAGCAATTGGAGTATTCCAAGAATGTACTTGTAAATGGAAAGCACATTCTCAAGATCCGCAAGCAAAACATTGTAGTTGGCTTGGTGACTGATGACCACATTGGTGCAGAGAATGTCGACTATGATAATCTTAACCAAAAGGAAAAAGAAAAGATCTTTGCTATGGGCTTTAGCCACAATGGTCTAAGGATAGGTCGACAGAGAAAGGTGAACCGGTAGAAAAAATAGATGATGAGGTGCAAGAGTCGAATATTAAGGAAACTTTAGATGAACTTGTAGAAAAAGTAGATGATGAGGTGCAAGAGTCGGATGTTAAGAAAACTCTAGAAGATGGTGGACCTATGGAAAGCGAAAATGTGAATGCCTCAAGTGTTTACACTACAAAAGACCATCATGATTTTCTGAAGGCAATGGGAGAAGTATATAGCAAAATACAGCTATCGAAGAAGAACTCCGCGAGGAATACGTTTCGGCAGATGGTAATGCAGAAGAAAAAGAACTAATTTTTCACCTAGGTTTGTTGGAGAAAGATTATTCCAACTACGAAACATGGCACATGGATAAGTTGGTTTCCCGCGAACCACATTCCGATATATTATGTAAGTTTGCAAAAGAAGGATCTAACAACAGAAAAAACCATAGTGCAAAGTGTATTAGATAGTATTCAAGCCAAAGAGAAAAGTACGATGGAAGAAAAGAAGCCTCTTGAAGTAACATTTGAGACCGCAGAAGAGTAGATCAAGAATTTTAAAAACTGTAGATATACCACTTGCACAAATAAAGCTTTTATATATGGAATACACATGTAATATTATCCTCGTCCCTTCCAATGAGATTCACCAGATATATTACCCATCTTTTTAAAAACTTCCACCATCCTTTGCACAATTTACAATATTTCTTTCTTGATCACAGTGGTGTTTATCCACAATCTACTTATATTTAACATTACGAAAATTACAATAACTATATCTAATATGTTCTACAATGCATGCACTCTTTATGACATTTATTTTTTTCACCATTGGCATGTTTACCAACGATCTGTATAGGAGGCCGCATATCAACAAATATTATAACAATCGTAACTTCCTACAAAGTATGTTACATCAAACATTATAAAAACCACGATAACTTCATCTGAGACGTTCCACAATGCATGCACCCTCACCATTATTGCATTACCCATATTTTTTTAAAACATTCACCTAGGAGGCCTTTCAGGTCCAAGTTATCATATGGTGTTTGTTACATCTCTGTAGATCTCGACAATATCCATAGCGACTATGGGATGAGAATGTATATATGATACCAAGCATATAAGACAACCATTGTAACATTTTTGTTCAACTATCCTACTAAACACCAACCTATTCTCCAAACAACAAAGTCTTCTTATTTTTCGCACACCACACTCTTGAATATGTCCATCTACTATTAACCTGTAACCCTCACTGCAAGATTCGCCAGAGTAGTTCTTGTATGTCATCATCTAAAGCACTTGTACTCTCAACTGTATCTTTGGGGCGAAATACAGGGGAGAGATTACATTTAAAAAAACATGTGCTGTCTATTGCTATTTTATTCTGTGTTCTGTTGCCCACTATGAAGAGATATGTCAGTTATGGAAGTAAACACTCCGTTCCTTGGGCTTTGGATATTTTTTATATGCCTTTTTATATCCTCTGCACATGAAGGGGCCGCTAAGCAAAAGTGCGTATGCGTATCCCACAGAAAGCGAAGTGCGTGTCCCCTAGGAGGATCTGCTGACCAAGAAATGCTAAATAAGGCAAAGTGGGAGTCCTCTAGAACCTCTAGAATCCTCCAGCAACACCTTTTCTTCTCTAATAACGTTGCTTGCTGCTACTCTTTTCCTCGCTTTTGTGCTTTTTTTTTTTTTTTTGCTCCTTTATTCCTCACTACAGTCTTTCATTCAGCCACAACTCCAAATTTCATTTTCATCACATCTGCACCATTCAACATGCCTTCCACTCGCCGTGCGTCCTCTTACCTCCACCTCCAGTATCGATACCTCTTCAACTACAGCCTTTACAGGATACAAGCGGGTTAGAGCGACCAACTCAACAAGGTCGCAGCCCACCAAGTCCGTCAGGTTCTCTTCCCTTACCACCACCAGGCGTACGGCTGCCACTAAATCTACTGTTACCACTCCCTCCTCTCCTTCCTCGCTTCCCATCAATAGCACTATCACCACACCCAATGCAATCGCTTCTTCTTCCTCCTCCTCTTCCCCTATTAGCAGGTGTAGCAGGTGCCGTGGAAACGATCACCAAAGGTCAACAAGTCGTCGCTGCCCATACTTTAAAGGGAAGCAAACGACAAGTGCAAGGATCTGCCATTCCCAGAAGCGTCACTCCAACAACTGCGACTACCTCGAAACCACCTTTGACACCGTTTCGGACGAGAGTATCCTCGCTGCACGACCCGCGTCTTTCACATCAAGCTGAAGGAACTCCTGCATGATCTGTTGAAAAACCATGTCCTCGGAAAGGTCGTCGGCATGATTCATGTCATTGAGTTCCAGAAGCGTGGACTCCCCCATGCACACATTCTGCTCATCATGAGCCCCGAGCACAAGCCTGGATTGCCTGAGGACTACGACAAATACATTTCTGCCGAGATTCCTGACCCTGCAACTCATCCGGCCGCCTATGAGACTGTTGTGAAATCCATGATCCATGGCCCATGTGGACCGGCAAACAGGAACTCTCCATGCATGGAGAACGGCGTGTGTACCAAAGGCTATCCCAAGCCCTTCCTCGCAACCACCACAAACGGACCAAATGGATATCCGCAGTACCGGCGCCGCATGGATGGAAGGACAGTCAGGATCGATGGCCGGGGAGATTTCGAGATTGACAACCGTTGGGTCGTTCCGCACAACCCTTATCTGGCTGCAAAGTATGGTGCCCATATCAATGTCGAGAGCTGCACCTCTTCCACTGCGGTCAAGTATCTTTACAAGTACGTCTACAAGGGTCATGATCGAGCCACTGTTGTGGTTCAACAGCCGGCACAAGACGGAGCTCAAGCCGGAGCCGGAGATCTA
Source organism: Linnemannia hyalina (assembly GCA_019671135.1). Lineage (NCBI taxonomy): Eukaryota > Fungi > Mortierellomycota > Mortierellomycetes > Mortierellales > Mortierellaceae > Linnemannia > Linnemannia hyalina. The sequence continues at coordinate 2,200,556 of JAHRHY010000010.1, forward strand.
CCTGTGCCAGAAGTCAACGAGATCATTGATTTCATCGACGGTCGCTATGTCTCTGCCTCCGAGTCTTCTTGGCGCATATTCGGTTTCCGCCTACACAGTGCCTATCCATCCGTCACCAGGTTGCATTTGCATCTTCCCGGCCAGTTCATGCACGCCTTCCGCTCGGACGAACCCATCGCCGATGTCCTAGAGAGAGCCGCACTGGAGCGCAGTACGCTGACTGCATTCTTCGACTATAACCGCGACCATCCTGACGAACCGCCATCAAAGTACCACGACTTTCCTCAAACCCACGTTTACCTCAAGAGGGAAAAGCGATGGAAGCTCAGAGAGAGAGGATGTACAGTCGGCCGACTCTTTTTTGTGCATGATACCGCAGGCGATCTGTTTTATTTGCGGTTGCTACTACTCTCGGTGCCAAGTCCTATATCGTTTGAGGGCCTAAGAACAGTCGAAAACGAGGTCCACCCCACGTTCAAGGCCGCCTGCATCGCCCTTGGCATGCTTCAAGATGATCGCGAGTGGGAGAACTGTCTTCGGGATGCCGCAGTCTGCCAAACGGGATACCAACTCCGCTCCCTTTTTGCAAAGATTCTTGCCTTTTGCAACCCGACAAATCCTGCTCAGCTTTGGACCACCTTTCGCGATGCACTGTCTAATGATCTCCGTCCAAGGGAACGTGACGCTACCAGCCTTGAGCAGCGACAATCCTTTGCAGACCAGCGTGCAAATGCTGCCTTGATCCACTTACAAGTTCTCCTGAGGAACCTCGGCAAGACTCTCCACGACTACGAAGGCATGCCCGAGCCCGTCATACTGGAGCAGCATGGTCCCAACGTAAATGCATTTATTGCAGACGAGTTGAATTACCCTTTGCCCAGCGCAGAAGATTTCGCCATGATGGAGCAGTCACTCAACGCGAATCAGAGGGAAGCATACGACCGAATCAAGCACTCCTATGAGATGAACTCTTCCGAGGCGTACTTCATCGATGGTCCTGCAGGTACAGGAAAGACCTTCCTGTACTGCTCTGTCCAACAAACGACAACGTCGATGAAGTCAACAACCACATCATGTCAGCCATACAAGGGGAATCAAGAGAGTTTCTCTCGCAGGACTCCATCATCGACAAAGAAGACGATAGGGTGGACGCTCTGTTTCCTATCGAGTTTCTGAACAGCCTCAAGTCGTCTTCGCTCCCTCCTCACTGCCTGAGATTGACCGTGGGTTGTCCTGTCATACTCCTTCGAAACCTCATGCCACAGGAAGGACTTTGCAATGGCACGCGACTCATATGTACATCGCTCTCACGGTACGTCTTGGGAGCCACTATCATTATAGGAACACATGCCGGCAATCACGTATTCCTTTCCCGCATCCCGATCTGCCCTTCTGACCTCGATATGCCGTTCAAGTTCCGACGACTCCAGTTCCCTATCCGACCCGCCTTTGCAATGACGATCAACAAGTCCCAAGGTCAGACTTTAGACACCGTTGGTATCTATCTCAAGAAGCCGGTATTCGCCCATGGCCAACTGTACGTTGCCCTATCTCGATGACGAACAAGAACAACGTGCATGTGTTGATTGAGAGGGAGGGTCCCGATACACCATATGGCTGTACAACAAATGTTGTTTACCCAGAGATTCTTGCCCTGAGTGACTAAAAAAAAATGACATAAGAAAAAAAAAAAGGAGGGTAGGGATCAAGGGAGACAGTGACAGACAGAAATAAATATTACCACATCCATTTCGCTTTTTTTTTTTTTTTTTTTCACCCAACACCCCCGCGAGCGAAGCCGCGGGTACTATTCTAGTTTTGTAACAAAATCAGTGTATGTACTTAAGGGGTTTATATTGAAATGTCAGCGTGAAATGGTGACAGTTGAGTTGGTTTTGAGTGCCTCAGATAGCGCCTGGGCTCCGTTGTCTCCAATCAAGTTGCTGTACAACTCCAGTGTGGTCGGAGTCGAGTTGGTCTTGAGTTCCTCAGACAGCGCCTGAGCTCCGTTGTCTCCGATCGAGCTACTCATCAAGTTCAAAGTGGTCAGAGTCGAGTTGGTCTTGAGTGCTTCAGACAGCGCCTGGGTTTCGTTGTCTCCGATCGAGTTGCTGTAGATATCCAAAGTGATCAGAGTCGAGCTGGTCTTGAGTGCCTCTGCTAACCTTCCAAATTCCTTTCCTCCAATCGAGTTTACTGACAAATGGAAGGATAGCTTGCAAAGATGAAGTAGTGTTTTTGGTTGGAGGTTGAGAAGCTTGGTGAACTCCTTTGGAAGAACAGAGAGGCTTGGGCAGTGTTTGTTTATTGAGAGCTCTTTTTAAAAATTGTGCATCTCTAAGATGTGGCATTGCTTGCTATTGTGGATATGTCCATTGACGCAGGAGCTGGCTGCACAAGGCTACAGCTTGTCTTGAAGGCTGCTTTAGCCTTGAACCTTTTAGAAGACACCAGACATTCAGGGAGATGTCCAGCATGCCACATCCAATCAGGATCCGAACACCCGCCCTGCTGGATCTTCATTTCTAATTTTCAGCCTTCGGCTCCTTGACCGGCGTGCCATTCGCCGTGCCCTCGGACGACACCTCGCGGCGCGTGTCGAATTCCTTCTTGGCGCCCTCCAGGGCCGCCAACTTCTTGGTCTTGTCTTCGGGCGTAAACTGTTTGCTGGTCTGCTGCTTCGTGACGGCCAGGATCGCGTCGGCATACATGTCGTTGATGTCCTTGAAGCGCTGGTACAGCTCGGCGCGCAGCGTAGTGGCGTGCGTATTGCTGCCGTCGGCATCCTTCTGCTCCTTGCAGCGGAAGTAGCTTTCGGCGCAGCTGGGCGTGTCGCCGAGCTCGACCTTGCGCAGGCAGCGGATGCTGTGGTACTTGCACACGTCATCTCTCATGTTTGCGACCGGGCTGGCCTTTCCGATTTCATCCTCGGTGAGCGAGCGGAAGCAGAAGCAGCGAGTGTCAAACTGCCACGGGTCGGCGGCCATGCCGTCCTCCGTGTTGGGCTGCGGCGCAAAGCCGCTCGACGGCGGCAGGCGCATGTGCACGCGCGAATACTCGTACGAGTCCTTTTCGATCGGGTTCATCGGGTCAGCGTTGTAGCAGAGCGATTCATATTCCGACGGCGTCTTGTACGTGCCATCGGCTCCGGTTGCGCAGTAGCGGTAGCACGCGACGCCATCCGTGTACTTGCACTCGGCTGGCCACTGGCCGGGATCGGCCGCGGCAACGACGGACGCAAGGGCGGCAAAGGCAAAAACGGTAAGCTGCATGTTCGGGGATGCAGTCATGAGCAACACTCCTTTCTCTCAACAGTAATTGTGATAGCAATGTCGCAGAGCCTTACGAACGTTTGGTCAAGAATGTGCAGAAGTGTGCAGGGCGTTTTACAGGTGTTCTCGTGAGCGTTCTATAAGCGTTCTTGATAGAGGTCTGTGGCGTTCTTGTGGACGTTCTGTGAAGGAGATCTCTTGTGTGGCAGATCTTGCGATGGCACTGGTAGTGGTTCTTGCAGTAGTTGTTGCGAGCGTTGTGAATGCTGTTGTGAGCCTAGAGTCTTGAGGTAGGATAAAATGTGTTTTTTGTGTAAGGTGCTGGATAGGTGCGACTTCTTTTTATATGTGAAGAGGGCTGTAAACAGATCGAGTTTTTGTCTTTTGGGCTTGGAGAGTTCAGGAAGAAGAACTGGGACCGCCAAAGGATCAGGGCAAGTAGAGGCAGCAGTAACAGAAAACATCAAGGGCCTGTTGAAAAAATGGGGTGTGCTAAAGGAGGGGAGCTAGGAAGAAAAAAAGAAGGGGGATACAACCTGGGTGCAGAGATGGGAAGAGGGAGTGAAAGCTAAACAACGACAGATGCTATTGAGTGGGGGAAAAAAGGGACGCTAGAAATAAGCAGGAGAGGCCAGCAAGACAAAGAGGAGACGAAGACAGAGGGGGAAGCAAAAAAAAGGGGGGGAGGATCACAAAAAAAAGACGGGGATGCAGATGGAAATGCAGAAAAAAGAGATGGGAATACAAAAAAAAAGGGAGGGACGAAAAAAATCTCAGGGGAGGGACAAAGAAAAAGAAAGAAAAAACACGCAAGGGGGGGAAGGAAAAGAATGTTAGGGAGAGAGCGACAAAAAAATGTCTGGGGAGGGACATTTAAAAAAAAAGTGGGAATGCAAAAAAAGTAGATGGACATGAAAAAAAAATTGGCGGAAAAAAGTTGAGATGAAAAAAAAATGGGAGGACGCCGAGCAAAAGATGGGATGGACGGATGCAGGGTGAGAAAAAGGGGAAAGATGCCGAAAATTCCAAGTGCTATTCAACTGAACAACTGGCTTGTGGCAGCCAAGCGTTCATAGCGACGTTGCTTTTTGATCCGGCTCTTTTGATGGGCGAGTGAACTTATCTTCCTCCACCTGCGCTAACACCTACCGACAATGCATGAAAATGCCATACATATCCCACAATATCAAGCAATCTGAATCTTTTGAAGTTCTGAGAAGTATGGGGATGGAATTAACGAGAAGAAAGAGTCTGTTTTCTTATTTTGCACCACAGAGCAGATAATAAACAGTATCGGCTCATGTGACGTGCTTGGTTGAGCGTCTCTTCGTTAAATAAAAAGGGATAAATAAAATAAACCCGTACCGCAACAGTTCTTAACTAAAGTGCTCCAATCAATTGATCAACCAAAACGCGATTTCGACTTTTTTTTTTAGATGCTCTTTCGTCATCTTTGCAATCAACCCCGGGATGCCACTCGATGATTCCTAGACTTCGTGGTCATGCTTCTGTTGGAACTATATCCACGTTGGCAATGACGTCATCATGAATTATTTTTTTTGAATTCAAAAGGTTTGGTTGATCAATTGATTGAAAATCACGATCTTCAAGTTCATCGTCTCTGCCATGGTCATTCAGTATTTTATTGGACCGCCTCTGCTTTTGATCAATGCATCTATGCGTTTGGGCATGCTCTTGTACAAATCAGGCAGAAGGTTAGGGGGGAGATTATTCCAAATATCCTGCACGCGTTCCCAGAGCTCATCCAAGCTTTTCGGCGCCTGTTCTTGTTGGGCAAGTCGCTGTTTTATATAAGCCCAAACGTGTTCGATAATGTTGAGGTCCGGGGAGTTGGCTGGCCAGTCGAGAACAGTGAACTCCTGCTCGGCAAGCCATTGTTGTACCACGTTTGCTGTATGTACTCGAGAGTTGTCCTGCTGAAAGATCGATTCCGAAGGATCCATTCCGTTCCAAGTGAATGAGTTGAGAACATAATCGTTGAGGAAGGTGAGGAAGAATTCCGAATCCAACGTCCCATGGATCCTGCTTAGGTCTCCTATTCCGTAAAAAGTGATGCATCCCCAGACCATCATCTTCCCTCCTCCACCTTGTGGCGTTAGACGGACTTGATGAGGCAGCAGACGTTTGTGCTCCTGGCCGCTGTAATAGTACTTCCTGCCAAAAGACCCCACGCGACTGATCATGCTCTCATCAGAGAACATCGCACGTTTCCAGTCATCTACTGTCCAGTCCTTATGTGTCACGAGACAAGAGCTTGCTCTTGTGACTTCGCCCTAACGAGTATAAAAGGGCCTTAGATAGCAAATCTATAGCTCTTTACTTGGTATCGCCAATACAACATACTCTTTAACCTATTCCTTATACTCATTTCTTAGTCCTTGATCAAGGTTCTCTTTATCTACTTCATTCTATTGCTTGGTCTGCTTTCTTGACAATACCAAGTTATACACCTAAAGAACCTTGGATCAAACTTTGTCTGTTTTCTATTGATATACTTCAGCGCTCAAAAAAAAAAAAAAAAAAAGGCCTTTTCCACAACAAAACCAAACCCTATCTTCTTCAAGTTCTTTCCTCTTTTACTACCATCTTCTGTACACAACCCACTACCCTCAGAAACTACAACAACTCTTCACTTTCCGTATCAACTACAATGCTACCCGATAGTGAGATCCTTACAGCCAACGCGCGCTTCCAAGCACTGATGGACCGAGTAGCCACACTTGAACAAATAGTTCAGACGGTCGCTCCCTTGCAAGCCAAAGTCACCGAACTCGAGGAGACTGTTCAGAAGTACCGTGATATGCTGGACTTCATTCTTTCGAACGAAGATTTCTTCACAAGCCTGACCGTCAACCTCAACCCTCGATTACTCAGCCTCGAATCCAACGTCCAGAAGATGACGTCACAATTACCACCCATCACTCGCGCAGAACTAGGCAAACTATTTTAAGATCACAAAACCGATGTCACCAACACAGTGAGTGCCATCTTCCAATCAACTACACCTCACTCCAGCAATAGCTCCCCTTCGAGGCCAAAAGTAGCACCCCCCGCAGTCTTCTCCGGCAAGCGTGAAGATTGGAAAGGGTTTCAGGCTCAGCTGGAACTCTTCTTCGTTGCAAACGAGACCCTCTATCCTAACGACCACGACCGCATTGTGCTGGCTATCTCGCGCCTCGGTGATACTGCAGCGTTCAAGTACATGCAGAGATACGTTCCGTCCTTCAAGTTGCCTGTCGAGGAGAGACCCGCATGTATTTCTAACCTGGATCAGTTCTTTGCTCTTATGAGTAAGAACTTTGGAGTCTCCAATGCTCACGTCCTAGCAGAAACCCAACTCCGTCAACTTAGACAGCGCGGTTCTGCCATCGACTATACAAACCGTTTCGTCAACCTTGCAGCGGATACAGCATGGAATGATAGTGCAATGATTTCACAGTTCCGCCTCGCCTGAAGGAGTCTGTTCAAGAAGCCATGGCAAACTACCCCGAGCCACCTACCTTTGCCGAGTTTTCACAATTGGCTATCGACATCGACAACCGACAGTACGGCTATGCAGTGACCCGTTCCGGCAACAAATCTTCCAGCACTCCGTCCCGTTCCACCACTGCCCACACTTCTACTACCACTCAAGCCTCATCCACCCCAGCTACCGCGTCCACCCCTGCTACCTCAGCTCCCGCGACCACTTCGATGGACATGGATCTCTCGCATGCTCGCCATGGTCCTTTGCCACCGTCTGAGCGTCTTCGTCGTCAAAAGGAAGGACTGTGCACCTACTGTGGTTCAGCAGATCATTGGCTTGACGACTGCCCCAAGAAACCTGCAAAGCCCTCGTTCAAGAACGCCCCAAAGGCAACAGCCTCGATCTCGGCCTTCAGCCTACACAGACTAGCGACCAGCCCGATGCAATCTCTTTCCAATTGGAAAAAGATTCAGCCTAGACAGTAAAGTTGGAGTGTGTCTGGGCGAGCTGTATAACAAATCTCCAAATGATCCTCTGCTATCCCCTATTACTATTCCAATCACTCTTCACTTCCAAAACTCCTCACTACCAGTCCATGCAATGATCGACTCAGGAGCAACCATCTCATTCATTCATCAAAATCTAGCACAACAGCACAATCTTCCACTAGCACAACACTTACTACAAATATCTCTTGCCAATGGTTCAACACATACCTCTCATCACGCCACCACATTGGTTATGCAATCCCACTCACAACACTTTTCCACACACACTTTTCAACTCATTGCACTTGGCAATTATGCCATTATTCTTGGCATGGACTGGCTCCGCTCACACAACCCATATATCGACTGGAGAAACGAACCATTACTATGCCATGCCTCCATCAGCACACACTCGACAAGCTTTCCCCCCTTGCACAATCAACAATGCCTCGATCCATCCCTGCCTTCCAGGAACAAGACCGAATCCTTCTGCCACCTTCCAAACCCAAATCCACTTTAGTCCCACCAAGTACACCTCAGGATCCAACCAACTATCCAAATCCGCCAAGAACCGATCAGCAACCAACATCTCCATTATTAGCAATACACAACTCCGTCAGATCCTCAAGACCAATCAAGGAGTCGGATACATGCTCGACGTCTCCCGAATCGAAGAACTCGCCAGCGCAACCACCAACGACAACTCTATCCCTGAATCAAAACCCACAGTCCACTGCCCGAGAAATATGCCGAGTATGCTCAGGTATTCTCCAAGATGCAAGCCGACAAGCTACCGCCACATCGACCCTATGATCACAATATCCCTGTGGTCGAAGGAGCCACCGTGCCATTTGGACCAGTATACAACCTATCACAAACAGAACTGCAAGTTCTACACGAATATATTCAAGAAAACCTTGCAAAAGGGTTCATCCGTCGATCCGAGTCTCCAGCTGGCGCCCCGTCCTTTTTGTTAAAAGAAAGACGGTTCTCTCCGCCTCTGTGTCGACTATCGAGGCCTCAACAAGGTGACTGTCCCCAATCGATGCCCTCTGCCACTGATCTCCGAAACTTTCGACCGACTAGGCAAAGCCAAGTATTTCACCAAGCTCGACATGCGAGGAGCATACAATCTTCTCCGCATCAAGGAGGGCGACGAATGGAAGACCGCATTCCGCTGCCGCTATGGCCACTTCGAGTATACAGTCATGCCCTTCGGACTAATGAACGCTCCCGGAACTTTCCAAGCTTTCGCCAACGACGTCCTCCGCGATTACCTAGATGACTTTGTCGTGCTATACATTGACGACATTCTCATCTACTCCGACACCCTTGAGGAACACTACCGCGCATGTCCGCAAAGTTCTCAGCAAGCTTCCAAGGACGCTGGTCTATGCTTAAAACTCGAGAAATGTTCGTTCGACAAGGACAAAGTCGAATTCCTCGGCTTTGTGATCGGAACTGACGGTATTTCTATGGACCCCGCCAAGGTTGCCGCCATTCGCGATTGGCCCACTCCCTCTTCCGTTTCGGATGTCCAGTGCTTTCTGGTTTCTCCAACTTCTACCGTCGTTTTGTACGGAAATACTCCCATATCGCCGCGCCTCTCACCGCGTTACTCAAGAAAATACTAACTTTGTCTGGACCGCTATCGCACAAGCCGCTTTACGGAGCTCAAGTCACGCTTCATGTCTGGCCCCGTCCTTCGGCATTTCCAACCAGATCGCCCCTGCATCATTGAAACTGACGCTTCTGACAAGGCCCTCGGCGCTGTCTGCAGTCAGCGTGACCAAGATGGACGCCTACATCCTATCGCTTACTACTCCGAAAACTCTTGCCTGCTGAACTCAACTATCAGATCTACGACAAAGAACTCCTTGCCATTGTGTCTGCCTTTAAACATTGGCGACACTACCTGGAATTCTCGCCCGCTACCACGGAAGTCATCACCGACCACAGAAATCTTGAGTACTTTACCACCACGCGCCAATTGAGCCGCCGTCAAGTCCGCTGGTCTGAAATCTTGTCTGACTACAACTTTACCATCCGTTACCGCCCTGGCTCCCAGAATGCCGCTGCCGATGCTTTGTCCCGGCGGGACAACCCTGGAGAGGGAGGTGCGGCCCAGCACGGCAAGACCGAGATGACCCTCCTACCGCCGATCCAGATTCTGAACACCATCCAGGCCCGGTCACTGCAACCAGAGACGCCAGCGATCCAGGAAAAAATCAAGACACTAATCCCCGATGATCTATAACTTTGGTCCAATACTCGCCAAGACCGCAAAGTCGAACTCGGACAATGCCCAGTACTCAATTCAAGATGGGCTACTCCTGCGGGATGGCCTTGTCTGCGTCCCCGACGATCCCGAACTCAAGAAACAAATCCTTCAAGAATGTCACGACGCCCCAACCGCCGGTCATTTTGGAATCACCAAGACCTCAGACCTTGTCAGTCGAACATTTTACTGGCCTTCCATGTGGCGTTACATCAAGGACTACATCAACGGTTGTGACACCTGCCAACGGACAAAGTCATCCACTCACAAGCCTTATGGACTTTTACACCCCTGCCTGTACCCGATCGCCCCTGGACCTCAGTATCGATGGATTTCATCACCCAACTCCCGCCCTCAAACGGCTATACGGCATCTAGTGTTTTTGTGGACCGATTCACCAAGATGGCACACTTTGTCCCCACCTACGACAACATCATGCACAGGATACGGTCCGTTTGTTCCTAGAACGCGTATTTTCAGCCCACGGTCTCCCGGATGACATTGTTTCTGACAGAGGCGCCACCTTCACTTCAGCCTTCGTTTCCACCATGTCAAGTCTCTGGGGATCAATCAGAAGCTTTCTACCGCCTACCACCAACGCACCGATGGGACAGACCGAGAGAGTAAATTCAATACTGGAACAGTACCTACGAGGGTATATCGACTATCAGCAAACGGACTGGAGCACCCTTCTACCGATAGCAGAATTTGCATACAACAACGCAACACACTCAACAACAAAAAACAACACCATTCTTTGCCAACCTCGGCTACCATCCGAAATTCACCATCACCATCCCAAGAGTCTCGAAGGACAATGTCCCCAGCCCAGGAACGCGTCCAGGCCCTAAGAACCTCTATGCGGAGATGCAACTCAATTCCACACCGCCATTGAACAGCATGCCAGGAACTTCGACACCAAGGCCCCAACCACAACCCAATCTGCAAGTAGGAGATCTTGTATGGCTAGACGCCCGGAACCTCCAACGAACAGACCATGCAAGAAGCTCGACCATAAGCGCATGGGCCCTTACCGTATTCTCGAAAAAATCGGCACTCGATCCTTCCGTCTCGATTTACCACCAACGACCAAGCTACATCCTGTCTTTCATGTAAACTTACTTGAGCGTGCGCATCCAGATACGATCCCCGGTCGAGCCTCAAAACGACCTCCTCCGCTTGTCGTCTCCGGCGATGAGGAGTACGAGGTTGAGGCCATTTTGGATTCACGGATCAGGCGCAACCACCTTGAATACTATATACATTGGAGAGGCTACCCCGTATCCGAACGAACCTGGGAACCGGCCGCCTGTGTCAAGAATTCCCCGGACCTTGTTCGCGAGTTCCATCTGCAACACCCTCACAAACCCAGCCAAAGGCCTCTTGGAACTCGGCCCTAGAGGGGGAGGTTGTCACGAGACAAGAGCTTGCTCTTGTGACTTCGCCCTAACGAGTATAAAAGGGCCTTAGATAGCAAATCTATAGCTCTTTACTTGGTATCGCCAATACAACATACTCTTTAACCTATTCCTTATACTCATTTCTTAGTCCTTGATCAAGGTTCTCTTTATCTACTTCATTCTATTGCTTGGTCTGCTTTCTTGACATTATGCTCCTGTGCGAATGTAAGCCGATCCCGTACATGATTCGGTTTAAGATCAGGCTTCCTCTGTTGGACGTATGCTCTGATTCATTTCTGCAGTAGATTCTTTCGGACCGTCTCAACATGCACCTGCACTCCATCCGTTGCTTGGAGGAACCGTTGGCCTTTGCGGAGTGTTGTCAGCTGGCCAGTCTTGAATTCACGAGCGAGAACTTCCTTTGTCCTTGGGGAGACCTTGTCCTGTCGACCCACTTTGGGAGGAGGAATGTTTTCCTTGTTTTTCTTCCTGATGTTGACTGCAGATCCGATCGAGATCCCGACTGATTTGGCCACCTGCCTGACGGATCGACCCTGAATTAACTGTTGCGTGGCATCGTGTGTTTTGGAGGGTGCTGTTGGTTTGTTTTTCCCAGTTGGATTGTTTGGTTGTGGCGGCATTCTGATTGGTGGATGGAGGAATAAAAGAAAATAACGATGATGAAGAAAAAGAGTTGTAAGAAAGTTGATGTAGGAGCAGAAGAACTTGAAGATCGTGATTTACAATCAATCGATCAACCAAACCTTTTGAATTCAAGAATTTTTTCATGATGACGTCATTACCAATATGGGTCAGGATTGCATACAAGCATGACCACGAGTCGTGGGAATCATTGAGCGGCATTCCGGGCCTGATTGCAAAGATGATGGATGAGCATCTCAAAGAAAACGTCGAAATCGCGTTTTTGTTGATCAATTGATTGGAGCACTGTAGTTCCATTGAACGCGCAATAGAAAATTTTCGCAGATTCAATTTTCCTTCGTTGAATAACCTCCACGAAGGAAAATTGATTGAAGGAAAAATGAGTGTTTCGCAGGAATTTTTCAGTCGTACATGCTGCGGTCAGAAGAAAATAGGCTTCTGACCCCAGCATATAAATGGCCAGCGGCATTGGTCAGTAATCTTTGTGTATAACTGAAAACACCTATCAATATTTCCAAATGTCGGCCGCACTCAGATTCCACCTATACCTGGAGGAGCTTATTCTCAATGGAGAGCTGGATGTGGACGTATTGTTCGACGATGTCAGCCAGGCCGCGGATGAGGATGTGGGTGAAGACGAGAATGAGGACGAGGATGAGGATGAGGATGAGGATGAGGACGAGAATGAGGACGATGCTTTTGGGGTTTACCATGAACCAGGACCAGAGGAGGAGCAGGAGATAGAGGTGGAAGACGACGACGTGGAAAATGGCGACGTGGCGGACAACGGATATATACGACCGCCATTGTTTCGTGGGTCATTCCTACCCGGCGAACGATTCAATTTACTGCTTGTGGATGATGAAGAGGCCAAGGAGCAACTACGCTTTTACAGGAACAACATTATTGACATCGTCGTTGCCCTCCGACTACCAGATCTGATTGTCACTCGATCCAGAGACAAGGTTTGGTCAGTTGAGGCACTTCGCCTTGTGCTCTATCGATTCGCATCTCCATCCAAGCTCAGTCGAATGTCGTCAGTATTTCATCGCAGTAGCGCGACGATCTCAAGGGTTATCAACTGCACATTCTTCTGGATCATGGAACATTGGCACAAGGTTCTTGACTGGGACACGCTCCGCCTCACTCCGGAAAACTGGAAGAATACGCTCTTTGGTGCAGCCTGAAGACTCGCGGCTTATGTGGCAATATTTTCGGCTTCATTGATGGAACTCGCCGTCCTATTTGCAGGTCATGTGTTGGGCAGGAAGGACAATACAATGGCCATAAGAAGCAGCACACCTTGAACTACCAAAGCGTGGTTGCGACGGACGGAATCATGATCCATTTGAGCAAGGCATTTGACGGCACCCACAACGACATCAAGATGTTTGCTCTGACAGGAATGGATCGCTTACTGGAGTAGCACGCATACAACACTCAAGGGCGGCCATTGGCGATCTTTGGCTACGTGCGTACCAGCTCGGGGCTCATGTTCTTGTCCAGTACGACGAGTATCCGGGTATGTCTTGCGATATATTAAGGTTTTATCATACGTACACAAGTAACTGATGAGACAAAGAGAGGGATTGTATTAGGCACACCAGGTACAGTCTATTATGCTGTCCCTGGTATGTAGCTTAAGGGTAGTCTAGTCTATTGTCTCCATCTATCTTAGGGTGCCATTAGGCGAATATGCGACAACTCCCTCCCAAGGGAAGGCTGAAAGCCGCCCTGGAAAGAAATCACGCATAGAGGCTTCATGGTTGAGGATTAAAAAAACAAAAGATCCTCCTGTGCAATGGAGTGCACAGACTAATTAATTTCAGACCAAAAAAGCAGTGTGAAAAGGTCTTGTGGAGGTAAAACCACAGGGGAAAAATATCTTCACATATGGTTCAAGAGGAAAGCAGAAAATACCTCTTGCTATCATTCACTTCATTCTGTGATGTTATTTACGTTCGACCACGCTTGCGCGTGTCAGTAGTGCTGATCTCCTTACTACCCTCTTCGATCGTACTTCTTAACTGGCGCTTGCCACTGCGGTTTGCTGCTTGATCGGTGGCTCCGTTAGCATTATCTGCATCACCGCGCTTGCGCTTACGCCCTTGTTCGGCATCATTGGCAGTACTGTCCATAGCGGCCCCTTCATGTGGCTGCACCAAGCGTTGATCATATCATGAGTCGATCGGTCGTATTATGAGTCGACCGATCGTGCCAAGAGTCGACCGATCGTACCAAGAGTCGACCGATCATGGTCTGACTATGTTGTAGGACGCGACAGGTTTATACTTGTATTTTGCCACAACAGTTTTTAAGGTAGTTTATGTTACGGAATCAGGGGTTCGAAACGGGTGGATAGAGCGGTCGTTGCACTCCCAGTTGTTGATGGTTCTTGGGGATCCTTTTAAAATAAAACACGAGTTCACTCGTTGCACGCACTGAAAATGATGGTCAGCTAACGTTGGCCAGTTGCTCTGTGAAAATGTCTTTGGAAAAAGGCAAAGAGTAAAAGAACCACCGCGCTTCCCTTTTTCTACATACGCAGCAACTACATTAAGATGGTGGATTAAGGGGTAGGAATCGGTAACATTTGTGCTATAATCACGTGTATCACCAGGACGAAGAGTACATAAGGACTCTTCGTCCCTGAATTAAACAGACCCCTCTCTTTGTTTCGTTATTCATTTTCCATACCTACCTAAGTATCACAATCCCGGTTAGTATTTTCCAACATTGTTACAAAACTCCAGACCCCTACACAATTTCGACTTCACGGTAG